>JAKLMW010000035.1:0-357906 GCA_022813215.1 Talaromyces ruber | reverse complement strand
ATTCCTACCCATTACCCGCCAAGACATGGGTAATGGGTGGCCCATTTGGGTAGACCCGCGGGCCATGGCGAGGCCTAACGCTGGGCACCCTAAGTATGCTGAGCACACTGAGTGCTGGATCCATCACATATAATAAGAAAATATTAAATTAAAATAATATTTAATATTTTAATAAATATATTTAGTATATTCTCTTAAATATTCTAATAGAATTATTTTTAGTACTATTTATACTTAAAAGAATATAGATAAAATAAGCAACTATATTTATAGAATATTCTTAATATCTTATCTTAGAATATTTTAAATTAAGTTAATTCTTGAGTATTCTATTTAGTAATTTTGCGTAGTTTAGATTCTGAATCTTTGTAGGCTCTAAATTCGGTTTAGAGCACCTTGGTGTTCAACATCTAACAACTAGGAACTGGGGACGCCCCCCTCTTTTATTCTCTCTGAAATCACTAATAGTCCCTGAAACCTTCAGTAGACTCAGCAAAAATGATTACTGAATACTATGTACCTAAGAGACCCCGTCTCGTTAATATCGTCTATGATTCGAAGGAAGCAAACCACCTACCGACGGTTCCGGTGCTTAGCATTCTCCAGTTCACGTTTCACTCTGGGGTTGACGTCTTAGATCCATCGCAGCTGGGATCTCTACTATGGCGAAAGTCTTTAAAGTACGTCTCGACAATTCCTGGTTTTCGGAGCTTGTACTGGGCCCCGAAGAATTCTGCTCCCTCGTTTGATCAGCAACAAGTTATGATTGTCTTGGTTCAGTGGGAAAGCGGTCATGGTTGGAAATTATTCCAATCCTCACTGGGATTCAGCATGATGCTCGGTTATATCAAAGATATCTCCAACCGCTGTGTCCAACTTGATCTTCCTAATTTCAGCCACTTTGGCAGCCTTCTCGAAATTGTCTCCTTCTGGTTCTCGTCTAGTGTCAACACTGATAGAGAATCGGATTTCATATATAAATGGAAAGAGACAATTTCTCCGCTCCTCAACGATGAGACTACCGGGTCTGAACTAATAGATTGTTGTGGACAATGGCTTGAAGCAGACGAAGCATCCGAAGATCGATTCTTTGTTGGTTTGCTCTTCTGGAAACCGGATACCTGGGCAAATCATCAACGTCAATCCCGAGAAGCCAATATTCGCAACCTAATAGACCAGATAACAGATCTTACAACAGATGCAACAGCTGTAGTCTCAGTCTTCACAACCCAGCTTAATCATGTGGTTCCCGCAACTCCTACGTTACAGCTATCGAGTCTTCCTTCTGACTCTGTGCAGTCTCAAACAAATCACCCAATTTTCAAAACTTCTATAAAGCCCGAATACAACGTGAATGATTCCACATATTCAGGGATGCTGGACCTGATCCATGTGAAATCTGTAAGCCAAGCGAGGAAAAACCCTCCTGAGCGTATTGCCTGTGGACCTGCTGGTAATTGGTGCCCCATGGGAATTATTTCCCAGCATCATTTACCCCAGCCAGGACAATACGGCACGGGGACTCCTGGAATGGAAATTATCTCTTTCCGCGGCCGGGCTGACAATCCACGGATAAAGAGTTCATTTGAACGTCTTCGAAAGAAACTCTGGGATTTGCTAGGAGATTGTCCAGGAATGTTCTGGGGCAGGGCTAAGGACAAAGAAGGTGATTTTGATAAAATTTCACTATTCGTTGGTATGTGTTGGTTCTGTGGCTCGCTAGGATATTGTTTATAATAACGTCGCAAAGAGACCAGAAATCGGAACAGAGAGATTCGCAAACAACTTCAACGGTCCATTCAAGAATTTTCAGAGGAATGTGGCGATAATATACAAGACTTATCTACTGGAAGGAGTATCAGCATAGATTGCAGTCGTCTTGCTCCGAATATGGATGTCACTTTCTTTGAGGTCTCGGAGAACGAAAGAGATCAAGAATCATTTGAATATGCATTTTCGAACTACGTGGAGTGCGTTATCATAATCTCTATTGTTTTGACAAAATAAGTGTCGACTAACATGCCAATGTATAGGACTACGCATCCCAAACTAGTGTACGGAAGGTACTACAATGCTGTATCTAAGGTGACATGCCTGAGCCGTGGATGGGTCACCAACCATCAATCTCCATCAGGTCAAAGCGAGCAAGACAGGACGATATTGCAGTTCATGTCCGTTTTCACTTACGAGAAGGAAGGCGCTGGAGAGGAGTGGTATAACGACTTTGCCCAACGAGCCCAAACCCAGTATGATCTTTTGGGTCATATTGTCGACTGGATCCGGACTTTATCCACGCGCATCACTATTCAACGTTTCGCCTTGGAGAAACAAGATTCTTGGATGACTATATTGAGAGAGGAAAAAGTGAGGCAGACGTATCCGCCAGATCTGCTTGCGTTATTACCACCATTACCACCAGTGATATTACCACAGTCTATTCAGTCTATTCCTGAGCGGCCGCCTTCGCCACCACCACCGTCTATTTTTGACCTTCCCTGGGCTAAGCGGCAAGGTGAGTCAGATGAAAGAAAATGAGCAATGTTTATTCGATGCGAGAAGGAGGGTCAGCTGCAGATTAACCCTATACTACGCGGTAGTACTAAGGTGCGCGTAATAGCGCCTCAAATCCAGGCTAGAAATTCCTATCGCAAGATTCATGTATATATACTATATAATTATGTTTTATATTTTTAATAAAAATTCAGATCCTAACCTTGAAGGCCAGTTAGTGTGAGATTGGCCGCGACCATATTCGAAATCCTGTCCTTTCCTTAAAGGGTAATGTCACCTATGCTTCGTGATACAGCTTGTAGCTAGACCAATCAGTTGACAGATATCGAGACTTATTGCTCAGCTTACTATGGCTTAGGCATCCTCGTCTTCTGTGTCATCGCCCAGCCAGTCACCGAATTCATCTAATGGATTAAAATCATCTTGTTCATAAGATGGGTCTTCGTCCTCCAAAGTTATATTTTTTAGTGGATCTTGTACTGCGTCTTCTTCGAAGCGGGCTCGATTGAATGTTTCGGTTAACTAACCATATCCTATTGCGTTTAAGTAGGCGAGGAGACGAGTCTGAGATAGACTGTCGAGTTGGCGATTTGTGGCTTGTCATGTCTTCTTGAATCATCGCAGAACTGATGGATAAGTTTACGAAACTAACACTCTCTGTGATTAGCACGCTTCTCACTCTGAGACACTAGACACCATACCTCTTCTTCGATGTCCTGAAATTTTCTTGTCCTTCGCGCCTCATGAAGCTCTTTGACCTTCTCAAGGAAATCACGCAGCGAATTCGTAGCCAGTGGGCTACGCAAGAGTACTATACGTGAAGTATAAAAGGCGGAGTCCATTGTCTAGGGTGTCAGCAGTCAGCTTTCACGGAGCTGAAATTGGAAGAGCATGATGATGGTGGATGATGAATGCTCTATTTTAGGGTCATACTACGCGGTGATGTTGCATGGTCGGTAGGCGCCTTTCATACCCAATTGGATCCAGAGGCTATGGCTACATCTCTGTTAATAGTCCCCAATAACATCTCTTCAATGAAGTGACTCCTGGATAGCGTGATTGCAGGCTCGCAGCCATGATGCTTGCTCTGTAGTCTCTACCTCAGGCTAGAGGTCATGAGACACGTCTACGGGTCAAGGCATTATCCGTTTAGAAAACCTCGCAAATTAGAGTGCCTTGCAATGGAAATATTACTATATATTGACTCTAACACATCCATGTTTTCCAAATTGGATAATCCAGGCTGGATTGTTGATGTCTCGATAGAACACAGCCTGGTTTCAGTCCTGCACACGGTCCTCCTGATCTCATGGCTGGGGACGCAGGACCAGTCATTGCTGTCGTATCGTTGGGCTATCGACATCACATCGCATTAGTAGCGTGATGGTGTCCAGCTATTCTTAGCCAGCCGGCGGAGCTGCTTCTCGGGCCTTTGTAGATTCGATGCTGCCACTGGTCCAGAATGCTCTGATTATTCCCCTTTCTGCCAGCTCAGCCATGGTGACCTGTCAAGGTAGCAATGGGCATGATCATGCATGATAAGGAGGCATTGACCGGACCTCGGCCATTTCTTTGTCCAATGACTTTGGGTATATAAAGCCTCTCAACACCCGCCGGGTGTGTTGTGCCTCTTGCGCTCAAATTTTCACTCCCTCCACATCCACAGCACTCTCACCATGAAAACTCTTCAACCATCTTCTCCAGGGGCTGTGGCGAGCGAGCGATTGGAAAACCCTGTACGAAGGGCAGAGCCTTCTCATCAAGGGACGCAAACTTTTATGGACTCTCCTCCATCAACTCTTTCCCTGGATGAGTCGCTGTTGTGCAACACTGAGAACGCCGCAGAGTCCATCATCGTACTAGACGATGACGACGAGCAAGCTCAAGCTGCAACATCGCGGCCGCAGCGCGCAAATAGAAGATAGCTGGACTATAGCTATCCAGATTATAAATATCTGATGAACGCTGTTGCCGCACATAATTCTTTATACAAATAGAAGAGATAGAAAGATTCTAATGCTCTATCACTTAAATTTATATTAGTATGTATATTCTGAATATATTACTTATATTCCTTTTGATTAACACTTGCTAGGATCAATTTTCATAAGATATTTAAAATTAAGATCAAGCATAGATTAACGAAATTAAGGATCTTTGATTTATACTAAAGATTGTATATAAGTAAAAAGAAGACTGTTACGCCGGCCAAGAGGCAGTTTCGTGGGGTGATCAGTTGGGCAGACTTGCAGCCTCGCCTAGAAGATATGACATGTCACAATTGAGGGTATACGCAGTCATTCCACTCAACTTGACCATAACACAGCGAGAGTCGTAACAGCCAATTCTGGTGCTCCCGGTAGAATGCGAAGTTAACCGATAAACGGGTTAGAGGCACTTTTGACACCTTAGAAAATGTTATTAGAGCTGCTCGTTAAAGGGCATATTCATGTGAGAGTGATACTCCAATTTGGTGGTTAGTAACTAAACCTTGGACTGCTAGGAGGACCGCACAAGAATCTTATTTTTGCACGGTCGTCATTTTCATACGTCTTTAAGAGAGCTAATTCGTTCCCTGCCACACCAGGTTGATGAGGCACGGAAGATTTCCGCTTTTCGCTTATTCCCGAAAATTCAATACGTGTAATAGGTCGTATCTTCAGTTTTAATTGGTATGGCAGTTTCACGTCATCTTACGTATAAATTACAATACATAGCATAGCTACATGTCCGTGGTGTGGCTGTTCCAGACGAATACATCACAATACTGGAAATATTCGGTAACAACAATACTAAGAAACAAATTCTAATTCCTAAAACATGGCCTCGAACTTGTCGTCGTCAACCATTCAACCTGGCTGAACCATTGTGATCCAGAACTAGTAGGCCTTCGTTCGCTGGAATAGCATTGTAGGGATTTTGCTTTTTCGGTATTAACGAGAAATTTTATATCACCTTGGTAGTGAAAGGATGTTGAGGATAGCTTAGAGGATAGCTTAGTACTATAGTGAGCCTTCGCATCTTAGAGTATCACGGTGCTGTAAGCGAATTTGAGTGACAGGAAACTAATCTTAGTACTATATGTTTGGTATACCCTCATGCCGTGAGTGGTAAGACTTACAAGTTAGATATGGCATATTTCTCGTGGTCTTTTAGTACTCCTCGATATTACTCGTATCCAAGCTTGGATAGCTTACGACTGCTATCGAATACGAGGACAAGCAGATAGATAAGACGTTGCGAGACAAAGTATGTGGATTGGGGTTTAACGTCGTGACTATATAACTCGTAGAGGAGAAGTGGTTAGTGGTAGTAATCTAGTAGGAGTGCCAGCGCTATGAAGGCATGCTCAGTGAGCAAATCAGTGCGCTTACTGAGCATACCGGTGAGCTTATGTAAGGCTCACTGATCTGATCACGCCGCTCAGGGTCGTGCTCAGTTCTACTCAGTGAGTAAAAGCGGCGAGGGGGTGAGCACTAAAACGGAAGGGAAAAGCCCCAGCGCGTCAGGGAAAATCAAGTACGTAGGTACAGTCATTCTCGAAATCGTCTAATCTAACAAACGGGCAGTGACCTGGATGACTCTTTTCCTGCCTCAGTACCAACGCCTTAGTTTAAGACTCCAATAGAGTCGCCTACTTTTAATCAAAAGGTGCTGTAAATTATTAGTTATATGAAATATAGAATATAGATAGCATTATATCTATATTAGAGCATGTTATTGTTTAGATTTATTTAGTGATGTATATATCTCTCTCTATCTTACTCTGGTAGGAGCGTTTCTCATGTGATGGTGTCCATCCAGATCTCACAACAACTCCATTGCTATGCCTAGGTAACCTAGGTGCTAATTAGTGAGTGGTGCTGTTCAACACTCTTAGGATCTCGGAGCGCTTATGGCATGATCCGACAATGCTGGTGAGTACCCTCAGCCACGAGTCATGGGCGAATCAGCATGAATGCAAACATGTCTCGATTCGCATTTGCACCAGTTGTGTGTCATGTTTGTATTGTTTGTTGTGTCTCTAAATACGATATTAGATTCTTTTTCCTTATAACCATGCTCAGGGATTACGATTCAGCGACTTTCGATCACGTTCAAGTCCAAGCACAGCACAATAGGCTGAATTTCACGTTGCATCGGGAAATGTTTGCCTTCACGCTGATTCGCCCATGACTCGTGGCTGATACTCATAAAAGAATACAAACATAACACTACCGGTGCAAATGCAAATCGAGACATGTTTGCATTCATGCTGATTGGCCCATGACTCGTGGCTGATACACAGCAAACATCACCACAATTGGTGCAAATGCAATGCAAATGTCACAAAATGCACGCACCTCACACGGAATTCCAATATGGGTATTCTTGAGCAAACTTGTCAAATGATGCAAATCGAAAAGATACGGATCAAATGATGTCTTCCCAGATGTGTTATAAAATGCGCCTTTGGCTCCTGCCAAACACTTGTTGCTTCCTCTTAATACAGCCTAAAAAGTTACAATTCTTCAACGTTGATAGATCACCCTCAGTTCTAGCTGTTTTCTACTTTCATGATGTCTCAATATTTTATAGATTCATCTACCAATAAAGGTGTATCTAGCCGTTCAAATGCCGTGGCTGCCAAGGTATTACCCGGCGCAAACTTTGGGGGGAAATTCGCCAATTTCAATATTCTACAGGCGGTATACAAGGTGGTTGATGGTCATGAAATCCGAGCCAACTTGATATTTCCAAAGTCCATTTCGACAGGCAAAGCACCAGTCGTCGTTCACTTCCATGGTGGTGGACTTGTAAGTTTGCCTCCATTGTAGCCATACTTCATACATATCCATACTAACGTGAGCTGTCTATTCACAAGATAACAGGAGACTCTCTTTATGAAAACTGGTTTCCTCTATGGCTACTGGATCTAGCAGAAGAACATGGTGCTGTCATCATCTCTGCAAATTACCGTTTTCTCCCCGAAGTAACTGGCCTTGATATATTGGACGATATTGACGACTTCTGGACTTGGATACACTCAGAAAGTCTTACAAACCTATTGCTATTAGTGAAAGAAGATTTCCCAATCAAGCTTGATTTGGATCGGATTCTTACTGCAGGAGAGTCGGCCGGTGGCTTGCTGAGCATTTACCTCACTCTATCTCAACCAGATAAAATCCGTGCCGGGACTGCGGCTTATCCAGCTCTCGGTTACGATGATCCGCTTCTTTTACCTGCAGGTAAAAGCTCACTCTTTCCAGATTTTTCGAAATCATTTATCGAGGAATATCTCGCCAATCGGAAGCCAGGATACGTAGTGTCTTCTGACCCAACACTTCAGCGTATCAAACTGACAAGTGCAATTTCTGGAAACAAAAGAACCATGGAGTTTTATACGCGGGACTCGGAGAAATCTCCACATCGCGACCGTTTGTATCAGCTCTCTAGGCTTGACAAGCCAGATGCAAAGTTACCTCGAGGCGGGTTGGTTATTCTTCATGGTCTTGAGGACGACGTTGTGTTGGTAGAGGCCAGTGAGCGATTTGTTAACAAAGCGAGGGATGTGCTGAAAGGCAAGCAGGGTGGTGACAAGGTGGTTTTAGCTACGCAACCTGGTGTTCATGGATTTGATACAGATGTGCACTTAAAGGAACCGTGGTTGAGCGAGGCGCTCAAGACTGCCATAGGCACCTGGTTAGAGTGATGGTTTACTCATGGAAGTAGCTAGAGGTATTTCTTGAAGGGTGATGTACCAACGCCCATGGTTCTAGTATGTCGGGAGGTATTTTTGGCCTTGCTATACCTTTCATATATGCAGAATCTACACACCACCTTGATAGAAGCTCCAGTAGCCTCCTTCGAATTTGAAATCGCAAATTGCATAAAGCTATTATCACTTTTTGACGGTGTACACAGGAATTTTGCCTAATATAATTTATTAATGATGAGCTTGCTACCATCCGGTAGAAGTATGTTCGCATCCAATTCCGATGCGCTCTGCTGTCTAAGCCCTTCTGCTAAATCTAGAATGTAATTTAAATCTGATTGTAAGGACGAAGCACACAGGCTAACGGAATGCTTCTACTCTAAATGAACGATTCCTGCTCTCGAGTATTCGAGATCTGCCCGAGACGATATGCTTGAAGGATTCTTCGCGACGCTCCGGTAGAGTGTGACAGCCGCGGTCATACATTGATTAGACAATGTATTACATGAACTGTCAGAACGCTACTAGGGATGAGGAGTAGGTGATTTGCATACGAAACTAAAAAAAATCTTTTCTTCGCGGCCTTCTTCCAAGCCTAACTCTCACTTATGCTTCCATTGAAAAGCTGCAGTGATTTGGATTTTGCCGGAGCTGCAATACGAGAGAGTTCAAATACTTCGAATACATGTTAGTTTATTTCTATGCTCATGGTATTGATACTGAATATTCAATAGTTTTCATTGAGAAATTTGAGATATAAATCACAAGAGGTTATATGGGGGTCAGATTTAGCGCCTCTAGTCATGCGAATGCCTCATGGCCACTACGTAAACACAAAGCCGTAATTTTCTGGAAGCAGTAGTGATGGCACCAGAAAATTAGGAAAAGAAAAGGCCTGCCAATCAAGATTGAGGCAAGAAATGAACTTATAAGCAGATGTATTTAGGCTGGAGACATTTCCCAATAGACCGTGTGCAAGTTGAATGCTGCTCTTGGCTCTGGTAACTTCAACAGAGATTCTCTGCTCATTATTAGCATAGTGACCTTTCTACTGGAAAACTATTCAATGATACCTGTTGCTGTTCCTGTAAAGCTGCACTTGCATAGTGATTTGACGCGCCGCAAGAATTGGAGTGATCCCCGGCCTTTGAAACCAAACTCACTGCTTGATTCTCAAACTCGCGACATAAATGTAATAAAGGTCTAACGTCGAGGACTTTGTCTCGCTCAATTTGAGATAAGAATGTTACCACATGACTGATACTGCGAGTATATGAAAAGTTCGACTCGTCGGCAGGATTCTCAAATACTAGTGTAAGTAGCGTGATGCAAGCAGATATAAGATAATGGATAATATGCCTTATAAACAGTCAGATGGGTCGTATTTCTAATGATTGGAGCATAATTACCAAAGACGCCCTGGTTGCTGAGGAGGCAAATAGTGCAACAAATTAATGATCTGTGCGGCAGCTGACGCTTGAATGTCTTTTGATGATATAGCCTGCGAAACCGCTCCATTTGGTTCGAGGCTTGCCACAAAATTGTGAGTCGAAATGAGACCTTGATAGTATACAAAATAAAGTATCAAGACAGACTCTTTCGCCGCTAGCGGTATTGTTGACCAATTGACATGATCAGGGTGAAAGCTTGATGGTAATCCTTCCTTCCAGACCTCTAGGCGACGATCGAGCTCAACCACCTCTCCTAAGACCTGCGGATGATTTTCATTGCGCGACAATCCATTGACAAGATGCATTTTTATATCAGATATTATTACAGCTAACCCGACTCGTGATCGGAAAAGCAGTGAAGGTAAATCAGTACTGGTGTTAAAACTCGAAGGGCTGACTGCAATAAGGTCGGTATAGGGGAGGCTGGTCACACTGTCATCATATATTGATGGTATGCCTGTTGAAGTTTCAACGTCTTTCTCAAGAATATAAGATATCCAAAAGGCTCGCATGCAACGATTTGCAGTAACCGCGTCGAGATGGGAGTAGTATGACTTTTGGTGTAGTCCAAGTGTCAGCGACAGACGTGCAGACGCGGAAACAAGAGCGGAGTTTGTACGGGTGTCATTTGTTCCCTGTGTAAATACGGCCATAGCGAGAAGTGCCTCAACTGCCAAAACGCAATCTCCTCGAAGAACAATTGTAGGATATATGCTAAATGCGTTCTTGAAAAAAGCCCACGAAATTTTCGCCATCTCAGATTGTGAGCATGAGGATGCGCGAGATTGAAACGCGACTGCTAAAGCAATGTTGATCATAGCCCAACGTGTAGGGTTCTTTCTGGGAGAAGGATCAGGGTCTGCGTAGTGCTCTTCGAGGAGACTTGTCAGGATAGGCACATCAAACAGAGGGATAGTATAGTTGATCTCGTTAAAGGCAACTTCAAACATGTCTTGAGCCTGAGATTTTAGGATTGGTTCAATAAATATAGGAATAGTGTATGGGCTGTTGTCTGCGAGAGGCCTGGAGCTTTCCGCCGTCCGTCGCTCGAGATGCGCGGCAAAGGACTTCTCATTCATAGGTAGCGCCGCTCTATGATGATTCCCGGCTGTCTCACTTGAACTCGTAGAGCACGGACTTATACCTAGGTCTCCAGGTCTATGCTTCGCTGCAGCATAACTGGCAGGCAGACGGTCCACTGTTTCCATTGGAGGGTCTCTCAGCTTTGAAGGCTGCTCTGTTGATAGTGAACAGCGGAGATCGCTCGAAACTATGTCAGACCCGTCTTGGCATGAACAGCATCCTTGAACTGCATTTAATCCTGGGTGTGCCTTCAAATCTTCCGAAAGCGACGGTAGATTTACAAGACATTGGATATTGTCCTCTAGTTCAGTCAGCTTTGCCTCGAGTGTCTGTAAATATGCTTGCCTGGTACATAATTAGCATGGTAAATGTGACACCATTTACAGTCAACGTACGTTTTCCCTCGACCTCTTCGCCTCACCTCCTTGTAGGCACACTCTAGAGAGCGCTCAGCACACGAAGAGCACTTCGGTGACTTCCCGTCACATTTTTTCTTTCCCCGTCGGCATTGCTCACATGCCTATCGCAGGGTCGTAAGAAAAGTCAAGAACTGTCCCGTAGCCTGTCGGTAGCGGGGAGGACAAAGGATGAGGGTGAGGGTTGACAGCTGCTTACGTTCGTAGTCTTTCTGGTATAACGTTCTCTGGAAGGCATGTTATTTCCGGTCAAAGGAGATGTTCACTTCCGAAGGTCGAATTTGACAAGTAGCTACCTTGCAACCGTGTCCGTGTATGTATCAAGACATATCTCATTCTGCTAAATACGAGGCGGATGCTTTTTAGATGTGGGGGCAAGTTCCGTCGGAAGCAAATTGCATCCGGCTGGCAAATTTCTTGATTAGGTAAGTTACCTGACCTACGCCAATCATTAATGATTCATCATCATTATATGTGATAATTACCAGTCACCAGACGCTGAAGGGTGAATTCTTACCCTGGTTATAGAACGTTTAAAAGGCCGGTTCTGCCCATTGAAATGTCTACTCTAGTACGCCGCACCTTTCTCTTATTTGGTCTCACCAAGGTGCAACCCGATCGACAAATATTCTAAAGTGTTTGGAAAATGGGATCACACATCCTCGTCATTGGGGCTACAGGTGAGCAGTTTTCTCAAAACAATAAATCAATCCGCGAGTATCGTCACGCTCAATGCTTTTTAGGTGTATCGGGCTTAGAATTCTGCAATGCTGCATTGACTCGGGGGCATACATTAACCATTTACGCCCGCAATCCAGACAAAATTCCAAGCAATATTACCGATAGAAGTGGCGTCTTTGTTTGGAAGGGAACTTTAGATGACATGTCTAATTTCGGTCGTGCTGCAGCATCAGGCCCAACAGTTTTTGTCTCGTTTGCTGGCCCGGTAGGAAAACTAAAAGGAACGGTACGTCAAGATACTTGCTGATTCTATCCAACTCACGAAAAGAGAGCATGAAAATTGACTATGTGGTGCAGCCTCTTACCGATGCCTTGAAAGAAATTTTCCCGGTTTTGGTCAACAACAAGTACAGGAGAGCAATGATTCTTGGTACGCCTTCATTTCCCTCGCAAGAGGACAGAGGTGGCCTTAAGTGGAAAGCGTCAATTGTGCTTGTCAAGATTATAGGGGGATCGGCTTATGACGAGTTCAAAGGACTCGGCACATATGTGACATCTCAGGATGTGACTCAACTCAAGTGGACCCTGTTCCGAGTCCCTTTCCTGACTAATGGGCCTGATATGCCGGTAGTAGCTACATATACCGGGTCAGGTAGTGATGGAATTTCCTTATCTAGGAAGAGCTTGGCAACATGGGTCTTGGAGAATATGGGTGAAGACTCTGAGTGGGTTGGAAAAGCGCCTGTACTGTCAAATTGATGAACATATCATCTTGTTCAACGTCTTGTACTGCCGGGAAGTCAACACGGACAAGGCTAATGGGAAGTACAACGAATTTTCTGGGCAGAACGACGATCGGGACTCTAAGCTGATTTTCATTTTCTAAATTGATGTGCTTCAAGAATACTACGCACTAATCGGAGTCTCAATCCCTACCTGAAATCGTTATCTGCGCGACCGCTATCGTACACACTAATCATTCCCCTTAACTCCTGATATAGCGGAGGTAGAACACACACACACACACACACACACACACACACACACACACACACACACACACACTGCCATGTTTAAATCTGAATATTCAAATTACAATAGGAAGATTAGGGCCAGGCCAAAAGAGAGTACAGGACAAAGAGGACATAATAAATCAGTAAGTAGGTGTACATGTTGTAGTAGAATGGAAAAAAAAAGTATGGAGTGGTGATAAATGAGTTGATCGAAAATCAGGTCACTGGTCTTTGAAAAGAAGATGGAAAGAGACAGTATTCAATTCATCTCTCGATGCTTTACCGAAAAAAAACTTCCAAAATAGCCTCCGGAAGCTCTCCTATCGCCTTTTAATGTCTCCTCGACGTAAGGATTATTTGGACTCAAATCGATATCCTCATATTGACTTTCCCTATTAATTGAGTTCGCTAGAACGGAATGGCGTGTAGAGAAATAATCACTCGGGATCTGCCCTTCCGCAATTTGATTCACGGCAGCGTGCTGCATGGAGAAATAATCATCGTGGCCTATTCCCTCCTTTGTCTTCGGACTTGTGTTGGAACGATACGCGGTATAAGGACTGCTGTATTCCTCCACTGTCGCCGGTCTCTCGCTTGCTTCCAGTCCTCTATTCGGCTCTGGCCAGTCATCGCAAGACTCCTCCTCCACAAAGCCGTAGTCCCCAAATTGGTGCCGAGTCTGTTCCTTGCGACGGCAATACTCTTCTCTTTGCAGATTACAGTTGTTATTGCCATCGATCTTGGCATGTATTTCACCGAAACTGGTAACTATGCTCTCACGACGAGAGTAAATTGAGGGGGAGACAGTGTCTAATCTGTTGATGGATTCAGAAACAGAGTCCTGCGTATGCCGTGGTTGCAGGGGCGTCATGATGTGCTTCATATGATCCGGCATTGACATCGTCGATAAGGGGCTAGTGGTCATATTACTACTATACCCATCAAAGTATCTCTCCTGCTTATCACCCATAGTCACCGCAGCCGAAGAAACATACCCGATCCCCAAATTCACCGCCGAATCAATCCCGTCTCTACCACCGCTACGTCTCTTCTCATCATCCATCCTCTCCCTCAACTGTTCCGGGTCAGGCGGTATATGGCCCCTTGGCCAACTCGTGTCCGGATCAATATCGGGTGGAGGATCCATACTGGTTAGTTTGTTGCTACCACCACCGACTCCGCAAGGCTTATGGTTCAAATTTGTCATGCTCATGACTTCGCTAATCTTGCGGATTGAGAATGGACGGCTGTTGACTTGGCCGATTTCCGTGACAGGACTGGGCTTGCGTGGCTGACCGTGCCGACGACGACGCCGTTTTAGAAGGTATATCGCCGTGAATAGACCTGCGGCAGCGATTATGGCCGTTCCGGAGGCTAGGCTGGCGGCGTAAGTAGGGAAATTATGTGTGGAAGATGCTGAAGCCGATGTTGAAATAGGACTAAGGGTTGATACAGCTGTTGGCGATGATTTCCCGCGAGTAGTAGAAGTCGAAATACCGGATGGAGCACCGGGAATCGATATCAAGGCAGTTTTTGTCCCGGCGAGGCCTGAGACCTGTACTTCTCCAGCATCGGTGGAGGTAGCTGTCATTGCGGCTGCTGTAGAAGTAGGGATGGTAGTACCGGGGATTTGAACCATAGCTTGTCCTCCGCCACTCCCTGTAGGCTGTGAGCCATCTAACCCTGACGCTGTTACGGATGCTGCCAACGGCGTGTTAGTCACCCCATCCGCAGCTTGATTTGTAGGCGCATTTCCATCTGGAGCCGATGCCGGCACTGTTGTTGCAGCAGGAGGTGGTGGAACGGTCTCTGTGACTTCGACAAAGGTGCTCATCAAAACCACATCAGCGAGGACGCCGATCCCAAGTGGTGATCTCGATGATAGCTCTATATTAGAGGGTATATATCTTCTTGGCGGCAGATGGTCACTACCAACATGAAACAAAAGGAACAGGATTCGGAAGGATAGCAACTTCCTCGTCGCCCTTGTTGGCGTTATCTTTGA
Source organism: Talaromyces ruber (assembly GCA_022813215.1). Lineage (NCBI taxonomy): Eukaryota > Fungi > Ascomycota > Eurotiomycetes > Eurotiales > Trichocomaceae > Talaromyces > Talaromyces ruber. Next base: position 343,051 of record JAKLMW010000035.1, on the reverse strand, counting down.
TGGGGCCATGATATGAAAGCTGATGCTGAGTATGAAACCAAGAGCAATAATTCCTTGAAGAAATAGAGATCGGCAAGACAAGAGAAACAAAGTAGAGGTCAATATCTTGAGATATAATCTGTCGTTCATCATCTTCTTTTTCCTCTTGTTTTTGATTTTTTCCATTTTTAGCTTCTCGACAACTGTGAAACTCACCACGGCTATGATCAATGTCAGAACATCCGTGGAGCATTGAATAAGAAGTGAAATGAAGGAAAGATATAGTCACAGTAGAGTCATCGATTTTACCATGTCACCGTCAAGGGAATGGCTCTGTCATACCCCTTATCAATTCTCCAAGGATCGCACAGTTGATTTTGACCCTATCAACCATTAACACAGGAGTATCGAGTGAGAGACAAATGTATGAAAGAAATTGTATCGAAAAATTCGCGTAAATATCTAGGTAAATACTTAGTGCTAGAATGAAAAGTCCGATTATTAAAACAGCCAGAACAGCGAAAAGTAGGCCGTACCAGAGATTGGTTTTGAGAAAGAATGAAATCACAAATCTAGACAAAAGATTTATGGATATGAGTCAATATTATGGAACGAAGGTGGCAAGAAGTTTGAATTGGAATGGGATGTATTAAGTAGCTGAAGAATATTGGACGAACAAAACAGATCATAGTCAGGAAACGTGTTGTGTCAAGCTTAGTTCCAAATGACTGTTCCTCATGGCATCAGATGAGCAGCAACCCGGCTGGGTTCAGGAAGTGGCTTAGAAGTTGAATGACAGAATAGTCGATCATCGTATTCAACGTATCGCAACTAAATAGCACTAATATACAGGGTGAATATTATTTTTGCTTGCTAGATCTTTCAGACTTGTTGTCGTTCTGCTGCCGATACTCATCACTCAACTTCCTCAACTCTTTCTCAAGTTTTTTGGCCAACGCCTCCAGCAACCAATCCGCTTCCGACTTGTCGCCTAACAGCGGACTTTGGTGACTGATCCAGCTCCATTTCGTCTCTTCCTTTCCTTCGCTTTGACTCTCGCCGTCGTTAATGCGCTTCATGTCCTCGACTAAGTTGTCTTCGTCTAGCAATTTCAAGAAATAAACCCATTCGTCATAGTCAAATTCCTTAGCGGGGCTGGCATTGACCCATTTGAACATTTCACGTAATTCGCGCATCAGGAGGTATTGATGGTGATGGATGTTCTCGGCAACCACGTCGCCCCGCCGGTGTGCAGCATGCTCCTCTTTGAGTTGTTCTTCTTCAAGTGCTGATTCAGCGCGTCCCATGGCCTGGGTAGCATCTTTATTAGGATTCTTGGCGGCTGACTTTCTTTTGAAGTCGGACTTCTTCGCGGTAAAGGGCCATATTTCGGCACCGAAGAATTGTCGAAATCGCTCGCGGTATCCCATGTCGCTAGGAAGAACCGTCAATTCACCGATGAAGTTTGCAAAATCTTTAAACTGGCGGATGAAAGTGTCGCCTAGGTTGGAAATAAATACTGTCATTGCTGGAACGGCAAGGAGAGACCAAAAGACGAAGAAGGCTCGGCCCCAGTTCGATATATTGTATATATCGCCATAGCCAATGGTGAGCAGACTGGTGTATGTATAATACAATGCTTCAAAGTATGACCACTGCTGCGTCGCTTCGGCATGTTGAAAGATCAACGCTCCGATGAACCACAAAGTTCCCACAGCACTTCCAGATATCAGCAGGGAAAGCCATCGATGCTCCATACGAGCCAAATGTCTGACTTTACGCATGGCAAAAAATTCACGTTTTGCAAGCTCCCTTTTATCTTCGACGTCACCATCCATTACCGGAAAGATTTTGAAAGCTCTAGAATCACCATTTCGTCCGGTACCAGTCATTGCTTTGGTGAATGTTCTGCGCGTCTTCTCAAGCAAACGACTGCTCATTTTATTTTTGCCTCTTTCTAGAACAAGTGACCTGATAGATCCAATAACAACACCGATGATCAAGATACCACCAAATGCGTACGGGAACAACAAGCCACGGCCTAGGTGCGTCGATGGAGATGGGTACCCAATGCCAATAGTCAGAATGGTAAAGTCTGCCCACCACACGGCGTCGTTAAAACGCCAGCCTTCGATGCGTGAATAGACCGCCGCTCCTGCAAGCAGATAGACTAGAAACCCAATGTTCTGAATCATTAACGTTCTCTGGCTCTGACTTAGGTGGAATTGTCGGCTATAGTGGCCCTTTATCGCTCCGTACACGGTGACTATCAGTAAACTGGCGAGGGTAAAGTAGAGACCAGCGGCAATGCATGCATAGTAATAAGCTTCGGTCATCTGCATACCCTGGCTCGCGTTTACCGCTGAGTCCGTGTCATGGCCGACTATGACAAGGATAATCACCAGCAGTATCGATGCAAGGTACCATCCCACGATGACAATAGGAAGCGCCATGTTGAACGACATTTTCTGTGCCATGGTCAACAACAAACAAAAGTTCGCAAATAATGCCGCCGCAAGCGATACAGCGTTGATCGCAACCTCCCACTCCGGATCACCAACAGGCTGCCCACCATAGGGCGGTTCTCCATCACTGACATGCTCCCTCCACTTCTGTGCCAGGGAACAGACACTAAACGCATTGGCCATGGGACCAAAGGTGGCCGCAATCAGAGGAATCTCGGTATTAGCATACCACCATCTTGTCGGTTCCAGATATTGGGTGAGTTCTCTGTGTGGTGATGACCAGTGCACGTATTGGCCATCGTCCTTGTGGCCGTCTTGGTCACGATGCTCGACTTCGTTGGCTGTTTCAGCGATGGCAGGATCTAAGCCTGGGTCGTTCATGTTGACTGTGGTCAATCAGACGTAGGAGATTATTCATGACGAGAGAAGCAAAAACCAGCTATGAAGGATGGAAGAAATAGAATGAGGCAGATGATCAACTGCTCTTCTGAGGAAAGTGGCCAAAAGCTTGACCTGAGCTACGACGTCATTAGGGTTAGGGTTAAAGCACCCTCAAGTGATCACAAAGAAAGATACCCTGCATTATCAGAAGAAGCTATCTTGAGAGCTCAGATACGTTTTAGACAGAAGAACGTATCTAAGATGCTACCTACAACAGTGACCAGTCTACCTCGTAGACTGTCAACTACTAGGCCTACTAGTACTACTATGTAAGCAGTACTTGCTAACAAGTGTACTAATTATCCCGCGAAACATGGCAGAGTCTCCACTGGCCAGTCCGGACTCCAGAGACAATGCTTTCATTCATTCCTGTCATTGCACGTTAATTGGCCAACAGCCATAACATCCAAGGGGGCGAGCAAGCCACAATAGCTTCAACCTTGGACTTGATCATTCGGGAGATTTGAAACCGATTCGACGCATTGTGAAACTCCGTGGCCCAGCCGATCTTCATTTCATTATCTGTCCGGTCATGTCTACCTGTCCAGGTTCTATTTGTGCAGATTCGGGCTCGCCCAGGTGTTTTTGTCGAATTGGCGACAGTAACAGACAGATATCTGGCAGCCGTTAATCTTCACTTGTCCCGCTTTGACACTCCAGCCACCAAATTGTGAATGCGACTGTGAGATTACAGATATCCAGAGGGTGTGGCTATTGGCGGGCTGTCTGCAGTGGATCTTGCTAGCCCAGACTAAGGACGACTAGCAAACAGTTTACCCGCAGTCTCCTCTGTTGCAACTCTAGCCTCAATTCGATCAACTCAAGACTCTGGCAGTCTGCTCATCGTTTCTTGTTTCTGTCGTGTATACAGAGTATTACTTGTTTGTCGATAGCTCAGAGTCTTTCCAACCTCAACCGAGTTAACCTCCTCGCTCGTTGCCGTCATTCGCTCTTGGTTCTTTCGCTTCATCCTCTACCCTCGACTGAGATACTACCTCCAACTCGACTCTATTCTGCAGAATACTTACAAACTACGGCTGTCGCAAGCTCTCACCGGCACCATTTAATTGACCTGAAGATATCGAAGCTCAATCCCAGATTAACCGACCTTTTGCCGTACCATCCCAATGTCTCTCGTCTCCATGATCACCTGATTAGGCTCGCTTTCGTCTCGTCGCTTGTTTTGGGCAAGATATCTACAGTCCTCTTCGGTAGCCTTGTATTTGCGACACGATAATCACCGCCGCTATGCTGCTGAAACCAGCAACACCGCTCTCCGTGTTATTGTTCATTGCGTTTGCGCTGCTTTTGCTATCCACCCTCTCCACTCCTGTCATCAAAGCCATTCCATTGGCGACGTACCAGAATGTCGATTTTGGTGTGTTTGGATATTGTAGGGAATCGCAATGTATAGCGGCTCGCGTGGGATATGACACCGGTATGTCAACTATAATTGCGCGGAACGAATTATGCTAACGGTCTAGGAAACATCTTCGGCACGAATGAAAGCGATAATGGTGACTTTAACCTCCCCTCGAGCGCTCGAAACTCTCTCTCTGCAATTCTGGTCATCCACCCCGTCGCTGCTTTTTTGACTCTGGTCTGCTTGATCATGGCTGTGACCTCTCACCTTCACTCACCATCCCATTCGCCACGATACCTCCTCGCTCTTTTGATCCTTCTTCTACCGACGGTTTTGGTCAGCTTGTTGGCCTTTTTAGTCGATATTCTTCTGTTCGTACCGCATTTACAATGGGGAGGATGGATTGTTCTCGCTGCGACAATCATTCTCGTTGCGTGCGGAGTCGTCACCTGTGCCATGCGTCGTACATTGGTCAGTCGTAAAGCCCGCAAGAAGCTCGTCGCAGAAAACGCAGAAATGAGCGGCGAGAATTTCTACAAACGACAACGCGCCGAAGCTGCAGCCGCACAGCTTGCCAAGGCAGAATCTCCGCCGCCCCTTCCTCTCAATACCGACATTTCGCATTCGGATTCGGCACCGACTTTTACCACTTATGCTTCGAGTCGCGCGACCGACGAGATCCCATTGAATGGCGGAGAGGAGACTGCGTTCTACGATAATTCTTCTCGACCTGTGCGACCCGGTTATCATGGACCGCGGGACGAATATGGAAACCCAATTTCTCCTGCAGCCGCTGGTGCTATTGATGCAGGTATGATTAGGTCGAATTCTGATCGAATGCTGCAAACCCAGTATTCAGATGGCAGTCTTGGGTCTCAAAGAGGACCGCAAGGATACGGCCCCCCTGGACAATCCCAACGAGGTCGCGGTTATCCTCCTCGCAGTGGATATCGAGGAGGACCACCTGGTCCCTACGGTAGCCGTGGACGCGGACCTCCACCAAATGGCCGGGGCGGTTCAATGCGCGGTGGTATGCGACCTCCTCCTGGCGGTGTTCCCCGTAATCGTGGTCCGCCACCGGGTTACCCTCCAAGAGGTGGTGGGCCAGGCGGATACGATCAGTATGCAGCCGTGGGTAGACGGCCATCTGACGGTGCGCCCTACGGCCCTGGTCCTACTCGCAGCAACTCAAACAACTACTCTCGGCCGTATAGTCCTGGCCAAACACGCAATCCGTCTGCTTCACAGCCAAACTTGCCGGGAATGGGCGAGGGTGGCGCGATCGAAATGATGCCGCAATCGAGTGAGCCAAATTTGCGTGTCCGGAATGCAGATCTGGCTGAGCCACAGCGGTTTTCCAATAACGCGTCTCTCCCCAGCCCAACCAGTGTATACAGCAATGAGTGAGTTTCCCTATCTAAGGTGCTCTATCTAATCATAAGCGAAGACGATACTAATTGAATAGGCAATATGTCCCACCACGCGCAGCATGGCAACACGGTCCCGAACGCGGCATGAACAACAGTCCCGCCCAGGCCCGCCAACGATCAGGCGATCAGTACTATGAAGACATCGAACCCCGGTTCGCAGAGGCGAACAACACCGGCGGCAAACACGTGCCCTCGGTGCTCATGGCAGGAAGACCAGCTGGTGAGCGTCACCCATCTCCACCATCTCCTCCACCACCCATCAAAATTCCCGGTGAAAACGTCGGCGATCTTGGACCTGGCTCACCGACTATCAGCGATATAAGTCAAGGAAGTCACTTCACGTCGATATCGGAGCGACCCATAAACCCGAAATGGCAGGGCGCACCTCCATCTGTGCCCGCGGCAGCAAATAGGGGACCGCGAGTGCAGGATGTGCTGCTCGAAGGAAATCCGGATTTTGAGCTACCCGGTGCTATGACTCGAGGTGGGCGCGGTGGAGGGTCCAGATATGGCAGGGGAGCAGGGCGGATGACGCCCGTGATTGAGAATTCGGGAAGTCGATATCCATCCTAATCACCACCACACACATAGCCCTTCTTTTCTGATTTTCGTTTCAAGTCCATATATCATCATTCTTTTTTTTTTTTTTTTTCCCTTTCTCCCTATTACATCAAGGGTTACATTCTCCGAAAACACACAAATGAGGATGTAGGCGTTTTCCTTTCTGACTGGATTGTTTGAGAAGGCGTGTATATAGACATCGGCGGCGTTTTGATTTAGTCATACTCTAGTCTCGTCACAGTATCGAGTGATTGAAATAATTGATACTCGTTCGAGCCTTTCCCACCTGCTTGACATATCCGCAACATGATACACGTTCGTAAATCTGCGCAACCTTCCTACTTTGAGCTATGATTACTGGACTCTCTTGCTAGGTTTTTAGTATCTAGGTGAGTGACAAGACGTGCATGCATATATTGCAGACAGTGTATGCATCTGGTCAATGAATACTAAGGATCCTCGGAGGACCTCCGATGTACCGAGAGCAAGCACCCGCCCTGCATGCCAGCCAACGCACGATCTAAAGATGCTACCATATCATACTATGGGCTATTCTTTTCGCACTCTACTGAGGATTATAGCAAACCTCTACTGGGTAATGGATATAGTCTCCGTTCTTCGTAAAGACTAGAGAGAGTACCTTCGTAGTCCATCCGAGCTTCCCGTTCCGTGCTTCCGCGCGGTGGCTGACATCATACATCGTAACCACACTGGCATTGGACGAGCTTTCCGTATACACAGCGTGCTGTTGGCTTATCCACAGCTTACCCTAGCCTGACTAAGTTAACGAAAGAAAAACCTGATGTGTAAGCCGACCTGATTTGTGGCCTGTGTCGTGTGGGTAGTATGACGATTGCATTGTAGTCAGTCGGATGTTGGCGTATATATAGTTAGTTACCCCTCTATCGTTGGTTGGTCTCATCCCCAGTCCTCGAACTCACTAAGCACCAGACATTTCTCATACACCCCCAAAACATATCAAACAAAGCAGACAACATGCCCGTTTCCATCCCCTCCGCAGACTCCCTCACCGACCTCTTTAGCCTCAAGGGCAAGACGGTCATCATCACCGGCGCCTCCGGCCCCCGGGGCATGGGCATCGAAGCAGCGCGCGGCTGCGCTGAAATGGGCGCCAACGTCGCCCTGACGTACAGCTCCAGGCCCGAAGGCGGCGAAAAGAATGCCCGAGAACTATCCGAAAAGTACGGCATCAAAGCCAAAGCGTACAAATGTAACATCGGCAAGTGGGAGGACGTCGAGAAGCTTGTCGCTGATGTCATCAAGGAGTTTGGCCAAATCGATGGATTTGTGGCCAATGCCGGCCGCACAGCAGATAAAGGTATATTGGATGGCTCGGTGCAGGATTGGGAGGAAGTGATCCAGACCGATTTGACGGGAACCTTCCACTGCGCCAAAGCCGTGGGACCGCATTTCAAGGCTCGTGGAAAGGGCAGTTTTGTCATCACGGCCAGTATGTCGGGACACATTGCAAACTTCCCGCAGGAACAGACAGCATACAACGTCGCAAAGGCCGGGTGCATTCACTTTGCCCGTTCGTTGGCCAACGAATGGCGCGACTTTGCGCGTGTCAACTCCATTTCTCCCGGCTATATTGATACTGGATTGTCGGACTTTGTGCCGCAGGAAACGCAGGATTTGTGGAATTCGATGATTCCGTTGGGACGAAATGGGAATGCAAAGGAGCTCAAGGGGGCGTATGTGTATTTGATCAGTGACGCCAGCTCGTATACCACGGGCGCCGATATTGTGATTGATGGAGGATATACCGTGCGATAAGTCCTTTAGCGTTAATTAATTCCTAGTAATATGACAATCTCATTATGATCTTGATGATCTGTTTCGTTAGATCTAGCCCTAACCCTTGATGAAGACGCACGTGTACAACCTCGGCTCAAGCCGAGCTCGTTACTGTGCCTCTTACCAAGCTTAATTTAGCTCCTCAGTTTCGGCATAATGTGTGAATATACTCGATCTAGTTAACTGGGTTGACGAGACTAGGCTACCCCAACAATGTTGATCTGCAGATCGATGCGCTCATTCAGCATGAACCACACCATGTGCTCCATATCAAGATACCGAGGCTCATGGCCACTGTCCAGATGTGATAAATAGGTGCCTGTGCCCTTAAATGTTCAGCGCTTCCCCGGATTCTCACTCATAAGTTTTTTGACAAATAATAAGGACTGCAAATTGAGAGCAACAAAATGGACGACGCACTTACAACCGCCCGAAACCTCTTCCTTGAGCTCGTCCAAAAACTGCCCCCCCAAGTGCAGAGCATCCTGCTCTCATCCACAACACGCAATGTCTTGGCAGTCGTGCTTGCGCTCTCACTCCTCAGAACGTTCAATCGTGTCCTGTCGAGCTTCGTGCTCAATAACTGGACGTCTGACAAATACGACTGGTCCCGCGAAGTCGTCCTGTTGACAGGCGGGTGTAGTGGAATTGGGCAGCACGTTACGCAGGGCCTCGCAAGCAAAGGCGTCAAAGTGATTGTTGCTGATATCCAGGAGCCTGCTACTCCTCTCCGTGCGTCCTATTTTAGTGTCTGCTGGAATAAAAATGCTGAGCTAACGAGGATATAGCAAAAAACGCATTCTTCTACAAATGCGACGTCACATCCTCCGCCAGCGTCAAACAAGCCGGCGCCCTCATTCGCGCTGACCACGGCGATCCAACTGTGCTCATCAACAACGCCGGCGTCGGCAAGGAAGGCTCCATCCTTGACAAGCCCGAAAGTGTAATCAGAGCTGTGTTTGAGGTAAATACGATATCGCACTACTGGACTGTGCGTGAATTCTTGCCGGCGATGCTGAAACGCAATCACGGACATATCATCACCATTGCGAGTGCAGGCAGCTTTTTGGGGCTGGGGGAGATGACAGATTATAGCTGTAGTAAAGCTAGTGCGCTTGCGTTCCATGAGGGGCTTACCCAGGAAATTAGGTTGTGGTATAAGGCGAAGAAAGTTCGCACCAGGTATGCCTTTTTCTGTTCCTCTTCTTCCTCTTTGGGGAGATACTAACTGAGGTAGTATCGTCCACCCTATCTGGGTTAAAACGCCCATGATCAAACCCATCACCGACTCCGGCCTGAAACTCAGACAACCAATCTTCGAGGTCGAAGACGTCGCGAATGTGATTGTCAAACACGTCCTGAGCGGGAACAGCGGACAAGTCGTCATCCCGGATCGGATCGGTGTCGCAAGCTATATTCGCGCGATGCCGAATTGGACGCAGGAGTGGATTAGGAATTTTATTTCGTTGGATTTGAAACGGGTAAGAGATTATGTTGATTCTAAGGAAGGTGGTAAATAAGCTTGATACATACTTTCATTTCATGTATGTATGTATGTATGTGTATGTATTAGCTGGTGGGAGGTTGATTGAGGCTAGGAACTGGAATATGTAACAGCCTCACTATAAATCGAATCAACATCAATCAAGCCCACACTCACAGCACTATCATTATCCCAAATGATATAATCACCAACCTGAAACTTTTCAACCACGAAATCCGTGATTGCAACCAACACACCGCTGGTCGCATCATAAAAGGCCGGCAACAGACTCCCCGTCGTGTTGAGACTCGAGTCCTGGAATTCCTCAATCCATACATTGCGTATATGTATCGAGGCGAGGTTCTCAAGCGCATAGATTCGAAACAAACAACCCGATAATCCTTCAGCCCTGATATTAGAAAATGTGAGTCCGCTTGTTGTCAGGCTCGTATCGGCCGTGTTATGGTCATCCGACAGGCCACCCGGGGCATACACATAATTATTATCAGAACCGATCAACCCGGGATTCTCTTTGGCATTTGAATAGCTTTGATGGATCACATCGACCGCATCAACGGTCACGTTGTTCGTGTTTCGCGGCGTCCATCCAAACTGTATTACAGGCGCAACATTAAGTTTCCACACGACAATATTTTGCGCAACGACATTCGAGTAGTACGTCTTGATCGTGTCGTCGTTGCTATGATAAAACACGTCCTGCACCACAGAACCAGGATACATTTCCAGCCCGTCGGTTTGCTGGTAAAACGCGCCGACTTGCTTATAATCGCTAACCAGGACGGTTATGCCGTCCACGTTCCCGGACCAGTCCATACTATTAAACGGCTGATTTGCGATTGTGACGCCTTGCAACACAAAGGTCTGCGTATCAGTGTTTGTGCCGCGCCACATGCGTAGACCGTCGTTGTCGGCGCTGGAGGATGTCTGATATCCATCCTCAGGATCGGCGTACCAGACATATTGCTCGCCGGACAATACTCCATGACCCGTCGCTTTTACTGTAGTGGCGGTAGATTGGAATTCAACAGCACCCTTGACGTACGCTCCCGGTGCGAAATAGATCCATGTCACGCTCTCGCTGAGAAGGATGTGATCCGTCCCACTGAACCAGTACACACCCGGATAGAAGATGACGGCGGATGCACTGGTTACATTCGTATCATACACACGGCCCGGCTTCGCAATAAACGTGTTCTCGTCGTTTGTGGCTACAGGCACAATGGAAGGGTCTTCCATGGGGCTTGCGAATATGAGTAATGAATGTTGCGGCTCCGTATTCGCTACGCCTTCAACTGGAGTATATAGATCGTCCGAGAACTCGACGGAGAAGCGCCACCCATTCTCGCTATAAGGGATGGTGATGTAGACGCTGATATCATCGGAGCTATCATACGAAACGCCAAACCCTTGATCAAGCAGAGTCGTAGGTCTAATGACTACACTACCATTAGCCACAGCGGCACTAGGCCGCGTCACACGCACAACCACATCCTCCGACGTCAGAAACGAGGACCACGCCTGCGTGGAAGCAGTATTTGCGGAATACTGCAAATAATCGGACATGCCATTTGCGGGCACAGATAGATAAACAAAGGAGTCGTAGAAGTAGGTTTGGTCGGTGTTTGCGCTGACTTGGACGTAATATAGATCGGATTTGCGGACGGTGTCATCTGCGATCGTGCCGTTGGGACTTTGCGAGTTCGAAGAGTGCCACCAGGTTAGGAGGGAGGTGGTGTTGGATGTTAGGACTGCTTGGACCTGGACATGCAAGAGAAAGTTGATGAAGAAAAAAAGAAGGGAACGGAACATGACGAATTTATCCTTCACCGAACTGACTTGAAATGAATGAATGAAAGATGGACAAAGATAATACTGAACGAAGGGCAGACACGTCGTATAGATTGATAACCCGACCAATTCTAGACTCAAGACATGTACTCAACCGAGTTTATTGACACTACCAAATCATACCTGATTCAATAACTCAAACCTGAAGAAACATCAAGAATCCCCTTCTTCTGCCGAAGAAACCCGCCATCTCAACTACCAGCCTGGGTTACATACTTTTGTGGGGTAAACATGCTTATAAAACATCCATATGATGTCCATCTCCCCGCGTCTAACCAATCACCTCGCAAACTGGGCCGTAGCTAAAAGATGTGCTCCGAGACGGCGAGACTCGAGGTTTAAGTGACAGGGGGCGGAGAAATAGCCGGACGTTTCAGTTTATCCTGTTCGTTCGTTTTGGATATGGGGGGCGACGGATCCTGGACGCTGGACGAAATTGGGTTTAGGGCTAAATGGTTAGGATGTTTGTTTCGTGCGCTTTCACAGGATCATGAATCGGGGCTTTAGAAATAGAGCCTGCACGGATTGAATAGGAATGAAATCTTAGTGTTGTGGACCAGATAGGCCAAATGAATTTAACAAAGGTATAGAGCTACTTTGTCATCATTCAGCCCTGGATGCTGCTGAGACAAAATCAGACTTATGCTGCTTCCAAAGAAGCTGCCGGAAATTTAGGCAGGGGTTAAGTGTCCTGGCTAGCAATATATTTACTGAAGACCGTACAAAATGTTCTCTGATGATACTGAATAGATTCGGCAATCGGAATCACAGATCTCTATACCAAGTCCGATGTGTCTAAGATCCTCCGCTGTGCTCAGCAAGCTTGGAAGTGACCTGATCCGGAAAACGAGTTCCCGGAAAGGAGCCTTGAAGAAAACCCAAATACGCAGGCTTCTCCCTCTATTTCATGGAAAGATCGCTGTAAATATACTCGTCTGACGATCATATCATCTGATCTGCTATCAAACAGTGTTATCACCCGTCTTTCACCTAGTTTCGAACAATAAGGCATAATGTCCACATTTCTACACTCTTACTATCCCCTCGGCGTCAACATCCCGGGATATCTGCCAAATGAATCCTCCGTACTTTTTCTTATAGGCCAATTTGCGTTGCTCTGGGCAGCTATTGTCGGTATCGCGTGGTTGATTATCTCTCGTTCCAGACCTGACGCTAGCAAGGCCGACCATCTAGCCTTTGTGTGGTTTTGCTTCAGTATGTTTGATCTAATAATGAATAGAGAAGCGTATCTGACAAAGTATCCAGCTGCGTCGATCCATCTTATTTTCGAAGGTTATTTCGTGGTGTATCATATGACGATCGGGGGCAAAAGTCACTTGTTTGCCGAACTTTGGAAAGAGTATTCGTTCTCGGATTCACGGTACCTTCGATCTGATGCATTCCTCGTTTGCATGGAGAGCGTAACAGCGGTAAGGCCAATTTTGCGTAGCAGAACCTTTCTCTTAAGCTGAGAATCTTTGGCTACAGATCTGCTGGGGCCCTCTCGGGTTCTTCGTTGCCTACTGCATTGCCGTACAACATCCGGCGCGATACATCCTACAAACAGTAATTTCCGTTGGTCAACTGTATGGTGACGTGCTATACTATGCCACCAGTCTGTTCGATCTTCACCATCACGGTATTGAGTTTTCGCGTCCGGAGAGTTATTATTTCTGGGTATATTACTTCTTCATGAACTTCATCTGGATTGTTATTCCTTCCTGTAAGTGGCTATTATGTCGAAATGAATGATTAAGCAACCTGGCTGAGTTTATTTGGCAGATTATCTGAAGGAGGCAGTGAGAGAAGTCACTAGGGTGTTTCGAAAGGTTGCAGAATTGGAAGAGTTGGAGAAACTACGGTGAACAACTAGGGTGATATTGTAAGACTTTGGACGCTTAGGATCCAGCGTATACAAGCTTTTCGTCCACGTTGAAGTCCAAGAGCCCCTCGAATACAAGAGCACATGTCTGGCTGAAATGAACGATGCCGGTGGTCATGCACAAATGTTTCTCTATTCTAAGCATTCTAGTCAACACCGTGTTCGAAAAAAAAAAAAAAAAATTGAATGCCTCCTTCTGTGAAGTCGTGTATGCACCCCCCCTCGCCGCTTTTACTCAACTGAGTAGAACTGAGCACAATGTATGCCTGCAGAGCGCTGGTACTTCTACTAGATCACCACTAACCACTTCTCCTCTACGAGTTTACTAGTCACGATATAAAACCTAAATTCACTTTTGTCTCCTGACTATGTACAAAGAACATAGTTAGCATAGCCAAACTCTACCCGATTACGTTGAGCAATAGCTAGTTTACTGGTTATTCTTAATTTTTAAGAATTTTATATTCAACGCGCGTCATTGATTTAAACGCCTTCTCGTTTCAATTCAGCTTTCTCTTTCGCCTCTTTTCTCCACTTTGGACCCCATATGATGACCGCCCACCAGCAAACACTTAACACGATCCAACTGAGAGCAACGAGGGTACCTGTCCATCCTCGACCAATAGATTTAAGCAGTGGATTGACTATAGCCGCACCTCCCGCTGCAAGGAGGCATCGAACTAGGTTGAACGCAGCGCCCCCGGCAGCTGGGCTTTTCGGGTTGATATCAATGATTAGGGCAGTCAAAGGTTGGACCGCTGCAGAGGTGCAGAGCCCCATAATGAACAGCAGAACAAGTGCAGCTGGAAGTGGTGGCTTTTGCAATCCCATCACCCACCCATAGGGGAGAATCGCAATGGATGATATGTAGACAAACGCCAACGAAATTTCAAGGCGGATTCTCTCAATCGGAAAATTGTCGATATCTTGCTGGACATTTTTGTCAATAGTTGCGACACCTGATTTTCGGGCATGGCGACGAAAGTTGGCGTCCATTATTCGACCGACTATTGGTCTGATAAGTAATGGTCCGACACCGATAGGAATATAACACAGGCCGACTTGAATTGAATTGTAACTGTACGTTGACGAAAGCTGTTGCGGTAACCCGGTGATGATCACAATATAGCCAGAATAAAGAATAGCCCCGAAAATGAGAATCAGGAATGATTCCTTCTGGAAGATGATCGGGATAGAAGACAATAGGCCGGGTCTTTCTTTTTGGGAGATGGTTGCATGTTGGGCACCATCACGATTATCTTTTTCCTTGTTCTTGTCTTTCACATATTGTATTGCTGGCTTGTTCCAGTACTGTGGCGGCACTGAGCCGTTACCGACGATGTTGCGGCAGGTTTCTGGAATAAAAATGAGGTATACTGCGAGCATCACACCAGCATATATTGCCAGGAACCAAAATATGGCTCTCCATCCAAGGAAGTGGTCTAATAGACCGCCAATGATTGGACCAAGTGCCGGTCCTAGTGATGACCCGAGTGCAGCGAGCCCTATATAACTGCCTCGCTCTTGTCTGGTGGCTAGGTCGGAAACCACTGCACTTGATATAACGGAAGTGCCACTGCTACCAGCACTTTGTACACATCGTAGTACCAATAGAGCTGCGTAGTTTGTCTGCAGTGCTAGGCCGATATTAGCTGCAGCAAAAATTGTGAAGCAGAGCAGGCTAGCTGGCCTCCGCCCATACCGGTCCGAGTAGCCGCCAATTATCGTAGGTGATATGCCTTGAAATATCTATCACAATCGTAAGTGGTTGCTTTTCGTAGAACATAGAGAGGAAGAGCATTGGAAGGTACCAAATAAGTCGTAATTGTAAGACTGATATTGGTTAGACTAGTATGCAAATCTTCGGCTAACGTGTTCATGGCTGGATAATAAATGCTGGAAGAAACAGGAGATGCGAAAGCTGCCAAGGAAGCGATATAAATGTACAATCCTTTTTCGAATCGTGAGAAGACCGAAAATGGTGGCGGGAGAACGCGCTCTTGCGAATTGTTCTTCTGCATCTTCTCTCCACTCGTCGAGGCCAATGCAGAGTCTTCGATTGACTGGTCCAGACCATCTTCGTTTGTGCCCATTGGTAGGACTGATCTCTAAGTTATCGAATCAAGAATTCCGGATTGCTGGAAATTCTATTGTACGGTCCAATATGTAGTATAATCAAGAGGTGGTTGTACGCCGAAGAAAAAGAGATCACACTCAAACATTTAAAGCCCGACTCAGAGTTCGGTATTTCGAAATCAATGAGGATAGCAGATCTGATTCCTTATATAGCATTCAATTCCATTGTTATTGCGCCCAGGTGATTGCCGTTACCGGCCCGGTCCGGCTTCCTGAGTCCCCAACCGAAAAACCAAGGAGAATATGAACCTCATAGTCAAATCCCTCTGAAATAGATGCATCTTGATATAATTGAAAGATAACTACCCCGCTAACCTCTTAGGTATCAACCTTTTGTTCTTTCTTTCTCTCCTTTTTATTATCAGAATGATCGTCATCACCTTATATACTGGCTGACGAGAGAGCCGACCGGTCCATTGTTGATTATATATAGCAGTACTTGCGTACTCCAGAGTTGCACAATGCTTTTTTGTTTAGTGTATATGAGTGGATGATATGATTGATTGCTTTTATCTCTCTTCCCCTGGCAACCTCGTAGCCAGCCTTTTCGGACTGTAAGAATATAGTGAACATTGCCAAAGGAAGACGTTTAGAGGGAATCCCAGGACTCAAGTGGAACGTTGTGGTGACTCTATTCGGTCACAGGTCGACATACTTTTTTCATTTGCTATCAGTAACAGCTAACTAAGTTAGAAGTTAACTGTAACGGTCAGCAATGAGGTTATTCGCAAGTTCTTATACTCACCTAGGTATGACGGAACAACGGCGAGTCCAAATAGGAAATTCGTACATCCGGCGGAATAGAGCCAGTCCGCCATCCCTTGTTGTGTTTCGTTCATGTTTGGAAGAAACAACAACTAAAAGAACCAGTTAAAATATGCTCTATACGGCGACGTATATGCATGCAGGCGCAACAACCGGCATGAATTAGGCTGGAGTGAAGGAACATGCTGTAACCCGATTTCAAGGGATCCGTGGCATCTTGATGCATCGGTCATTCTCGACAGGGGGTTTGAAAGACGGTCTGCGCGGTAACCAAACACGGTCAAATTATTCCATTTAAAAATCTGTATGAGAAACGACAATAGCGTACGATCAACTGAGGAGGGTACGTAGTTGCACCGGGCGATGTCCCTTTGACGGCGATCTTGCCACCACCACTGAACCAGTAACTAAGCCCTAGATCGACTCGGCCCGTCGTTGTCTCAGGGCAAATCACAATAAAGTCGTTCCAATCTCTTTTATACAGTCCACTCTCTTTTGTCCAACTCTTACCATTATGTTTATAGGCATTCTAATGACCACGCAGCTGCTGTGACAGTAAACGCTTGCTCGATCTACAACCTAAAATTCAATAGTCGCAAATGTGATGTAGATACCGGAGGTGCATGCATACGTACCTGTCAACTCCGATTGCGTCGCTTAGTTTTAGCGAGACACCCCGAGTTTGGTGGACTTTTAAACTCCATCCAGTCATAGCAGACGCAGATCTGCTACGAAGTCTAGCAGCAGCCACGTTGAGGCTATAGTGCTAGCCTATGAGGGTCACTGATG
The DNA here is from genome assembly GCA_022813215.1 of Talaromyces ruber. Taxonomy (NCBI): domain Eukaryota; kingdom Fungi; phylum Ascomycota; class Eurotiomycetes; order Eurotiales; family Trichocomaceae; genus Talaromyces; species Talaromyces ruber. Next base: position 326,070 of record JAKLMW010000035.1, on the reverse strand, counting down.
TAGGGTTATACTATCATATAAGAGAATGTTTACCCTGTAGCTGGTTTTACTATTTTGCCAGACAACTCCTTTATATACCGCTCCATTTGTGCGGAAGTGAGCCTGTGACCTGTGACCTGCCTGGACAGGAAGGAAGGCAGTGGCCGCGTGTGTGACTACAAACCCGCGCAGAGTGAGACACCTGCCTAGCTTTGTTCCTTTTTCCTATCCTCTCATCATCCTTGGCTATCACCATTTTGTCTCTTTATGAAGGGTGTGAAGACAGTTACAACTTCTTTTCAACTTCTTTTCTTGTTCGTCAGTCTACAACATAAAGCTAATCCATAAGACTTGAGCCACATCCCCGCCCTTAAAATGGCGTTCACGACGCGTCTTATCATTAACACTCACCAATACGCACAGAACCTCCCCCAAGACATCGACTTGGCCTCCTTGTCGACCTCCAAGGATCTTGCCTTTGGTCTGATTGGCGCCATATTGCTACTCACTGTTTTCGCTCAGTGCATTGCGAAGAGTTACAAGTTCTGGCAATACACCTTCATCAACAAGTCCAGCTGGTGGGATGCCTCCAAGGCGAAGGAAAACTATCTCTGGAACGCTCAGCAGTTGCTCGTTGATGGCTTTCATCAGGTATGTCCATGGTCGATCATACCAGCTTTATCTGACAGAAGCAGTCACCCAAAGGCTATGTTATTGATACTGACATGGCTCGTACTGTTCTCCTCTCCCCCGAGTATGCAAATGAGATCCGTAATGATCCACGTTTGAACTTTAGAAAGCACAATGCAAAGGTGGGTTCATCGGCTTTTGCTTGCAAAAACTCTCTCGAATAACATAATGGTGATAGGATTTCCTGGGCCATCTCTCTACATTCCAACTCTTTGACGAACGTCAAACCTTTGGCAACATGGTCAACGTCATAGTGCGAACCAAACTCACGCACTCATTGGGTAAGGCCCCTGAAATCTACATTGTAGTACTTGCTAACTTCATTGGCAGGACTTATCACTAGAGCCGTTTCTGAAGAGATGACTGATGTCATTCATGACCAATGGACGGATGATTCTAAGTGGCATGCAATTAACCTTAAGAAAACCATGCTCGAGGTTATTGCTCAACTATCCTCTCGCGTCTTTCTCGGGCCGGAACTCTGCCGCAACAAGGATTGGCAGCGCATTACAATCGAATACACCGTTAATATTTTCATGGCAATTTCAGCGGTGAAACAATATCCCAAATTTTTGCATCGTTTCGCTCAATGGGTTGTGCCTGAAGCTCGCATTGTCCGCGCCCAGATGGCCGAAGCGCGTCGTATCATTCAGCCCGTGATTGACCAACGCAAGCATGAGCTATCATTCGGGAAAAAACCTCAGCATAGTTTCGCCGAACCAACACGTAGACATACCGATGCGATACAGTGGCTGCTTGAATTATCCAAGGGAGAAGACTACGATGCGGCATTGGCCCAACTCGCGCTTTCCATGGCAGCTATTCATACCACGGGAGACATGATCACCCAGGTAATCTATGATCTTTGCGAGCATCCAGACCTGATTAGACCTTTGCGTGAAGAGGCTATTGCCGTTTTGGGGACTAATGGATGGAAGCATACTTCGCTTTACAACTTGAAGCTCATGGATAGTGTGATCAAGGAAAGCCAGCGTATCAAGCCCGCTGGAATGGGTGAGTGCCATCCACTCTGTTTACTCTACACTAGCTTATACTAGTATAGTGTCCATGCGCCGACTCGCTACAGAAGATGTTACTCTCAAAGACGGCCGCCGCATTCCCAAAAACAGCATGGTCGCAGTTTCTGGACACTGGAGCTGGGATGATTTGATCTACGAGAACCCTGATCAGTTCGATGGCTATCGTTTTTACAAAATGGCTCAGAATCCAGAGACTGAGCAAATGTCACATCTTGTGGCCACGAGCCCTCAGCATCTCGGTTTCGGCCATGGGAAACAGGCCTGTCCCGGACGCTTCTTTGCTGCGAATGAGGTCAAGATTGCTCTCGTGCACATCTTGCTCAAGTACGACTTCAAGTTGGACGAGGGCAGCCCTCCACCAAAGATTTTCAAGATGGGATGGATGATGACGTCTGATTCTCAGGCCAAGATTCTCGTCCGTCGCCGCAAGGAGGAGATTGATCTCGACTAGACTCTTGTGCTTGGTGATGTTTCCGAAGATTTCTTTCTTTTTCCTTCTATTTCCTCGAATCGTCTGATCATGACATGAATGAAGTTTTGATTTGTTGATATGGATGGCAGATTCATCTTCATCATGAAGCCGACTGAACGATGCATCAATTAGTGATTAGTGGTAGTCCTCTATGAGACATGAGAACAATGAATCAAGGATGGCAGTATCATAACCCTAAATAACCCTAATTACTCATCTACTTCGTACAGACTTCTCTTCTCATCACCTGCAATCGCCGACCACATTGCCATGTTACGGTTATCAAATATTCATTGAACGGGGCGTAAGAATAGCATGTTGGATGAAGCTGATCGATCGCTTGTTGCCTCGGATTTAAGGTTGATATCAAATTAAAGCACGTGATCTCGCTGGCCGTTTGTTATCGTAATCGCAGCTTGTTCGTGCTGTCATTTTTCTCAGCCTCACAAATTCTACATTCGCGTGCATTCAATCGTAATCGATTTTCTCGTGTCGCATTTCATTGATCGCGCTTGCAATTGAGAGTATAGAAGACCTCTACTCCGGACCATTGCGACCATCAAAATTTGACGACGGACAAAATTTGACGGACCAAATTTGCGGGTTGATTTGGATCGGCGGTGCAACCATGCGATAAGACACTCGGTCATCAAGCTCAATTAATTTCTACTCCCTCAGATACAATGGGAGATAGAGTATTGAACAGAGATACGCGAAGATTTCATAGAAAGTCGCGTAATGGGTGTATGCAATGCAAGCAGCGACATGTCAAGGTACGCTTTTCAACTGTGCGCTTATATCCGAGGATGCATTTGTCCATCCGCGCCATCGGAGCTATATCGAAGCGACAGAGTCATATCAATGATTCTAACTAAAGAATAGTGCGACGAGCTCAAGCCATCATGTGGCAACTGCCAACAAACAAATCGGGTGTGCAGTTTTCTTCGCATGCTTCCTAGTATACCGACATCATTAGCTACAAATACCGGCATTCCTGGAACAGGTGGTAGCTACAGCAGTAGCAGACACAATTCCATATCGCCAGTCATATACTCCAAATCTGGGCCACCGACACCCTCCTCAGCGGTTTCATCATCATTAGCATCACCATCATGTACCAATGTCACAGTCACAGCTTCAGCTCCAGCCACAGTCACAGAATCAATCCAACCACCCGTCGACATCGACGCAAAACTGTTCAGCCAATACAACAGCACCCCTACCCCGGATTTCAATCTCGCAGATCTTTCCATGATGCACAACTGGTCTACCGAGACCAGTCTTACGCTCTCGTCCACGCCTGAAGTGCAACAAGTCTGGGCACGAACTATTGTGCAAATCGCTTTGCAACACCGATTCTTGCTTCATGGCATACTAGCTACTTCGGCTTTACATGTGGCGTATACGCGACCCTCTTCCACAAAAGAGTATAGAGAGTTGGTGGACTATGCGGCTCAGCATCAGACTATTGCAGTGAGTTTATTTCAGAGGGCGCTCGTGAGTCCGACGGCCGGTGGGCAGCGAGAAGCTCTCTTTGTGCTGTCCGTGCTCATCTCGGTGATTGCTATTGCGACGCTGCGAGATGAGATTTCTGACGCGATAGAGATTGATATAATAACGACTCGAGCGTCTGGAGCAGCGATTATGGATTTCAAATGGATTCACTTGTCTAGAGGCATACTGGTGCTTTGTCAAGAAAACCTAGATGAGTTGGCTCGTGGATCTGTAGGGTTACTGATGCGAAATGATATTGTGCTAGAACATGGGAAATGGAAAGATAAGGATCTCGCAGATGATTTGCGGCATTTGCAGCGATTATGGCATGGTGATGAGCCCTTGACATCGATAGAAGGGTTGGAGGAGGACATATCAGAGGCAGATCGGGAAGCCTTTGATGAAGCTTATGTTGCGTTGATCTCAACACGCTCCAAAGTCACGGAGTATATGCATGCATTACAACGCGAGTCGAATACAACAAAGAACAGCCAGCTTCTTCGAGGCGGTACCACGACATCCAGTAAACCATGTGTCGACAGCCGAGTCCTCGCAGAAGTCTTTGTATGGCTCATTCGCGCTCCCTTGGAATATATTGAATTATTGGAACGACAACATCCCATCGCGTTGATTATTCTTGCGCATTATGCGGCGTTGCTGGGCAAGGATTGCGCTACATGGTGGTCGGAAAAGAGTGCGTACATGATTATTAGGAGAGTGTGGGTTGTGTTGGATGAGAGGTTGAGGAAGTGGATTGAGAGTCCGATGGCGGATGTTCGACGAGCAAATGGATAAGATATCATAATCCTTGCGAGGAATGATAACTAGGCTTTGGCTTGCTTTATCATGGCTATACTGCAGTCACTTCGTCTACTCTTTTTTAGAACTATCTTTGACTGAGTGTGTAGACGGAATTAGGCTGTTGGGTTGGATCGAAAGGTCACTTTACTTGTCTGACACATCTGATGTATACCTGAGACGCTTGATTGGTTTCTTATGGTCGTTCACAATTCTTGGTGTGGGCCTCGATCGAAGAATCCAACGCCCTCCTTTGAAGCATCTTCCTACTTGCATTCCTTCAGCATTTACAGCCCAGTTTCCGTGCTTGAACGCAACCTCGATTTAGTGTTTTGTATAGCCTCAAGACCGAGAATTGATGGGAAATGAAGGAGTAGGATTTGGTTATTGGCTTGACCTGCGTTTGATATGTGATTCACCTGCGTGTGGTCAAAGGATTAATTGGATCAGAGAAAATCTTTATGGTCTCGAATATTAACAGAAGTTCCCGCCGCAAGACGAGCAATGCAAGTCACAGCACTCCAGCTTTCAAGAAGTCCTACGCAAGATTTGCACTTCGGTAGGCCTTACTATTGATGAATCCTTTGGACTTTTTCACGCAATCATATGACATACAGCTCCTGCGTATGAAGACTATGTACGGCGACATCAAATGCGGGCTATATTATCAACATAGGTTTATAGAATAGATCTGGTGACCCTTCTTGAAAATATAAACATGCATATTCTAGAAATCCTGGCGACCTAATACAGCCGGAACTTGTCCCATAGATTTGTGATATGCACATGACCAAAACGCAGAATCCAGGGACCGAGGCGGAGAAGATCGAAGAGTACACTTCAATTAAATGAGTAGAGAATTCTTCTACCCAGTAGTCTAGATTTTACCGACGTCCATATCGATAGCACCATCGTAGTATTGGATATAGCGAGAAACAAGGGGGAAAATGAAGCAGAAAAATGCAACAAGAACACGCCACATTACGCGTCGAGTAGTTTAGAGGCTGTTGACTTTGTGTGGCTACAGCAAGTCCCAACAGTCCGGGAATATTTGCACCAGTCAGCGCCATTGTTTCTAGCAAACAGGAGCAGTTCGACTGAATATACACGTTTGCTTAGTGCTTGATTATGCAGGTGTAAGAGCAATACTGAGTCAAGAATTTTCTTGGTCGTAGGATTCTCCCGCTTGGACATACTCTACAAATTCGCGAGTAGTATATAATCGTATTTTCTATACTCAAAAACACGCCACAACTACTACTATTTCAAAGCTTAGACCCTGAAGCTCGGCCGATTTTGAGCCCTTGGGCTGGTGATCCTTCCTAACCGTTCTCACCGCGTACACATAGTTGACTATCCGTGATATGCGGATAACTAATGAAGCTGCAGGGTCATCATCAGGATTCGGGAACGGACTAGTCTGGTAGTCTGTATTTCGGTTGATAATTGGTGGGATAGGATCGGAAAAGGCCGAATGAATCGGTTTCACATTTTGGATATATAGCGGCCTAGTATTCAACGTTCCTCTTTAGATAAATTCCCAGAGTTCCATCTCCAAATATTTCACAAACATACAAATACTTCATGTACAAATCATCTAAGCCTCTTCTTTCTCAGCTCTTTTTGGAAAGACTAGGAACAGAAAAAACCGTGGCAGGGACTCGTTGTAGGCCCACAACGATACCAGGGGGCCAAAATCAGCTGCAACCCTAAGTAAGCTTTCGTCGGCGCTCAAATCAAATCTGTCACCAAACCGCTTGTTGGCTCGAAACGGATCATGTTTTGCAGGCAGCCTACCAAACCCGATCAAGTTATGAAACTTTGTTGGTGTGTGTTCGATTTCTGCCCTAGTCCCTTACAGTAGTGCGCTTACGTACCCTAGGTGATGTTGAACTAAACATAGTCCAGTCGAGTCAGGTCAGCACTAGGGCTAAGCTGCAATTCACAATAGCAGGTCCTGTCAGTTGATAGGTCAATACGGAACGGAAAAGTAGGGTTTACATGACCCCATGTAACGAGTTGAGAGAGCTAAGCTGGTTATGGCTAGATTCAAGGGTTGGGGGTAAGATGAATGCGACGTCAATCGACATTGGGAGATCTGCTCGTTCATAAGCCTTGTACTATGATCGCTTCAAAAGGTATGGACTGTGAAAGCCAATCAATTAGGCTGTGTACCTGGCAGGTGTAACTTGTACCTGAGCTTTTGAGATGCACCGCGAAAAAAGATCAGTGTCATAGAAAGCTTGAAAAAAGGAAGCAAATTTTCTTTAGAGTTGAATTGACTGAAGAATTTCCGGCCGGTCTTACCGTTGGCACAAATGTTGTCCGACATATTTCATACACAGGGCATTGTCAATGCAATCATACTCTGTCAACCTATAACACTTGAATAACTGATCCTTCAGTCCCTGGCTCATTGGTATCTAAGCTTTATGCTAGCCTCAGGTTACAGCTTCTAAACAAGCCACAACCCCTCCAAGTGATGTTCGTGCCTCGTAAACTTGCTTCTTTATAGTGTCAATGGTATATACTCACCCCGGACCTAAAATTAGAGCCCCTGTAAAGACTCCTTTGTTTCGTTTCCCTGAACGTTTTGATGATGTTTGATGACTAGGGAGCGGTGGTCGCCTTACTGGTCAATGTTTATGCGCTGATAAAAAGTTTCGTGTTCGAGTTCTAGATCAAGATCAGACGCTGTCTTTAGCCGGAGGATCAGCTGTTGTGGCATGTGGGGGTACTTGAAACTTCTTATGCAGTAGCGTAGGGCGAGTCATCGTGATACTCATCCAAGATAGATTGTAGATGTCGAGATACGAGTGGATGAATCCCAGTAGAGAACTTACAGTACCTGACGCACCCATGCTAAATTAGTCTACTTTTATCTAGATCCCTTGTGTCTTTGCTCCGGACCAATCGTCAGCTCCTAGAACAATGCCATATGGCCCTAAATGTGTCTAGAATACGTCGAGATTGAAGACGGGCTAGCGTGTAGGCTAAAAAGCAGTCCATGTAACCTGGGGTTCGGGACATGTATCCATGCGATCTGATATCGTGTATGGAGGAAAATTCTCTTTTTGTTAGGTACAGAAGAATTAATCCAGCAATTCGTGGTTTCAGACCATCTCTAGACTCTGTTAGACTCCGTAAGCACATGGCACTCTAACAAGCATTGGTTCAACAGAATCTGATTTGTAACTGAAGTCCTCAACCCAGGACATTCGTTTGTTATGCTACACTGTCAGTCTGCCCTAAGAATATCCGTTTAGGTAGTATATCCAGCTGATGACCATGAGGTATTACTTGTTTCAGCGTTATTCTTCTATAAAAACCACCAATCTGCCCTCTTCACGAACCTTTCTTTCTCTCTCTTATTTATTCAAGCAGCTCATCGAGGTCTCTTCAGTTCCATTCCTTTCTAAAAAGTCCCTCCTTTAAACAAAAACATCAAAAATGGTCTCATTCTCTAGTCTTATTGTCGCGTCCGCGATGGTGACAGCAGCTTTTGCAGCTCCCACCAAGTCGCTCACCAAGCGTTCTAACGCCAAAAAGGGTGCTGCTTACAACGACGCCAGTCTCGTCGGCCTCGTCACTGACGCTTCCTGGGCCTACAACTGGGCAAGTTCTTCCGGTGGCACACTCCCCTCCGGCGTCGAGTTCGTGCCCATGCTCTGGGGATCTGACACCACCGGATGGACGGACAACGTCGAAGCCGCCCTCGCCAGCGGCAGCACCCACATTCTCGGATTTAACGAACCCGATCTCGACACCCAATCCAACATCGACGCTTCCACTGCCGCTGCTCTTTACAAGGAATGGATCACTCCTTACAAAGACCAAGCTGAATTGGTTACCCCAGCCGTAACCAACGGTGCCGCCCCTCTAGGTCTTACCTGGATGGAGTCATACCTTGAGGCCTGCAATGGTGAATGCGGTCAGACTGCCATGGCTATCCACTGGTACGCCGATGCCGTCAACACCGACTTTGAAAGCTACATCACCGAAGCCTATAATCTTTCTGCCAGCCATGGTATCTACAAGATCTGGATCACCGAGTTCCAGAAGACTGGTGTTGACGATGCTTCTCAGGCTACTTTCATTGGCAACACCATTCCTTGGTTGGATGAGACCAGCTACGTTGAGCGTTATGCCTACTTTTACGTTGCCGACGGTTATTTGACTAGCGGTAGCTCTTTGAGCACCATCGGCTCTGCTTATAACTCTGATGAGTAAATCTTGAAAGAATAGATAGGTTGTTGAGCTCTGCGTCAATTACTGAACACTATCTGTGTGAACTCAAAGACTTCATTTCACTTCTGTACATAGCTTTTACCAAAGAAAATTTGAATCATGCCATTCGCTACTTACTAAATCTAACGGTAGACTATACTTCAGTATATCATTGCAAGCCGCCTGATGTGTTCGATGCATAGTAAGTCAGGTAGTCAAAATGCAGATCTGGTTGATTCCGTATATCAGCTTCCAAGTTCTCACTTTCCCATGACCGACGGGCTTTCTAGAAAATCTAGAAATCTGTTCCAGAAAAGTCAATCAACACACCGGCCCTCTGGTTGGTCGATCTCTCAGATTTGCAGCTCTTCATATCGATATTGTTCCCAATACGGTCTAGCCTATGATTTTCAAAGAGTCTACTTAGCCTTAAACGGACTAGCCCATTAGGGTTTCTTATTTGCATCTTTCACGGAAATATCAGGGAGAAGAGGAAGAAGAAAGAAATGGATAAATTATTTTGTTGGACCTATTTAAAAGCTCAAGATCTCCCGTACATGCGTCTGGTTCTCCTAGCCAGAAGCTAAGGATACAGCAGCTGTCAGGATCCGGCACCGGAAATGGCTATGGCTCTATCGAAGAGACCCTTGTAAGATGTCAGTGAGTTCACAAACGTAACAACTTAAATACAGAGAAGGGGACATACGATCCAGTGTCGCTTTCTTCAGCCTGGCTTTCCCATTCTTCAGAGCCGCCTTGTGCCTGCACCGCGGCATTACCACCAAAGGTAGTACACTCCTCAGACACCGGCTTCTTTTGCATTTGTGTATCAGGATTAATTTCCTGGTTTTTCTGGTGGTAATAATTTTCCTTCTCGATCAAGGATTCGCGGTGAGCCCTGCTTTTAGGCCATATCAACACATCCATACCATCCAAAAACGGTAGAGTTTTACCGTCATCAGATACCGCATGCCGGAATTTGTTTTTGAACCTTTCCTTTCTGTGTTCAATTCTCTTGGCGTATTTGTCGATAACATCATCGATGAACTTTCTCTGTATATTCTCGATTGTTCGATCGCGTTCCTCAAGAGCAGTAAAATACCTGTGAGTCACTCGCAGCCATCTCTTAAAATAGGTTGTCCGCTTGCGATATAGCGTAATGAAGAGTTTATCCTTGGCTTTGGAGAATGCTATGACCTCTTCAGGACCCAAGACTGTATCAGGGCTTGAGGACTTTCGTGTTTCCATGGTTTCTCCCCCTAATTTTGAGTGTGTGGATTCTGATAAGAAAGTCGTAAAAGAATTGTCTCTTCGGAACAACGACCTTGTGATGAAGGATTGAATGATAAGAAATATAATAAAGAGCTTGTAGAGCTGCGAAGATACCATGGCTGTAACCCTGTTTTTATAGCACTATTTGAAAATACAGTCATGGTTTTTCGAGTCATACTTATCTTACTCTTCCATGACTATACAGAGCATGACAGTAACAATTCTTCAGATGATATTACTCGCAGTGAGTAATATGAGTCTCGAAACGTTGCGGAAAATAGACGAGAGCAGACTTTTCATCATAATGTTATATCTTGAAATTATCTGTCCACCTCCCACTCGTGCTTATCCCGTTGGATATCCTAATAAATAATCTAGTGTAACATCATTACAACCAACACGGCCTCAAGATGTTTGATGTATGGTCTACTGGCCTCCTTGTGAAACACGGACAATAAACTTCGGGCTGGATTCCAATCAATGTCCCCCTATTCTTCAAATGTCGGTATGCTTTGATCGACTTCTAGATCCATTGCAATACCCAAATTTGTAGGGTTCGTTCCAAGAACTCATAACGGAGTCAACTATTGTAAGAATAAACGACGCACAGCTATGATTCCTAGCAATGTCATTAACAGACATGCAAATATCGGAGGTTTACTCGGACTGATGATGAGCTGGACACCATTGGCATACAGTTTATTTGAAATGAAGCTAGATCTCTAGAATCGTACCTAATCGCGAGTTACCTTTTTCCCCTGAGCCTGCCCTACTCACCGTCATTGCCCTTCACGGTGACAGCAATGCCTGAACGACGTTTCACGGCTATGTATCTAGTTCTTTCCGAGACTTTTGAGGTGAAATTCCAACAGCTTGATTTAGTCCCCGTAAAGAATAATACTGAATGTCAATAGGCAATACGTATGACGGCGGACAGATATATTTGCCATTCGCCGGAAATACCTAAATAGAATTATGAAGGGCTTCAGATGAGCTCGACTATAGACGAACACCGACTTTCTCGAATGATGACTAAAACTTCTGAACAGGAGAATTACTCAGATCTACATAAGTACTGCCACACGGTTCTTCTCATTTCCTCTGATCAGCAAATCCCCCCTTAACCAACGCTAAGTCATACTACAGGCCTAAAACTCGCATCTTCTGTCCTATCATGCCACCTGTGTCAAAGATACAGACGATCCTATGTCCTGAAACTGTGATTCATGATGCAAAATGACTTGCATAGTCTTCCTCTCTGTCATAAACAGTCTGAACAACATAAAAGAGTCATACAGTGATTCAAACATCTCATCACAAGATGATGTCAATTGCAGGTATATTAAAAGTCTCATTTGCCTCTAAAATGCATAGTATAAGCTCTTCAGAATCTACAAGTAGCGTTGTTTTCTCTGCTACAGCCGCCAACAAGAGAAAGAGGATTCATACTGCTAAAAACTGTTCCTGTAGCAGCTTAGGTTACGATAACATCGACGCCACAGTCAAGCCAATCAGATTCTTGCTGTAGTATCAAAATGGAGCAAAATTCCCATGCAGACGGCTATAGATTTGGCATCGAGCTTGAATATCGCTTGACGTTGAGAAATAATCGAAGAACATATTTCGATAGACCAAAAATTAAGGGTCAACTTGCAAAACTGTGGAATGATGCTGGGAATGGATTTGATGACCATATTTCAATGAAAGCTGGATATTCAATGGGTCAGGCCGAAGATTTTCGAGCTTGGAGCATAGTGGATGAACACTCGATGGATGGCGGGCAGTCTCCTCCAACTTGTCAGTTTGTACCCTCCATTATTGCCGTTTAAATCTGATTATTTTAGTTTCCTTTGAGTTTGTATCGCCTATCTTTCACTACAGAGACGGCTTGAAATGGGCAAATCAAATCAAAAGGTTGTCGGACTTTATATCTCGCCATACCCGACCAGAGATGGATGATACCACTGGAATCCATATCCACGTCTCGCCTGTCAATGGTCGTTGGAGCCTTGTTGATCTTAAACGCATCGCTGAAGCAATAATTTACTTTGATGACCCCCTGAAAACGCTTTTCCCCAATCACAAGTACACGCAAGCTTTACTTAAGTCTAACTTGAGAGATAACCCGATTCTCAGCAAACTGCCTCGAGGGAAAAGTCCTTCTTCCATCATTCAAGATACCAAAACAATTGAAGAACTGATTTATATCATAAATCCTCCGGATGGGCGAAGCGATTTCAGTCAACGAAAGTACGCTTGGAATTTTACAAACAACTCGAATGATCCATCAGTATGTTCTAACCCAAAACACACGATTGAGTTTCGGAGCCCAAGGTCCACAACAGCATGCAACCTGATCGAGAAGTGGATCGCATTCACAGTCACTTTTCTTCATGGCTCGGTTACTTCACCCGAGAACATCCACAATGACTTTGAGCCGACTGTCGATGGACTCAACGGGTTCTTATACCGCAATCGTCCTCCTGGCGGTACCGACAATTACTGCTGGGAGAAGCACTTGTCTCAGGATGCGATTGATAAAGTCCTGAATGATGTGGGCCACCATACTGTCGAAGAATGAGAATGCTTTGGTCCGGTATCCTATAAGGTCTATTATCAATCCATCCATGAACCCCATCACCCCTTCAATAGACAGCTCATTTTTCTTCATATACTTCCCTTGTTTTATATAATTTATCTCTTTTTCTTCTTCTTCTTTACATATTTTTACTTTCTTTTTCTACATATTAGTTCGATTTTCTTTCTTCCTTCTCCTGTATCCTGCTTTGTTAGCTATTACTCTATCGTTAGACTTCTCGAGCTCCCTCTGGGTAGGGCTTAGTGCTACATGTGGCCATACAATCTTTACATAGCAAAAATAGCCTTCGAGAGATCTCTTTGACTAACCTAATCTCAAATGTGTATGGTGTTTTCAAATACTAAACTCCTGATTACAGGTATGCATTCAAGCAGGACACAAGTCAAATCTTGACCACAATGACTACCTAGGTATGTACAAAGCATGTAATTGTTACGGCTGGTCATATGAGTTGTTACTTCACTGGGAATCTTAAGAGTCGATTTAGAGAGGATCTCAGCGGGCATGAGGCTACCAATGGAGGCTGTGAAGTCGTCTTTTTTGTAATAAGGAGGCGCGTATTGCGCCTATGTTCAATTTGAGGATGAGGAATATGGTGGAAGCGAAGCTGGAAAGAAGATTAAGGCCCTTATATTGAGTAGATAGATAATTACTAGTTGACTGTATAATAACACCCTGCCTTACAGTAACCCTAGTAGTGCACGACGACATGTTCCTGTTCGATTCCAGTCCATCACAATCTACACATTGACCATACCGAATTTTATAAGACTTTCAGCCGACGCCATCACCGCTTGTTCACTTGAATATCGCCACTACCAACCAAGCACTTCCCTCGCCTTAGCATTACTGATCTCTCTGGCGACCCCCAAGTCTCCCAAAACAAGCCGCACAATAGGCAAGAAAAGCGCCACACCTCGCATCATTATATTTGGCAGCACCATAGTCGGTACTTTTCTTGCTTTTGATCCCATGTTTTTTTTAAAAATCTTGGCTATATCTTCTAGCCAAAGACTTCCTTCGCCCACACATATGAGTCGTTCTCCCTTGGCCTTAGGCTCTGTCATAGCTCGCAAGTGCGTATCAGCACAGTCGCGGACGTCGACAATACCAAAACATAGTTTTGGAGATCCAGGTAGAGCGCCACTCAGAAGCTCGCTCACAGTCTTTACACTGGAGGCGTCGTCTTTACCGAGTGCGGGTCCCAGTATGGCGGTTGGACAGATAACAGCGAGCTCGAATTTGCCGTTACCCTGACTCTCCAAATTCTTCATGAAATCCCATACGGCACGCTCGGCTAAAGTCTTTGATTTGTTGTATGGCGGCACAGTATTTCCAGGTCCAAGATCTGTCCAATCCTTCTCGGTATAAGGGACACCACTCTGACTACGTTCCTTGGGATGCCCGTATCCAACAGCCGCAAAGCTACTAGTCATCACAACACGAGTAACACAGCCCGAATCACGGGCGGCTTTAAGTACACGTAGCGTACCCTCACGTGCGGGATTAATGGGGTCGTCTTCATGCTTTGGTAGGGCAGCCGGAAATGGGGATGCCATGTGGAGAACATATGTAGCGTCCTTGACAGCTTCAGCCCAGCCGTCGTCTTTGAGAAGATCGGTTTCAACGACGTGCAAAGATGGGATTTGAGATTCGGTGATTCCGTCAGCTACGCGGAGGGAAGATTTTATTGCGGCGGCTCGAGATAGGGTGCGAACTGTTGTGCGAACGCGGTAGCCTTGACGGAAGAGGAGGACGATTATCCAGCCGGCGAGGAAGCCGGTACCGCCGGTTACGAGAACGAGCGGCTTTTCGGCCATCTTTGCCTTATTAGCCAAGGAATATAAATTCACAACACAGTAGATAGCAAATCTAACTAAAACGAACGTTCGACCTTACATCAAGGGGGCCGGGAAACGCCTCGGTTTTATAGTTCCTACTCAATCCTTTCTAGCAGCTTCTACTACTGATTGAAGTCACCATTTCATGTCAATCGATCTTCTAGCATCCACATGAAACGTCCCAGATATGAGAGAAAATTACCCTTTCGAGAACAAGCCTCATCACACGTTTAGGGTTTAGCGGGTTCTGTCAGCAGGCTGCATGATTAGCGCCGACTCTAATCTATTTAAACATCGTTCCGCTGCATGTCAGCAAGCTGCATATCCTGAATTGTATTATCGCAAGGTATTTCTTGTCGGGATTCGCAAATCCTCATTTTTTGGTGGCAATGGAGACACGTATCATGTTGCGGCCTATGCGGTCTCTTGATGAAGTTAATCTTTCCATGGTAATCGCTTTGTTTCGCAACTTCGTACTAACGAGACAACAATGCGATGATCAATGATGATAATTGGACAGGCCTTATAGATGCACAAGCTCGGCGCAGAAGACAGAATAGACTTAATCAGCGAGCGCGTCGTAAGTAGTCAAGGATGCCATCCTACCAAAGCGTACTCTTACAGGGGTTTCCGATCAGGACGTCTCAAGGATCAAGTCAAGTCCTCTCGAGGATCCACCACATCCTCGGAAGTTGATAAAACAAAGATTTTAATGCTCTCGGCTTCAGCATCTTCAAGGCAGCGTCCATTCTACTTCCCTCTCTCAACAGACTACCTCCTCACTCTAATCCACTTCAACGTCTTCCGTGCCCTACTCACAAACATGACCATCCTGTCCCTTCCCTGCTTCTTTAGCTGCGAAGAGCCCAAAACAACAATCGCTTCATTATCCGCGCCTTTACTGGAAATCACACCCCTTCCAGGAAATTCAATTCCACCAACACTTTTGCCCACACTACTACAACGCTCAATCCCGCACGAAGCATGGATTGATATTTTTCCTTTACCCGCTCTACGAGATAATCTCATACGACTCCGAGGCACGATTGATGAATGCAACCTTTGTGACGATGTCTTGGGGACGATGTATGATGAGGGGTTGAGCAAGCATGGTGAGAGAGATGGAATGGTTGTCTGGGGGGAGCCGTGGGATGTGTATTCATGGGAATTGATGGAAGGGTTTGTGAAGAAGTGGGCTTGTATGCTTGTTGGTTGTGATGAGTTGATTGAGTCGACGAATTGGTGGAGAGCGAAGAGGGGAGAGGAGCCTTTGGCTGTTAATGTGAGAAGTCGAACATAGTTTCATCCTTACTGGACCGAAATAAGGTATTAAAAAAAGGGGCATGAGACTATACTGATGACTCGGGCACCAAATAACTGATCTCACCGGCCCCACAACTGTAACCAACTGGACTAATCAATTTTCTCGACGCAAAAAATATCATTTTTGTGGTGGTCTCGAGTCAGATCACGGGTCTCGCACCCATGCTTGTTTCTTCTTATATCACTTCTTTTCCGTTTAGCTATATTTTGCATCAATCATTTATATATACCGAGGTAGCCATGGCAAGCTCTATTCTTGCCCGCCTCCGCAGGATAAGGTCTGGAATTTTTGTGACTTATACAGCCAATTCGGCGGGGAATGATCTGGCCGCATCACCCCGTCAGGAAAATGCGGAATCTTCGAATCCGCAAGAGGAGCCTACAATCAGCTCCTCTTCTCAGGATGAAGGCCTGGAGGGATCTAAGTCTCTTCAGAAAGAGACTATCGCTGGGACTCCGTCTGGTCAAGAAGATATAGCCAATGAACCATGCTATCAAGAGAAGGCTATGACTAGATCGCCCACTCCTAAGAAGGAAGCTGCTGCCAATATCCAATCTTCTCCAGAGGAGCCAGAGTCTTTGCTTGTTTCTCAAGAGGAAGTCATGCCCACATCCAAGTCTTCTCAAGAGAAGGTTGTCACCAGATCTCCATCTCCTGCAGACGAAGCTGTCGCTTCCCCTTCGCCAGTCCCTATGTAAGTAGAACGCTAAGTTCATAAGTTATACAAGGTTCGCAAAAGACTGATAGTTGACCAGGAGTACAACAGGTCTGACTCAAGCAGAATTCGAGGACTCACAACAAGCCTCTAAAGTCCGCTTACCCTGGAATTGGCGCGCCAACGGCAAAACATCAGAAGAATATACCCCTCAAATAAATGGTAAATGGTGGTCCAAGACCCCTGACGAATTAGAATCAGCACATCCAAACAAAAGACGCGACTACGGCCATATCGGAAGAATCATGGAGACCGAATTAGGGGAGCAGCTTGTTGATAAGCAGAGATGTCTCGCTTGCCAGACGAATGATGAACAATGCTGGATATACTCAGCTCGAGGATCTCAGCAAGTTTCACGGCCTGGGGCTTCGTGTGCTCGGTGCAGGCATACTGCGCGAAAGGGGGGATGTAGTCTTGCAAACAGACGGTCGAACAAGAGACGTCGCTCATCGCCCGATTCGGCGCCGCGTATTTACAGGCCACTGAGGCCAGGCGGTGAGCCCGATATTCACGTGACGACAAAAGCAATGTGATTGGTCATCTGCGGGTCTAGGAGTTAATTGCGGGGCAACGGCTTTCGGAAACATGTAGTTCCGAATTCCGCTCGTCCTGAAATGCCCGCCGGATTTCGTTTTGCTCAGGCTGAAAGACCCTTCATCATGGACAATTATTGACCTGTATCTTACATTATTAACCTTTTATCTAACAAATGGCTAAAGGCTTGGGTGAAAAAGCAATTGGCAGGGCGATCATTTACTTTCGTGCTTAAATCCAATATCCGGATCCTTCGATACCGACGGAATCCAGCTGTCAAACACATTCCTGTTGTGCATAACACGGAGTTGATGTAGACGCAACCAGGACTCGGAGGTTTTTTGTTTTTCCAGAGAATCGAATGCCTATCCCGTTTGATTGACTATGGATCGTGACGTTGCCGATGAGCCTGCAGGTGCAGGTGTCTTAGGGCTAGGGGCGTCGAGCTTGGCTTCCAGACCGGCGCCATATGGCCGTGCTTGCGTCAATTGTGTACGCGCAAAATGTAAATGTATTCTTCGGAATGGGGGAGAGATTTGTGAAAGGTATCTTGACATTTATTATCCTGAATTGCGTATATACTGAAGCTTGCAGATGCTTCCGCCTGAAGAAAGAGTGCAGACCTTCGTCATCTGTACGGAAAAAGAGGGCTATGCCGAGACATTCGTCGCAAACTGCTCGTCTGGAACAGAAACTAGACGGACTTGTGTCTTTACTCAAAGCCAATTCCCAAGGAAGTGTATCTGCTGAGGCTACTGAAGCATTGGCTCCAAGCATCTCCGCAATCGTGTTACCAAGCGCAAGTATTAGCGATACTGATAATCGCACCCCTGATCCATCACCCCAATCTTCATCCAAATATGGGCATGGATATGAACATTCCTATCATGGATCATGTTTAGCTTCTGCTCAAGCATCCTATCAGGAAAATCCAAGACCTCAAGCTGGATCAGCGCCCATCACACCAGCATCCAGCTCCTCTTCATCTTTTACATACCCTCTTCCGCGTGATATTGAGCCCACAATAGACGATGCTGAGCTTTGGTTCCACACGTTCCAGACTTATTACTTGGAACATGTCCCCTTTGCCATTCCCTATATTCACAATACATCATGCACGCAGTTACGGCAGGACAAACCTGCTTTGTGGTTAGGGACTCTGGCCGTTGCATGTCCGATTGTATCGAAACAATTGGGCTTAGGACGAGCGTTCAAAGAGTTGGTCGCTCGCGAGGTTATTGTTAATGGAGAGAGGACGACGGATCTGTTGTTGGCTATACTTACATTTGGTCATTGGTGTGTCTTCCTTTACCTTTCATGATGTTCTAGTACTTATTGTTGAGGTCATTTTATTTCCTTCCACTCGGTCCTATACTCACCACTTTCGCTCACCTCGCTGCCGCCATTCTGGTTGATCTGGAACTGGATAAGCCCTGTCAGAGTGAATATAACAAACATCCGGGCAAACAAATGCTGCCCAGATGGTCCGCCAAATTTAATATTCCCGAATCGAGGACCATGGAGCATCGCCGACTTGCTATGGCTGCGTATAGTTTTAGTGCAAGGTATCTTTCTTCTTGTCCATAAGTATTAGAGATCAATCACTAATTTGTACAAGCTGCGCCTTCTTCCACCGCAAAGTCGAAACCATCCCCTGGTCGACATACCAAGAGGAGGTTTTGAAAATCTTGGAGGAAAGCAAAGAGGTGCGCGCCGATGGTTTTCAGGTTACGCAGGTGAAGTTTATGCATATTTTGAGCAATATCAACAGATTATACGCGCGACTGCGTGGTTGCGAAAACGAGGCAACGACGCAGATGATTGTGCCGTATATACGGGCGCTGAGATGCCAATTGGATAGCTTGAAGAGTCAGATGCCGGATTATGTTGCTGAGAATAGTGCGTCTACACGGCTTTCTTCACGGTACGATGTTGACTAACTCAATCACAGAATATGTACAGCTCACGACTTTCTACGTCGAAATAGCCATCTACGAGACCGCCCTCGTTCGCGTGCAATACGTCCCGCTAGCCGCCGATCACGAATTTGAGACCATGCAATGTCTCATCGCCTGCATCCAAGCGCTTCGCTCCTGGAAAGATTTGTTCCTGACTTTAGGACCAACAAACTACATCGGCGTTCCCATCACGCTCTGGAAACAATTAGGCCTCGTAGTTCACACGGTTATGCGCCTCGCGACCCTCGAGGATCCCGCCTGGGACGTCGAGCACGTCAAGCAGGCCATCAATCTTCCGGGGCTGTTTGATGTCATTTGCTCTAATCTGGACTACGTCACGAATTTAGAACCCTGGAAATCGAACAAGGAAGAAGATATTCATCGAAGGTCGCGGAAGCATATGGTGGGATTAATGAATTGGACAAATGCAGTTTTTGCGGGACTGCAGACGCAGCCACCTAGTGTAGAGACTCCGTGGCCGGGCTTGAAGCCTGATGGACAGCAGCAGCAGGAGACCCAGCGACGGGAGCGACGGGAGCAGTCAGTGCAACAGCAACAGCAACAGCAACAGCAACAACAACAACAACAACAACAACAACAACAACAACAACAACAACAACAACAACAACAACAACAACAACAGATGCAAACTACGCGACAACCAGATTCATCGCACATGCTCATGATGGACGGGCCAAATCAGTCGACAGCAGCAGCTACAGCAGCGGTGTTGGCCCAACAAATGCAACCCCCATTTCCGCCAGAGATGTTTCCGTATTTCAATCAGGAGCCCTGGGCGGAGGATGTATTCGGGTTTTGGGATTTGTATAATGGGGGGAAGATATACGGATAATATTAATAATGTTTACGAATCATCACAATCTATCTCAATTTTACACTGAATGGTTTCTCCAGCGCTTCCATAGTGCACGAACAGATCGAGCAAACGAGCTAAATTATTGAATCTACCCGAATAGGAAAATAGTCGTCTCAAGCGGGAAGCGGGATTCGCATCGCCGACTTCGAGCAGTGATTACAGCCAGCAACACGCAGCCGCCAACCAAATAAGCTTAAGCTCTTAATTGCTTACTCGCCGGTATTTCGAGAGCTATGACCGCCGCAGGTGGTCAAGTAGGAACGGACTTCGACTGCTCTCGACCGATTTCAGAATGATTCAAGGGTTCGTATTAGCGATAGGCTTCGATTGGGTAGAAGGGAGTAAGCCAGTAAGCCAAACAAATTCTATGCACGTCGTTATTGGGCAGCACGGAGTATGAATCGGACAAAAACGATGCTGGGTTCGGCCGTAAGCCGATTTTTGCATCTAAGTCTAAGACGGCTGCCTGCGTACTGTCTCCATGTATCCATTCAAAGTCGATGAAAAGCATTCATGACAGAAAAATTAATGGTACAAGCCATCCAACGGGGAAACCAATCAGTGAGCTTAATTCCTTCGATCCTTACATACGTAACCACTGTATCAAAGACCCGAGTAGATCGATCATACAATGCCCAAAGTGGAGGGAAGTTGCCGCATGTTCTTTCGGCTTGGTCAATCTTTGACACTCATCAGTGTGATAGATCCTCCTGATGCGGAGTACTGCATAGCACTCAATCAAAGGATTATGTCACTTGCTACACAAACACATGCTGATTATCAATGTTTTTCCTGAAGCCGGGTTTCGGTTTTCACAAACATGAAGTAAAACAACCTCACCACATCTGATCAAGAATTGTTTCAAAGCAAGCCCCAGCATTCTAGGCTTCCATGTCAATACAGCTAAGACTTCAAGCGTCAGCCCTCCTGAACAACTGCGTAGTCAGGAAAGAAAGAGTGGTCTGAGTCAGACGGGATTCGGAAAGCCCAGCAATCCCGACCCTCCTACACGCACTTAATCATACCGACGCTTATCTCCGTAGGGTTACTTCCTTTTCCATGCAAAGTAAATATTGACTCCTCAACGACGAATGGAATAAATGCCCAACTTTTTCCTTCCAGCCTGACATCTCTGGCAGAAGCGATTTCAGTTGATGGTCAAAGATATCAGACATCATGGCAGACGATCATACATCAGTCTCTGCGACTCCGACACTGAATAATGAGGAGAGCAACCACAATACAGCGATTCACGAATCAAGGAAGATGAATGCGGAGTCTGCAAGTCTTGATACAACCACTACCACCATGGACAGAAACGCCGTCGAAAAAGAAAAAGAAGCAGGACACAACACCGAAGACGAAGAAGAGCAAGATTCTCAAAAAGTGAACGATGCCACCGCCGGCCAAGCAGGTCTGACGCGCACGACGTCCACCGTACATTATGTCGAGGGCATGAAACTATATGTCCTCATGGCATCCATGACCTTGATCTTCTTTTTGGTTATGATTGATATCACGATTGTTTCCACCGTATGCCCCCTCATCTGAACGCTAACAATGGATGATGCTAATAAAGACATCAGGCTGTGCCACAGATCACGAGTGATTTCAACTCATTGGAAGATGTGGGTTGGTACGGAACTGCGTATCAGTTGGCTTGGTATGTCGCTTTCCATACCCCAGACCTGATGCATCTCTAACATCATGAGCATAGTGCTTCTCTGCAACCACTCGCCGGAAAAGTTTACTCCAATTTCCGCGCAAAAGTACCCTTTCTTTAATCCCATATTCATGATCTCAACTAATACCGGGATAGAACATCTACCTTTCCTGCTTTTTCATCTTCGAAGTCGGCTCCCTTATCTGCGGCGTCGCCCAATCCTCTACAATGCTCATCATCGGCCGCGCCATCGCAGGTATCGGTTCCTCAGGACTAATGAACGGCGGTTTAACTATCCTATCGGTCTCCATGCCCCTACACAAACGCCCCAAATACTTTGGTATCATGATGGGCTTCGCTCAAATGGGCACGATTCTAGGCCCAATCATCGGCGGTGCATTCACCACATACGTAAATTGGCGGTGGTGTTTCTACATCAACCTCCCCGTCGGCGGCGTCGCAGGCGTGATTATGCTATTCTTCATAGACGTTCCCGAAGTAGTCAAACCTCGCACCGACTCAATCATGACCATCATCACCCGCAAACTCGATATCATGGGCTTCTTCCTCTTCGCGCCTGCAGCCATCCAAGTCTTTCTGGCTCTGGAATGGGGTGGAAGTAAATTCGCGTGGAATAGCGCCACCATCATCGGCTTGTTCTGCGGCTCCGGTGCAACCACCATCGTTTTCGGGGTGTGGGAATACTATCAGGGCGATAATGCAATGGCTCCATTCTCGATCCTGAAAATCAGACATGTCTGGACATCGTGTTTTGTGATGTTTTTGTTCTTTGGTTGCTTGCAAATTGCGTCGTATTATCTGCCGATTTATTTCCAGACGGTTCGTGGCTCGACTGCGATTGTGAGTGGTGTGCACATGTTGCCCAATGTGTTGAGTCAGTTGATCTCTACCGTCAGTTCTGGCGCATTCGGTAAGACTTCCCCCCCTCGTGTTATTCTTTTTTTTTTTTTTTTTTTCCTTCCGTATATCTTCATTTAACTAACAATCTGAAGTCGGAAGATTGGGCTACTACCTCCCCTGGATCGTAGCATCCTCCTCCCTCAGCTCCGTCGCCCTCGGGCTCCTCTCAACCCTGAATCCCACAACGTCCACCGGCAAATGGATCGGGTACCAAATCCTACTCGGTTTCAGCCGTGGTCTAGGCATGCAAATGCCCCTTATCGCCGTGCAAAACAGCATAAACCCGAAATTCGTCCCCGTCGCCATGGCCCTTGTCACATTCGGACAGACCTTTGGCGGAGCTGTGTTTTTGGCTATTGGCGAAACCATCCTCTCAAATCAATTGCGAGTCAATATCCCGAAATATGCGCCTAGCGTTAATACAGCCGCGGTCATTGCGGCGGGTGGTTCGGGGCCGGCTGTGAGGGCTGCGGTGGGTAATGATCCTGTGGGTTTGGCAGGTACGTTGCTTGCGTACTCAAAGAGTGTGGATGCGGTGTATTGGTTTGCAGCTGGTGCGGCTGGGTTGATGTTTTTTGTGTCATGGGGGATGGGATGGAAGGATATCAGGAAGAAGGATGCTCCTCCCAAGGTGGATGTTGAGAGTGCGGCTGCAGCGTGTTAGGCTGCTCTATTTCTCTGTATATTGATTCCCCATCCATTCATACTTTCTGCTTGCTTCTCATTGATGGCGTTCCGGTTTAGCCATAGAAGGGATCGATTACTTAATAGCTGCACAAGGGCATATCACCTATCGCTTCTCACGTCCCTATTACTCTACTCTTTGACATATTATAATCTGATACCCTCCTACATGTGCCCTCCTCCACTTCATAAATATAGCATATCCATCTAACTACAAGAAGATATGTTGACTTGGATGAAGGAGAATACGTACATATCTTGATAACTTTGCTAAGCGCACTTCGTCTCGAACAATATATATGATATGACGTTTGATCCCACCCATCCATACCTTAGGTACCTAGGAATCAATGAAACGATATGATCCAGCCACCTAGTCGAAAGAGGACTGAGAGTCTTCGAACGTCTTTCCTTGAGTACTATCTTCAACAACATGTGTGAATGTGTACAGAGCCCCTTAGGCTGGAGCTCTAGAGTTCCAGGTTCGTCAAGCTGCCTATTTCACCTACGCTTTTGAGATCCACCTTCTACGACTCTGTGGAAACATGTCAGATGGCCACGAAAGCATTCAAGGTGAAGGGTCTGTCAAATCTTGTCATCCTTCTGTCTGTGTACATGTGAAACTCGGTCAGCAGCAGAAGCTTGACTAAATGGTCTCGACACACACACACACACACACACACACACATCAAGGATGTTTGAAACACTGATGCGGATAGACGATAGGCTACATTACTGAAAAACTGGATGGAGAATACAGCATACGCGAGTAATGAACGTATCAATCAATTCTGATTCCCCCTTTCCCAAAGCAACACTCCTAACATCTACTATAGACAAAGAATCAGCAACAATATCCAATCAGAACAGATATACATAATAGTCAAGAAACTTCAGACAAGATTGTACTTGAAAGTGAAAGAACACCGGTAGATAAACAACAGACTCCAGAATTGGAAATATATCAGAGCGCCCACCACCTCTGTACGGAAACGGTGGTTTGGGGACGACGAGAAACAAGGAAAAGGGGGGAAGATGGGTTTTGGGCCATCGAGAGGTCGGATTGGTCGAAGGACGGGGGGACGTCAGTGGTTGTGAGCGGGAGAGATCGAGAGAGAGGTGAGGATGAGTCGGAGACAGGATAGTGGTATCGGAGGTCGAGACGATGACGATGCGTCAAAACGAAAAGAATAAAATATAGACAGAGAAGCGAAACGCTAGCGAAAGCGAATTGTAAAGATCGTAAGGTGCTTTTCTCTCTTCACCTGAAAACAAGATCAAAGAGAGAAAAGTATGGCAAAGGCAAAAGCATCATCGCGACATAGCTTTATATATCGAGTAGATAGATATATAGAGGATGTCTACTTCATCTCGACGTATCCTTTTTGTCTCCATTCGGCCTGCATATTCATCATATCTGTACGCTCCTGCGTCCACTGGTTGTTTTGGGCGTTCCATTCGCGCTTCCCGAGTCGTCGCTGGCGGACGCAGCAGAACAAGAAGGCGAGGGCACTGAGACCAACGACCGAGCCGGCGGCGACAATGATACCGATCCTGGCGCCGGAGGAGAGGTTGTTCCATCTCTGGGAGAGACTGAGGTGCACGGCATTGAGTTCTCGTTCGACCGTAGAGTTGCCACTGTATCTGTTAGTTCATTTCCAACATCTGACGTACATTATCATTTTGTGTATAGACTTACGAAACAACGTTGATACTCTCCCATGTTCCCGTGTGGTCAGTGTAATTGTACTCCTTGCCCGTGGTGAAATCCTGTGCAGTAACCTGCGACACATACATGGTATATGGACCAGCAGTGTAATTAATCTCACCTCCAGCCCACTCAATTGTACCCTTGGGCTCAGAAGGGTCACCACCGGGCCATGACCCAATACGAATGTTCATGGGAGTCTGAGGGTACCAGTCGTAGGTACTGTTGGAGGCGTTTGAGGGTGTTACAGTGCGCAGCAATTGCCCATCAACCCACCACTCGAGCTTGTCCTTGTCCCACCATGTCGTGTAATTGTGATATTCGTCGTGGGTGCTGCTGCTGATATTGAAGTATTCGGCCGTACCAGCAATAGTTTGTCCCTTTCCGAAGAAATTTGTCTGAACCTGGTCAGGTTCTGAGCCCACCCATTCCCAATCGATTTCATCTAGATCGTCTGATTGAAGCACCACACTGCTAATCACACCATGGCCGGGAGCAGCCCGAACGTGGTATTCCAAACGGCCGAAAAAGAGGTAGAATGTTGATCTGATGGTTGGCGAGTCGAGTGCCTTATTGATTGTGAATCCGACGGCGTCGTCGGTGTAGTTGAGCACACCGTTAGTGATGTTCCAGGTGTCGTCTAGTTGCGAGCTGGAACTGATGTTCCAGGTATGTGTTGTACCGAGGGCCAGGTCCGGCGGGCAGGTCTCGTTTAGGGGTTGACAGGACGTGGTTGTCTGTGCCGAGACGGTCGAGGCGAGAGCAGCCACGAGGGCAGCCAATACTGAAGATCGCATCATGACTGTATATAATCGAATGGAAAGCAAAAGAAAGGCGTTGTGGGAGACTTCTCCACACGTTGCCTACTCAAGTGGTAGGAATCTGTGTTGTATACACGGGTACAAAGGAATGAGCCCCGGGGTAATATAAATGAGTGTATATATGATTGTTGAGAGCAGTAAAGAATGACAGTTACTCGGTCAGAAAGAGCGACATCGAAAAGGACCGGGGAAAGCCAATTGTCTAGACGGGAAGAGAGTGTCAAACAGTAGTGTCGTGAGAGGAGAAGAGAGTGGAAAGAGATTGCTTACTGCATGAGACTGAACGAGGCGGCGGCAGGAACGGGGGGTGTTCTCCTCTGCAGCCACAGCAGATAACGCTTTCTCCCGAACAGGACTGGTCTCGTTGGCGGTGGACCATAGGGAGAAGACAGAGAGTCAAACTACATAGTGAAGGTCAGGGAAAGGCCCCCCCAGTCCATTAGGCTAAGAGACGTTAGTGAGACTCTCTGGCAAAAGAGGAGTCTGTGGGTGAGGTTGAGAGCGAGCAGTCCAGCAAGGAAAGGAAGGGGGCTGCGGCGCTAGAAGGGACATAGAGCATGTGATTGGCTGGTGCCTGAACCAAGTCTGGCGCCGTCGCACGCCGCGGTTTTTTTTGATATTCTTCCGTGCGTATTTTTACAAAGTTTACGATTTTTACGATGATTTTTTATACCGTAGTTCTGCGACGTTGTTGGTTCTGTCGCATCAACACATCGCCCACGTTCAACCGGACATAATATGTACTTCTGCCCAATTTCTAGTACATGAATATCGACCGTCCTTGCTCTATTTTACAGGTTGATTGCATGCTAAATATTAGCTCCAGACTGCCGAGAAGATCGTGCATTGATGTTCCCCTGTACGTACCTACTATGTACTATAGTAGGTAGTACGTACTCAGTAGTCAACGGCAGCCGCACATTGGCCCAATGAGGCTCATAGCGGGCCATTTGATTTCCCCTGCCGTCTCACCTGATTGGGCTCATCTCCGGCCAGGTGCCCCTTATTCAATCTATTTCGTGTTCGCGGCGTAATCTTCCCTGTATCAGACTTGTACGGCCAGGCCATTGTGTGCTAGTTGTGACCCGTCTTATTCCACGGTTATTCTCAGACGGTGGCGCTGGTGCCTGTAAAGAGTAGATGTTGAGACGCATGGAAGAAGATAGAGATACGATCACCGACTAGTTTCTGGGATATCCCGGTGACGCGCCGATACGAACTGCTTAATTGGGAGGGCCTCGAGGAAAGGAGAATCGCCGTGAATCCGACGCGACCTTTGCCCAATCAGCACGTGCCGTCCATAACCCTGCCCTAGTCTGCTACCCTACCCTATCATTGCGTCATGTTCTCTTCTACATGATCCTTCGGCTGTACGTAGTAGTACTATGTTCCGTAGTAAATGCATTATTAACATATAACATGTAGGTATACAACAATGGTGCTTCATCATCTTCATCAGCCATCAACAATAAGAAAAACATCGTACATCATTGTGGTCTCTCGGGACAGTCATCCGTCACTATGCTTTCATTTCAATCATACTATCACCCGCATCCGGCCGATTTCGTCAATTGGAGGTAGGCAGGTAGAGAGGACCAGATCAAGAAATATAGACCCTTTCAGGCCTGCTCACTTGACTCACCACACTCCCCCTCCTCGTCCGACTGCGGCTCACCCGCACAGGCGACTTCTCAATATACTCCACATAATCCGGGCCATCCCTATAGTTTCTCGATCGTCGCTGACGTCTTGGCCGTGTTGACGAGTACACCACAGGCGCACTACCGGTACCTTCAGGGTCGCGGTTACCTGGCGCCCCCGGCAGGAAGCAGGATTTGATGAGCCAGATGATGAGCAGTGTGCCGGCGATGCTGCCGATGACGATGCCGGCAATTGCGCCGCCGGAGAGGCTGCTGGGGCATGTGTCGGAGGTGGACGAGGTTGTTGATTGTCGGGCATGTAGGGTGACGGGTGCCTGTAGTGTGTGTGGTGTGTTTAGCACAGAGTCTGTGTTGGTATGGTTCTGGTTCGGATGCTACCGGCAGAATGGTGGGATAGGACGTACCATGGTTGTAGACGATTATATAAGATTATATCAATTGAAGACTTCGATACTTGTAGATTTTGCTCAGTTCAAGGCTTGATTGATCCGCAGAAAGTGGTATTGTAGTGATGTTCCTCAGTCAGTCGAAGCAATTCCCCGACCATAACCAAACACAAAAGAAGCAGAATGAAACCAGACGAGGGGGGCAGGCAGCTAAGGATATACCATCCACCTACTAGCACCAGTACTTCCAGGTTCTGACCAACCTATCTTCATTTAGCTTTCGTGATGTTCTTAAAGCGGTATGATCACATTGATTAGGGCTGGCGGAGAGGGGGGGTTGGAGGGGTGGTGACGTCAAACCAACGTCTGTTTCTGTTACTCTGCCTGTCTGTTGTTCGGCTATTCCCTCATCTTGGTTTAGTATACAATTGATTCATAGGCCCACGAGAAAAGTAATTGGGTGGCTGGGATATTTGTCTATTATCCTGTTTCTGGCTTTTGTCAATCCCGGCTCAACCGAGGCTATCTATGTACGTTGGACTTCACCAATCCTCCTATTGACCATGTCTCTCGATGTCAAGTTTCCGTCCTACGTATGCAGATAAAACGTAGATCCCGACAGTGAATCAATCGGATCGTTATTCTCCGAGAACATCGCCGATTTAACTATATATCTCTAGTCTACTCTACTTCTGTCGCTATACCTATATGCTGTGGTTGATGGCACACGATACCCGGAACCCGGTACAATTAAATGACCATCCTGAATTAAATATAACTCATTGACAAAATTTCTTGAGGCAGGTGTGAAGAGCGTGCAAGAAATATAAATAGAACGAAATTCGTCACTCATGGCTATACCTATAACTAACTGTTCAACTACCCACTCGATGTCCAGGACACATGTCACTCACACACACACACACACACACACACACACACTCGAGTGCAAAAGTACTAAAATAAACAGGTAGACCTCTGTACCTCCCCTGTACTGGGAAATCTCCAACGGAGATTATCAACCTAGACAAAAAATAAATAGACAAAAATAAAAGGAAAACACCGTCGCTGTCCATACTGATGAAACGAAGAGAAACGCCCCGCTAAGAAAACTAAATACATACACATATCGCAAGGGTCCTCCCATTTGTTCGTTCGTGCAAGTATACTAAAAACATCAAAAAAGAAAAATAGTCAATATATACTTGCCTAACTGGCAATCGCCAGCTGAGCAACCAAATCCGACGCAACATCCAAATAAGGATAAGGACTAGTAACTTCCTTCTCCTTATTGCGAATACGTTTGCTGACCGGTCGCCATTCGCCATCTATATCGGCTCGAATCACGTTCTGGTATCCGTCGCATTTGAAGTCGACCATGTAGTTGGTAGCTTCGAGTTGATAGAGTTGGATGTCGATGAAACACCATACTCCGTACGAGATTCGCATTGATTGGACATGTTCCAGTGATGAGGGTGCGCTGGGGATGCTGTTGCTACCAACGCCACCGCTGCTGTCGGCGTTGGCTTGCACTGCGGCGGCGATGGCGGCTTTGTCTTCGGCGCTGATAGAGGCGTTCATGAGATTGACTTTGCGGCGGAGATCGCCTAGATCACTGCGGCTGCTGTGGGCGCTGAGCGATACTCCGGGCGCTGTAACGCCTTCTTTTAACAAACGTGCGCGGATGAACCATGGATCTTTGGGGATGTAGTAGTCTGATGGTAGATCGGGGTATTTGCGTTGCAGTGGCATGGGTTTGTTTGGATCGAGGTCTTCCAATGGTGCGTCGCCCTCTGTTTCTGTTAGTTTATATCATTCAATTAAAAGGAATTTACGCACCTGGCTCGGCTGGTATGATCTCCCAGACACCGCCTATCGCTTCAATAGCTTTATATAGACATAGCATGGCTTCATAAGGCTGATTACGTGATCGGATACCAAACTGCCACTTTCGTGACCTCTTCGATGGCATAGGCGCCGCATGGAATTTCTCCGGCGGCTCTAATCGAAGCTTATCCAGATCAACGACGCTACGAGCATGCGGCTTGAGAGCCCTGAACGTTGCCGCCTGCTGTTCTAAAGTACGATCTTCAGAAATGCCAGCTTTCTCTTCGGCATCCGCCCTTTGTCTTCTGGCACGTTCTCGGATACCGTCCCGTTGCTCCATAATCTGATCGTGGACATATGGAAGACTGGTAGGAAGAATACGCACATGGCTTAAGCGAGGCTTTTCTTCCATTGGCATGGCCCCCCAGGTACTTGGAGTAGCTAGTGGCGGTGTTGCTTCCCGGGTGTGAGGTGTGAGTGGTGTGATTACGTTTTCTTGACGAAGTGCAGCCGCTGCGGATTTTGGAGCTCGCGGAGAACTATAATCAATACTATCGTTGGTCATGGGGGATGAGGGCGTCGGCGGAGAAGACATGTCGAGAGAGTCTTCTTGGGGAGCTGTGCTGTATCAGTACCAGTCAACAGTAAATAAGAGGGAGACAAACAATTTGTTTGCATCAATTCATTTTCTGCAATAATGAAGAATGCATCTTTAACAGCACTAGGCTCAGCCTTTCGCAAAGCATCTTCGATTTCCTCCTTCTTGTAACCCATGCTGTGCTCCAATTTATTGATGGCAAAATCGTGAATCTTTTGCTGTACACTGGTAGACTTGCCCGGTGCGAACTTGCGACGGTCGACTGCTTTATTTGGATCGGCCCCAGTGGTGACAAACTCCTCTTGGGGTAGTTGAAGATATTTAGGGAGACCATCGAGAAACCATGGGTCTTGCCGGATCTCAGCAATGCTGATTCGGTGAACTGGGTGAACTTGCAGCATGGCTCGGATGAGCCTGGCAGCTCCTGGCGAGATATACGAAGGCATATGAAAATTTCCGGCAGCGATCTTCTTGAATAGTGCAGGAATATAGTCATCATCAAACGGTAAGCGGCCCACGAGTAGAACGTATAATATAACTCCGCAACTCCACACGTCGACTTCGGGACCGGCATACAACTTTCCTGAAATGACTTCCGGTGCGGCATAATTAGGACTTCCACAGCTAGTTTTGAGAAAGTTTCCGTCCGTCATAATGTTGCTGAGACCAAAATCGGCAATCTTCACGTTTTTCTCGCTATCAATCAACAAATTCTCTGGTTTCAAATCTCGATGTACGATTTTATGGCGATGGCAGTACTCGACAGCACAGATAATCTGTTGGAAGAACTTGCGCGCTTCGTCGTCGTTGCACTTTCCTCGTTTGACTAGGTAGTCGAATAGTTCTCTCTCGGCGTATTCCAAGACCATAACGATATCCGACTTTGTGGGAATGACGGTATATCTAGAGGAAGACATACTCGATTAGCCAAATCGACCGGAAGGGTAAGAAAAGACGCATACAGCTTGATGATATGCGGATGCCGAAGCAACTGCAAATACTGAATCTCACGCTCAACCCGTCCGACCATATCTCTTGACAACAATTTCCGCCGAGGAATAATCTTCAACGCAACCTTGCGTCCACTAGGCTGATGAATCGCCAATTTGACCTTGCCAAACGAGCCTTCTCCCAACACTTCAACTGTCTTATATTGATCTAACCGTTTCATATCTCGCCGTGTCGCCGGCGATTGTACTGATGCCGACGAGCCGCGGTTACCGCCGTTGTGGTGTCCATTGAGGCCGTTATTGTTTGGACGTGGTGGAGGCGCCATCGCCATCGCTGCGGGATTCGCGCTGGACATTGAATCAGCTGCCGGTTGACCGCGTTGCTGTCTATCGTTCGGATTGGGAGGGATCGACGCAAGCGAGACGGAGAGGTCTTCGTCGTCAAAGGCGGCGGCCATTTTGGAGGCGGGAGGCACAGCCGGAAAGTCTAAAACCCTTCTTTTCTCGTTGCCGGAATATCAGCCTGGTAGATAACCGTGACGTGGCACGCGTGAGTTCAGCTCTGGTCGAATATTCCCGTCAGTTCCGTAGTCTGTCGCTTAATCTGGTTCAGTGCCGTCAAAGCGATTAAAAGGCGGTGCTGGTCTCCAGAGTCGAAGCCAGTGGGGATGTCGCGTACGTATTGGACGAGCCGAGCTCCTTTCCCCCACAGCGCAGAGAGCCACCGTGGTGGGGTTGTTGAGCTTACTCCGGTACCACCAGGAAAGCGACACCAGCGGGCTGCTGGCCGTTGGGATGGGAGAATCAGGCTTATTGGGCAGTGACACGAATGTACTTGGTTTTGTCTAGAAGTAGAGATGAATGATGGGAGGATGTTGTCGAACGAACAAAGCGGAGGGAAGGACTCTGATAATTCTTGTTCTGACTAACCCCGTCATGACGCTTATGACTGGACTTTCAGCCAATCAGCGAAGAGATGAACGATGTGTGGGGCCTCTATGAGTGTGTTTATTGGCTTGGAACATCGAAAGCCAATCAGAATGTCTATCGTCCTTTTGATGTCCTAAAAGGGTAATGGACTGGATACTGGCATTCGAGCATCAGCGTTTGATTCTGGTGATGATTTTTCCGTTAAATAAAATGGTAAGATATTGCTCCCCCCGACCGTTCGTATCAGGATCTGCCACAGTCATAGTTTCCAAAAGTTGAGCTGACCCAATATTGGACTTGCGTGGGGCTAACTAGACAAAGGACTACTAATGTGCGGTTGTCGATACATTTCTTTTTTGTATACGCTCAACATAAAACCTCTTTACAAATGAAGAAGCCTTCTCACTTCGTGATTTCAAGCATACTACTCCCCTCCAAAAGAAATTCTCCCCACCTCTTCCCCTCTGTCCCACGTAGCCTCCCTCAACGCCATCCCATCCCTACACGTATGCACCCTCTCCGTCTGCCCCAACGCCGCCCACCGCGGCGTATCCGTCCAAATCGCCTTGAGCGTGACTGGAGTCATATCACCATGGCACAAGGTCGCCTGTCTCAGCTGCTCCAGACAATGATCAATATGCATCCTCCTGTACTCCTCCGGTAACCACGCCACGTGCTCATTGTGGTAATAATCCATGTCAATGTGTTGGCGCAGAGCGTTGATGCAGTGCAGACTGTGTAGCATGTCGGGCCCCCCGTAGTATCCTGTTGTCGGGATTGAGGAGCCGTGGGAGGGGAGTTGCTCGAGTATGGGCAGCTCGCGGTCGGAGTTGAGCCAGGTCGTTTCGTTGGTGGTGAAGTGGATGTAGCGTCCTTGCAGGAGAGAGTTCCAGGCAGCGTCGATTTCGGGGGAGGGGGGCCCGATGTATTGCGGTTCGGAGGTGTTGAAAGCCATGTATAGAGTGCCGTTGGGGTGGTCGCGGATGGCGCTGGTGTAACGTTTTTGGTGTAGTTTGATGGATGGTTTCATTTCTTCTACAGAAATAATTTGAGATCAGCAAATGTGAACAAAAAAAAGGGTTGATATTTGACTGGTAGGCATGATAGTGTGCCATGATGGCAAGCATGATGCCCTTTTCAAGGTATACTCACCGAGTTCTGTGTCAAACCCTGTCTCATATGTGCCAGTATATCCATTTGTTGATCTGACAGTTCTAAGCAGATAGATATTCTCAACAAAGATTATCATAGCTAGGACGAACGTTATCACTGCCCACACCGGTGATCGGATAATCCTGCGATGCTTGACTCGTCTACTGGTGTTGGTATCGTGTAAAAAAGGCTCTTCAATATCGTCGTCGCTGTTATCTCGAATCAGGCTATAGGCCTTGCCATCGCTGCTTTCTTGGGTTGACACCATCATTCAAGATTCAAAAATGATCGTTGAAGTTGAGTCACAAATAGGATATTGGGGGGGGAAAAGGCAAAGGATGGGTAAAATCACACGTACAAGGTCTGCGATACGTATATAGACCTAGGAAACACCGTACATCCCTAGATACCACAGCGGACCCCTCCTAACGATGTACCATGTCGTACACACCTCAGACAGTAGCCTATACACACAAGAAGTCTGTGTGACAAAAAATACGTAGTTATCAAACTGTATCAATTGAATTGATAGCAATTCGGGTCATAGTCTAGGATACTTGTGACACCGCACCCAATAGTTGACGTAACTCACATGAGGTAACCCAAAGTCGTCAAGACCACGTTTGTAGTGTACAGCCGTCGTAAGAATTCCACCCCTTGCTTATACCCGAGACATGTTAAAGGCGAATAATGAAGCGTCTATGAACTCAAAATCACTATTTGCCTTGATAACGGGTTCTAGTCAAAAAGATAGACTAAACATACGAATAGTCGTGAACTCGATGGTATATTTGGCAAACTTCGGGTTATTGGTCGGCTCGTGCTATGTAACTGGAGCATGTGCTGATTACTATAACAAGAAGCGATCACGCTTTTATATAAATTGCCAAAAATGATCACGGGTGCGTTATGTATAGTTTTACTGAGGTTTACTAGCCTACAAATGATGTAGAGCATCATATTTGATCATTGATATGTGCACATGAATCTCAGTGAGTGCACTGAGGATGGATATTTCATTACCTTGTGGCAATTTAATTCGTTTGTTTATGCTCTGCTCGACGGGGTCCGTTCGACAATTAACCTAGGAGGGTTCAGTGTCTGACAATCAATTGGGAGCGCAGATTAGTTTCTTTTGCTTTCATTTTGATTCACTCTCTTGTTTGAAGATATATTCTTTGTCTACTTAGACCATTGACCCAAACATCCATGGATCTGAGGGGAGCATGAGGGAGGGGGGGTGAAAAGGGAAGAGGAGTAGAGGCTGGATTATGTGCTGGTGATAGAGGGAGAGAGAGTAGGGGTTATACCACTGATAAAAGCATTAAAGCGCGAACTTCAAATCTAATTGGGATTGTCTTCGAGGTGAGGTTAGAGACAGGACATGACTCAAAGAGCTATACAAAAACTCGTGATACAGGCATATGGTCGCATTAATCGATAGTGTTCAGGGGCGAGGTTTCCGAGCTGGCACAGAGCAGCTAGCTCTAGCAGAGAATTGGTAAAAAGGAAACCTTTTATGGCACACTAGGATCTCCAGCAAGACAATATGCCAAGAACTGAGAGCACTGTTCCTCGGTCAAACCAATCTCTGTAAGTATTGTTATCATCGAGTATATCGAGAAGGGAGAAGACAAGTTCCGCGAAGGGATAGCATCAGCGTAGCCCGAGTGATACCTCTATATATACCTACTAGGTAGGCAAGCAGGTTCAACCCGTCACATTTTAGCCTAGCACTGTTGGCATAAACAATCCTTGTATGATCTCAATATTCTGTTATGGTTTTTTTTGTGTTTACTCTAGAACGTACAGTTTGTCCCAGTGGTAGGATTTGTGTAATAGGGGGTTGGACAGGAGGAATTATCCATATAATAGAAGCGATCCATGGTCCTAGAATTTTATTAAATAAAGTGCTACTGCTAACACACAGAGACTGAAGCTTGAGTAGAAAAGTAATCCTATCTATAGGGAACCTCATTCTTACGCTCATTGTGCTGTTACAATTTGTACCATGAATGGGTGTATCTTCCTACCCAATTACCTAGATTAATTGGAATATAGTTCCATTACTGTCAGGGTTCGCTCTAGCTCCATCCCTGACGCTGGGTTGTCTTGCTTCCAGTTGGTTGGTACATTTAACCTCCTGTAGTTGGTGAAATCCTAACCGATTAAAAGGAGTTTTAGTTTTCTTGACGCAGAAAACGGATCGTATCTGTTAGAGAGGAAGTGCCACACCGTCGATGGTACAAATCTAATGCGATTCCTTCTTCGGGTAACCGAAACCCTCCTTCCACTAGGATCTATCTTTTTGGACTCTTTCGAGTAGAAGACTTGCCACTGCCTTCATTCCATCGAGATTCGGATGAAGTATGGGACTGCGTCGAACCACTGATGCAAGGTCAAATCCTCCAACCCATGGTTCTTTGCTGCCAAGTGCATGTCCCAGGCTCAGTTCGTGGACTGGTACTCTCTCACACCAGTTCCCCCTACTTTCCGCTGCAGCTGCGTATGCTTGTTGCAGTGCAGAGGCGACTCCGCGATGATGTTCAAGTTTCTCTTGATTGAAGGGAATATCCTGACCAGGTCTTGTATCAGGTCCTAGAACAGCGAGATATTCGACAAGAAAAATACGAGCTCTTGGGGCTCGTTTGTGTATCTCATCGAGGACCCCGCCTAGCCTTTCAGCTATCTCACTTGGGGATAACGGGTCAGACGTTTGCGCTGGGGGTTGGGAAGCAACAGCCGACTTTAACGCCCTTACACCTTGGATGATACTATTGAGGATTGCTCCCGGTAAAGTTGCAACCCAAGCATCGTAAAGCATGCCACCAATATAGTTAATGTCGTTGCCACCGGCAGTAATGGTGATTATATCCGCATCTTCCGGCAGGTTGGAGATTTGGGCCGGGAATGTTTTTTGGGAGAACAAGACGGTTTGTGGGTCAACTGTTATGTTAAGAAGAGTTGCCCCAGAAACAGTTAGGTCGGTGAGCTCAGCGTTCAGCTGCTGCGCTAGGATATGAGGGTAATTCTGCCCTGATCGCCTAGCAGCGCGTGGTTCAATCTGCGGGGGGACGCCAGGACCAGCAGCATATGAACTTCCAAGGCTCGCAATCCGGAGCTTCTTATTTTGAATTGCCATCGTGAAATTGAAATTCTCGGTAGCAAGGAAATTTTTGGAAGGAAGAGTCAGGACCTTGAACCTCCGTTCTGGCGGTCGAGGACGACCGGCTCTTACTTCTGGAGGCCGAGAATCTCGGAAAACTTTATGCCTTGTGTCTGGACTTTATCACCCGTCAAAGACTCATAGGGGTAGATATACTCCTATTTTCTTCACACTCAATTTCCTTCATACTCTGCACTATGCGCGCTCCTGCTGCGCGGCGGGCCAAAAGCTTTGATTACTATACTCGATACCCGCTCACTGATCTGATCACGGCGATTAGGGTTGTGCTCAGTTCTACTCAGTAAGCTCCCGTGCGTCAGGGAGATATTATCTTCAAGCCACTCCTGCGCCACAGCGGTCGCCATTCTGCCGCTTTTACCCTAAACGGGGAAAGCGGCTGAAGCCGCATTAGGACAGGCGGTGAGAAATATATACGCTAACCATTCTTTTTCAGACTAGCGCCAATACACGTGATTATTTGAGGCGGTGCAACCCCCTTCACTAAGCGGCGCTCAAAGCCAGAAAAGAGGATGTATTGAGATAGCGTAGGTACAGCCTCCTAATAGATTCCACCCTTGCTTATACCGAGACACGTCCAAGGCGAATAATGAAACGTCTATGAAAAATCTTGCAAAAAGAAAATCAAAATCGTCGTTTGCCTTGATAATGGGTTACAGTCAAAAAGGCAGACAAAATTCAGCAAAAGTCAAACCCTAGTAGTCGAAGCTTCAATCCGTCTATCGATTGTGATACACAGCATTTTCGTTTTGTCTATATAGTTTGAGTCTTGCTGCTTCTGTAACATTTCCTTAAATAGAAAGTTCTGTGCCGTCAAAGACAAACAAAAACGCGCCGCGACAAAGAGAGTTGGAAACATGCTCATATCAAATCAAATAAACAGCTTCCATGTTCCTATAGCTATTCTGAATTGCTCCCAAGGCTTTACAGACTATTGCTGACCAATTGACTGTGCTTATAGTGGTAGGGGAAATGGTACTGCTTCCGGATTCGGGTTGCTAGCACCAATGCTTGGGCGCCTCGAATCGTTTTCATGATTGTTTCGAGCTCATAGTCGGTAATGGTGATTCGCTAATTGGATATATTGAACGTTGTTAGTCCATATCGACAATTCAGGCAGCTAGCCCACATACCCATGAAGTTTGGATTGTGCCACTGACTAAGAATGCCCGGTGCTGCGGTCAACTGTATCGCTATGGCAATGGCGCCTGCCTGTTTCTGAGCGGAATCACCAGGTGATTCTCATTGTGTTGGTGCAATACCAATGCAGGCTGTACGGTAATGACAGCATTGCGAAGAGCTTGGGTCTGACAGATAAGTGGTACAGGCATTCGAGAGACGGGCCGCAATGGTCGCTGCAAAGGGCCAGAAGGAGGTGGTGGCATAAGCGTTGGCAGAAGCACCACTTGTTTAGAATCACCACAGAAGTGACTTCTTTGTTATCGTTCTTATATTGTGTCGTGTTGTGTGTCTGGTCTAGCATAAGACGAATGTTTGTCTTTCTGGCGCTAGGGCCGGCATACACCAACTCGAATGCTATGGAGAGCAGCGTGCTGTTGCTGTTGCTGTTGTAGTTGGAGCCGTAGTAACAGCCGTTGTCGTCTTTTTTGTTGTCGGTGCAGTTGCAGCCCTTGTAACCGTTGATGATGTTGGTGATTTCGATGATGGTGGTGATGATGGTAGTAAATGCATCATCATCATGATTGTCTGAATGACTCAAAATATATCCAAAGAAGAAAATAAAGGAAGAAAAAGATTCAGCTCTCTCGTGTCCTGGGCCATCACAACAGGGAACAGTCACCACCATGCCCACCTTAGTGATGGTGGTGGTGATGGTTCCACTTCTGAAGGAAAAAGAAAAAGGAAGAGAAAGAAGAAGAAAGAGAGGAAAAGAGAAGAAGATAAAAGTGGAGAGAGATAGAGTGGAATGAGGCAAGCACGTGCCACGGACTCCATTCGTTTGTCAACTACCTATTTAGGCGGGAAGGCAATCACGCCCGGCTGCTATCATGAGATTGTCGCAGTACCTTCAGTAGCAATAGGCAGAAAACCGAAGTGACTTTTGCCCAAACACCGAGTGCGCCTTGCAATGTATTATGTACATGGATAGCATTTCCGGTATTAAAAGCATGTGTAGAAAGATAAAGACGATATATTTCTCGTCTAGAGTACTGTGGCACTGCTTTCAGGGCAATCGACGTAGGTGCCTGTTGCCGAGCTATCGCCATCATAGTATTCATCATCTTCAGCCTCCTCCTCCTCGTCATCATCTTCGACTTCATATACAAAGTCTTTCTCGTCAAGAGCATATGACTTGATGATGCCGCGAGCATATTCCTGAGGGGCCTTACCAGGAGCGCCGCCATCATGTGGATGGCGGGGACCTTGTCTTGGTGCCCTCGCGCATACCAGCTCAACTTTAACGTCATCCGGGCCATTTAGTGGCTTTGAGCCGTGATTGGGTCCACGCGCGATGATGCCGACGGCAACCTCTTGGGCGTGTCCCAAAGGCGTTGCGCCGGGAATGTACCATGTCCGCCATGGGGCTCCAGGATTGCCTGGTACGGCAACACTTATGGCTTTCGAAGCGTTGTTGCCGCCAGCTGTTGTGGCATTGATAACAGCTAAATGAAAGATAAGCCTTTGCTTCGCTATCAATCGTAAAAAGAAGGGTGGGAAGTCTCACCATAGGTGGGAATTAGATCCAAGTCAAACAGGGTAGACGGACATCCGTCGATGATAGGTCGTGGGCTGCCGGTCGTCAACGGCTGAAGTACCGTGTCCAGCGGTAAATCGTAAGGTTGCCCCGATGTACTAAGATTGAATAACGAGGACTGCAAGAAAGTTTTTAAATTCTCCGAGCAATTACCACCCCAAACACCATCGCAGCCGTTATTGGCACCGCCGACATAACCGCCTAGATTTCCGATACGTAATGCCACCTCTGTTGTCCAATTGATACCGCGGATATTCGAGTTGAAATCCGTCACTGTTCCCCTATCGTACTGAAGCCAATATCCCACTTTCACTGCACACAAGTTCTCGTTGGAGGGAGAACCCCATCCGGCATCGTATCCGTAGTAAAAAAGTAGTGGTACGGGCGAGATAGCGTCAAATTGGAACGAAATGGAAACCTGGGCTAGGCCATCAATGCAATTGCCGTTATCGAAGGTGCAGTAATCAGCGACCGCTGGCAATATCGGGAGTGAAACGAAGGCGAGCGCTGCCTTTATAATATTCTTGGAATTTGACTTCATTGCTTTCTTTTTCTCCTGTTCTAATCCCCCTCTATCGCTCCTGCCGCCACTATCACCGAGTGCTGAACACGCTTGCTGGTGTTTCAATTCCGAAACACATACGGCGGCGTCTGTAAAATAGGCGACCTCCACATGTACGCATGGTAATCGTAGATATCAGTAACCTAACACTTGTAAATGCTCCTAGAGGAGCGTGAAAGTGTAGGAAACCTTGCAGCTTGAATGACGAGGAAAAGAACGAGATTCTAAACCGATCGCAGTGGTAAATTGGTCGAGGAAGCCGGCCATCGAAAAAGGAAGAGGGGACGATCCTGGGTCCTTGGCGGACTGTTCCGAGAGTCACAGCGTTCCAGGTTGATACGCCCCCCAAGAGACTAGCGGCTTAGGCGGCTTGTTCTACTCCACCGGGATACGGGATATGGAAGGTAGTAAGCCGATAATAGAAAGAGTAAATCACGAGAAACACCAGCCACAGACACTTGGTGCGAATCCCGCGCGGCCGCACTGAGTCTGATGATCTGCGCCAGGTCAAAATATGGTTACTTCGTGCGTTGAAAAAGCAAAGCAGCGATGACAGCCACGTTACTACATTGATTGGCGACTAGCAGACTAGGATTTGCTGGAGATAGGCCGGACCGACAATAGTCCGTGGGGATTGGCAGTTAGGCCGCCGAGCCGCAGTCGAAGTGGGAATGGGGAAGGTGCCGGCGACGGAACAGGAGAGCCTCAACAACGTCTGGTGTCTGCTCACACGACTTGCGATTGCCAGCGCATCAGCCTTCGTGCCTCCGTTCTAGTTTGATACCTTTGCCGATCACTATCTACCCCCCACGCCAATCGCACTTGTGTACCCTCACTTTCCTATCGAGTGTAGACGTTGTGCACCTTCATCCGCCGAGAGCTGTGACGTTTATTCTTCACTGCCTCATGACCCCCCTATGACAACGCCGGATGCCTTCAGGGATGCCGAGCACTTCGCTGATGTCTCTGGCATCCCGGATGTGGCTGATTACAATGATGTCGAGCAACCCCTTACGCCTGCCGTGCAGCAACTGAGGCAGAAGGTGCAACGGAAGGCGAAGACTGCTTTGATTGATCGTTTACTGCGCGAGCTTGACATCATCATATACTGCGAGCTTGCTGCATTGTATTATATGGAGTACGTTTCCTGCCCCGGTGTCGATTGACTCCATGCTGACTCTGTATAGTTGTACCTTTTTCCTATTCGCGTTACGTGTTATCATACAGCTTATATTCTTCACGCCAAAAGCCCCACCCTTCGAGCCCACAAGAAGTCAGCCATATATTGGCGCCATATTCGGCAGCAACTTGCTGTGTGCGTTCCTACATATAGTCGCCATTCATCCGAGTGCCGGCGAAGAAACACGAGGGTATCTCCATGGCGGCCTCTTTATTGATTTCGTGGGGCAGAAAGCCCCAGTGTCGCGAGTGCGACTCGTAATGTTCGACTTTCTCATTATGCTGATACATTTAGTCATGTTGGGCTTGATATTAGAACGAGTGCGGACGGTTGTAAAACGCGAGTCGACAGAGGACCGCGAGTCTCAGGAAACTTCAACAGAGGGGGAGGATGGTACAAACTCTGAACAAGATCATGATGCCGAAGAACGAGGCGTTTTACGAAATGAGCCAAACAATGACGAATCTTCCGAAGGTCTTCAAGATGTGACTCTAGAGCGAACGGCCTTACTAGCCGAACCGGCTGAAGATGGCTCAAGTCCAGCGTCCAGACATAGTCACCCTCTTGACGCATTCGCAATGGGGGAAGTCTTGATATTGGATATGGGCTTGTTCGAGACAATACGTGATCAATGGAGACACAACACGGGAGATAGGCCTCGTACTGCGTTTACACCTTCACAACAGACGACGACATTTCTACGAGAGCATCTTGGCGTTAGTGTAGGACCTGATGGTCGAGTCCTCAGATTTCAGCGATGAGTCAATACATACGTTACGTCAACGAGCGTTTGAAAATAGAAACCTTACACGTTCAGACCGTTGAATATGGCAATATCTGCCTGTTCACATTACTTGATATTGCGTGGACTTGATCCAAATATTACTTTACACGAGTATACTGTAGACTGTAGCCTTGAGCTCAGCGCAGACTAGTGCTAGTCGACACGCTCCAACACAATCTGCTTGCTCGACTCTTCATGCTTCACCTCGTGGCGCATCTGGACTTCTTTACACAAACAGGTCGCTTCACAGAGCTAGGCTGCATCCTGAGTGCAAATGCCCTCAGCCACCAAAAAATTGACATGACCGCTTCACCACAGCCACAACCACACGCATCCTCACAGAAAGACGCCTTGACAGGCTCTTCGCAGAGAGTAGTAGCAGGATCAGGAGTAGTATTCACCGCGCAAAAGAAATTTTGAATACAGGTTTCCTCCATCGAGCTCTGGCATGTATTTGGGTTTACTGAGCAGAGATGCTGCTGTTTTCCCCCGGAGGACAGTATCAGCCGCAAGCCTGGGTACAAAAGGAGACCGAGATTGGCTGGTTACATTTTACGATGGTTGAGGCGCTCGCAGAAATCACGAACCTGAGAAGAATGGCTGACATGTGTCCGTTCTTCATGATTTATCATGACATGAGCTTGTCGACTTATATCTCGGAAGAGGTAGAGTATGAAGACAATTTAGCCTGAAAAACTCCGTAGTCGAACTAATGTCGCTATCCTGATTTAACAGGGGGAATGTTATAAGACACTTGGAATTCAGCCTAATGACCGTAATTCATAGACAATTCACATATCGTGCCAACCATGCACTGGTCCAGGAAGCCAACGATCAATAGTGAAGTACATTGCTTAATACGTATTAAGCGGAGCCAAATCTGGTATAGCGCGGACCGTCCCCTCGGAGTCCAGCGGTATCCCCGAGCTTAAGCTACCGTGTCTCCAGACCAAACTTCATTCAATTGTCTAACCATTGCGAGCATTCGACTTACGATTGCTACATGCAATAACTCCGAGACAGCCCATGGAATCTATCAACTGACGCTTTTCCATACACCTGCCACAATGGCTTCCTCACCCGCATCCTACCGTCCCCG
The DNA here is from genome assembly GCA_022813215.1 of Talaromyces ruber. NCBI lineage: Eukaryota > Fungi > Ascomycota > Eurotiomycetes > Eurotiales > Trichocomaceae > Talaromyces > Talaromyces ruber. The sequence continues at coordinate 283,424 of JAKLMW010000035.1, read as the reverse complement.
ACAAAAAAAGAAGCTCCCAACAACCTTCTCCGGGACCAACAATAATGACCTGATCCTCGACGTGGGCTCCCCGCATGCAGCTCCTGCTTTCCCTCTGGTTTCATTCATGTGGTTTGCGCGCGGTGCTACTTCGCAATGGGTTATACTTCCGCTGATTCTGATGGTGGTCGGATTGTTTCGGTGGGCTGTAAGTTTGTGGGGGTATTCTGGTTGGTACCGCTTCATGATGCTTTCGATAGGAGTTGTCACTGATTACTTGGGAGTGAAGGATTCAATATGCCTCCGTTGCACGGCGACTTTGAAGCGCAAAGACATTGGATGGAGTTGACTATTCATCTGCCACTCACGAAGTGGTACTTTTATGACTTGCAATACTGGGGGCTTGATTATCCGCCATTGACGGCTTTTCATAGCTGGTTATTAGGAAAGATGTATGAACTTGTCTTTCAGGTCCTTATACGAAGAACCGCATAGCTGATATATTAGTGGCTCACTGGTTGATCCGGCTTTCTTCGCCCTCGACGCATCGCGGGGTATCGAAGACTCTCTTCTCAAGCTCTATATGCGCGCTACCGTTATTGTGTCCGAATATCTTGTCTACATACCCGCTGTCGTGCTCTTTGCACGTCGTTATGGCCGTCTTCTCGGAGTACCGATGTGGTCGACTTCAATAGCACTGATCGCTATATTGATGCAGCCTGGAAACATCCTGGTCGACCACGGTCATTTCCAATATAATACGGTCATGCTGGGGCTTATGGTGGCCAGTGTCGAAAGTATACTGACTGGCCGACTACCATTGGCATGTGCATTCTTTGTTGCGGCATTGTTCTTCAAACAGATGGCACTTTACTATGCGCCCATCATGTTCTCATTTCTCCTGGGTAGTTGCATCTTCCCGCGCATACGGATTGGTCGCTTCTTGGCTATAGCGTTATCGACATTGGCAGCTTTCGCGATCATACTCGCACCATTCATCGCCGCATCGCTGAATGACTGGGCTCATGGGACTGCATTGCCCGGTCCTTTACCGGCCCTCATCGCGGATCTGCCGATTGAACTAGACGCGAAAGCTTGGTACTATACGCCACTCCTTCAGCTCGGCCAGCTCATTCACCGCGTATTTCCCTTTGCACGAGGCTTGTTTGAGGACAAGGTCGCAAACGCCTGGTGCGCCATCCACACATTCTACAAACTACACCGGTTTCCGGCGCCACTGTTGCAGCGTGCATCTCTCGCCGCTACACTGGCATCGATATCTGTCCCTTGTCTCATAATCTTCCGCTATCCTCGCCCACAATTACTCCTACTTGCCCTGAGCAGTTCTGCATGGGGCTTTTTCCTCTTCTCTTTCCAAGTTCACGAAAAGAGCGTCTTACTGCCTTTACTCCCGATGACTCTCCTCTTCGCCAGCGACGGAGGCCTCAATAAAGTCAATCGCGCTTGGATAGGTTGGGCCAATATCCTTGGCGCCTGGACAATCTATCCCTTACTCAAACGCGAAGAACTCCGCATCCCATATTTCGTCATTACCTTCCTATGGGCGTATCTCTTGGGATTGTTCCCTACCTCGATCGAGATTTTCAGGGCAAGAAATATCACGACGACGATCAAAGAGGCGTCCGTGAGTGGTCTCACGGTGTTGGTTCACACAATCTTCTATCTGAGCATGATCGGTTGGCATGTCCTCGACGAATTCGTGCAACCACCAGCCGACAAACCGGACTTGTGGGTCGTATTGAATGTGCTTATTGGCGCGAGCGGATTTGGTTTGGCGTATCTGTGGACGACGAGCAATCTGATTGCGCAAGCGTATAGATTGAGCGGAAAACCGGCTGGGGATGTAAAGAAGACTCAATGATCTTCTTTTTCGTGTATATTTACTATTCTTCGAGTGCTGCTTTACTTTGATACCATGTCTATTCCAAATCAACCAAATGAAATAAGTCTTCCAACATCTATTGTACATATTATATACAAAAGTAAATTCCAAAACAAACATGACGCCCAAATCAATCGATCAATAAGAGAGGAGTATCCGCAAAACCAATAATGTATCCCAATGCAATGTATATATGCAATATCCTTCCCAACCACTATGGTCTGTCCCCGATTTTCTCCTTCAGGCTCATTCAGGAGGCGGGATTAGATCTTGAATCCATACCCGGCCATACAAGCCTTGTACTGTTCCACCAGCGGCTTGCAGTCCGTCTGCGCGGGATCATCGGATTTGGAGAAGAGCATGCAGTCATCGCGGGCGGTTTTTTCTTCTTTGCAGACGCAGCATGGCTATTGACATCCATTAGTTATACAACTCGTTTACGAATGTAGTTGATGGGTGAGATATGGTGCGAACCTTGGGCTTTTCGGCGGGTTTTGGTGCGGGTGTTGAGGTGCTCGAGGAGCCTGTGGCAGAGATAGAGGTTAGTCAAAGTCTCGAAAGTGTGAGAGAGAGGGCGCGCTCTCAAGAACAAGGCGACGCCAAAGTGAGATGTCCTCCGCGGACTGTCTGCCCACCGGACAGGCGAGACAAACTTACCGAACCAGCCTGAGAACCAAGACGACATCTTGAACAATTGAGAATATGCGACTTTTCGACTTTCTTGTGCTTCTCGTCGCTGCAATTGAAACGAAAACGACAAAAATGCAGGGACAAAATGCGAAAGAGAGGTTGGTAAAAGATTCGCAATTAGTAATCTAGATCTCGAAATCAAATGATTCCGATGGCAGAACTCGGTATGGGTCTGGCAGGCGGTGAGGCAGTTTCGTTGATCCAATGCCGCATAGTACCCGAACAGTTTAGGCTGCTGATAGCTTAATTTTACCCTGGCGACTGGCGGGGTTTAAGCATCGGAGGCGAATGATAATACAAAGGGGAAAAAACAGCAGAAAAAAAAACAATACAGCCCCTCTTCCATTTCTTCGTCTCGACGTGGTGCTTCTCTTTTCCTTACACGTTTTATTTGCGTACTTTCTAGAAATATTTCCACGAGAAGCTCATTTTATTATTTGCGAAAATGGCCAAAGTATTCTCCATCAACGGCAAGGGCCTAAAACTCGATACCGCGGCGGACATTGAAACCCATGCGAAACCGCTGCTCGAGGACAACACATTCACAGAAGTTCACCTCGGTGGTAACACCCTCGGTGTCGAAGCCTCGGAACGTCTTGCAACCGCTCTTGCAACTCAAAAGAATCTACAAGTCGCCAACCTCGACGACATCTTCACATCGCGCCTCCTGTCCGAGATCCCCCCCGCGTTATCTGCGTTATTGAATGCCCTCCTCGAGGTCCCCAATTTGCATACCATCAACTTGTCCGATAATGCATTTGGACTCAACACGCAAGCGCCACTTGTCGATTATCTGTCGCGGGCTGTGCCACTTCGTCATCTGATTCTCAATAATAACGGGTTGGGTCCCAAGGCTGGCGTGCTTGTCGCTAATGCACTTACGGAGTTGGCAGCACAGAAGGAGAAGGCGCGTAATGAGGGCAAGGATGTTCCTTTGCTAGAGTCAATTGTCTGTGGACGCAATCGTCTCGAAAATGGAAGTATGGAAGCTTGGGCTTCGGCATACAAGGCGCATGCGAAAGGTATGCGCTCTGTGAAGATGACGCAGAACGGTATTCGCCAGGAAGGAATCTCGCTGTTATTGAAGGATGGGTTGAGTCATGCGTCGGAGTTGGAGGTTCTCGATTTGCAGGATAATACGTTTACATTACTCGGATCCAGTGCGTTGGCTAAGGTTGTGCAAGGATGGGCTTCGTTGCGCGAATTGGGTGTTGGAGATTGTCTGCTTTCGGCCCGCGGTGGTGTCAAGGTTGCACAGGCTCTTGCGGCTGGTAAAAATGAAAAGGTGGAAATCTTGCGCCTGCAATACAACGATATCAATGCAGAGGGTGTGAAGCAATTCTTGTTCGCGGCCAAGAATGCTTTGCCAGCTCTGAAGCGAGTTGAATTGAACGGGAATAAATTTATGGAGGAGGATGCTAATATTGAAGAGCTCCGCGTACTGCTCGAGAAGAGACAAGAAGAGCAAGGTACAGATGAAGATGCCGAGGATGCTTGGGGTCTTGATGAGCTAGACGAGCTTGAGGAAGACGAGGAAGAAGACGAAGAGGATGAGCAAGACGAGGAAGAGGAAGAGGAGGAATTAAAGACACATTTGGCCGACAAGACTTTGAAGGAGACTATTCGTGCCGAGGATGAGCCCATCAGCCAGAAGAAGGATGATGATGTGGACGCGTTGGCTGATGCTCTTGGCAAGACTGGTATTTAAGCTCTCATTATTGCCAATGAGTATCCGTATCTATCAAGGGTTCGACTCTTTGGAGAAGCGCACGGCTGATCGCGCAGATACCACAAACCGTCTCATGTTTCCAACTTAATTGGACCATCGACAGAAATCTCGCTGCAACCCCCTCCCTGAAAAGATGAAAGATCTGATAAAAGGCATTGCTGTTTTGTCCTGCATTTTGTGTTCGATGTATATAAACACGTTCATAGATCATGCCGACTAGATCTACCCATCATCCCCGGCCATTGATGCGTTGCTCTTCATCCTGACCTACCGGCCCATGATGCCATCATGCTTGTTCCTTTTCTTAGCATTTAATAAAGATACCACGTATCTAACAAGAAAGAGATTCGCATCGTATGAAAGGCGAAATCAAATCAAAAGCTATATCCTTATGTATATTGTTGGCGACACATGTAGATGGTTAGCAGCAGCAGCCAATCAGATCAATTGCCGAGCGGTCAAGCGGACAACTTCCCAAAGTGTTTTTGTCGCAAAAAAGCAACTTTCTACCTCTTTCTCTCATTACTTCGTAATCGCTTTACCATTATCTTTCATTTTTGTCTCTTTATTTCTGTCCTCTCTTTCTTAATTCCTGCTTGATTGACGTCCTGTCGCGATCTTGGAATTGGGGGCTTGCAGCATCAGGACTAGTCGTCGAGAAGTGTTTACTCACTTCCATTTCTTTCACTTCTGATTCATTGCGCTTTGCGTGACTCCTTGCCAGGCTTCGTGGCCATCAAATCTCGCCATCATTGTTGGGCTATACGTGGTATGTACATATCGAGTCATGGTTGATTCTCGCCTGGGATCCCGCGCATCGCATCAGTGATACATATACACTTGTATAGACAACATGAGCTATTATTACACAGACGTTTATCAAATTGTCGATCGCGCTAACTCACCCTTCATCAGATCCCCCAAAATGGAAGCAAAAGAAATCGAATTCAAAGCCAAGGCTCTCACTAAAGCCGCGACATCCAGCGAGCCACCAGCCAATCTACTCACCATCTTGAAAGAACTCCAGAAAGGCGTCCGACCTACAGAAGACCTCCTCCGCTCAACCCGTATCGGTATCGTGGTGAATAAACTCAAACAACACAAAGCAGCCGATGTTGCGCGCCTGTCATCCGAGATTGTGTCCAAATGGAGGAGCGAAGTGAATAAGCAAAAGTCGAATGGTTCGCCACAACGTTCTAGTACGCCGCGCACGGGCACGGCATCGCCTGCGCCAGCAAGCACACCTGGCGATAAGGCTTCAAAGTCGACTGTTCCGCCTGAAAAACGGTCGTGGAAGGCAGATGGTGTTGACACGGACGTTACGAATAATAAGACCCGCGATAGCTGCCTCGGTCTGATGTACGACGGATTATCGTTCATGTCTACAGATCCCCCGAAAATCGTACTAGCGAAGGCGATAGCTGTAGAGAATGCAGCATTCACGTCTTTCGGACCCGAGACCAAAGACCAATACAAGACGAAGATTCGAAGTTTGTTCCAGAACCTGAAGAACAAGTCAAATCCACAACTTCGACAGCGCGTGCTTTCGGGCGATGTGACGCCAGACAAGTTTGTCAAGATGACCCACGACGAACTCAAGTCGGACGAGCGAAGGGCGTTGGACCAGAAGATCCAAAAAGAGAATATGGACAAGGCGATGGTGGCACAAGCCGAACGAAGTATCAGCTCAAGTCTGCAATGCGGTAAATGTGGCCAGCGCAAGGTTACTTATACCGAGGCCCAGACGCGCAGTGCTGATGAGCCGATGACATTGTTCTGTACTTGTTTGAATTGCGGAAAGTCATGGAAGCAGTAATCTTCTTTTCTCTAATTTTCATACTTGTGGTCAGCTTTTACATTCGTTGATGCGTAGGTATGGTCCCAGGTCGAGACTACCGTTCATCTCGAGGGGAACAGGAGTTGGGGTGCTTTCTACTGCCTTTGCTTCTTGACTTGTTTCAAAGTTGTAACTTTAGCACATTATTATTTAAAACTTCCTGATCTAGCAGTCCTGAAATAGCAATGTCAATCTTCTAATCACAAAATCAGCATTTATCCTGAACTCCCACCAAACGACAATCCACTCCCCAACTTTTCTCTAAGTGGAAAATCCTCCCCTCCCAAAACTTCATCAACTCTGGGCGTTCCGGAAACAGATTTCCTCACATTACCCCAATCCGCAGGTTCGAGATCCTTCAACTCTCCCCTAGAAGCCAAAAACGCAGCGCCCGTATCAGCCCAGACTCTATACTCTTGTACTTTAAGCCCCTGGCCTACATCCGGCTCACTTTCACCCGTTAGATCCTCGGACAATGCGACCCGCCACATAAACGTTTCAAACCAACTCTCTTTCGTCTCAGTAGATGTGAACCGTGCGCGCCCACGCAGACATACAGTTAGTATCTGTGGATCCACGACCCAGTCATCTTCATCGTCAAAGGATGCGTCGCTGATGGAGAGGTGTTGCGCCACTAAATCGAAGTATTCGCCAACTGCTTCGAGACCGATGAAGTCGCGGCCAACAAAGGGTAGAAATGGCTGAAACAAGGGGGAGCCGTGCTCGTGTACGAGAGGTATTGGGGAGGAGGTGAAGTGTGCTAGGATGGCGGGCGTGGAGGCGTTGGAAGTGAAGGCCGAAATGAGGGAGCGGATGGAGGAGAGGATTGCTGGTCGTGGGATGGGCATGCTGTTGACGTCTCTTTTTTTTTATTCCTGATGCTTGTGTAGTGATTTGACTATTTTCATGGCGATGCAATAGACGATGTTGTGTTTTGAAACCTTTGACAGAGGTATGATGTCATCTGGGAGCTGTCCCAAAGAGGAAAAATCTATCATGGGTTTTTTTAAGAGCTGGCTATGCTGAAATTATACAAGCTATAATAAGATAGCACAATTGTTTGATACATAATTTGCTCAGCCATATAAGGGGTAAAAAAAAAGGCATGCTGATTATTGACATATCAGAGAGGACCCAAGTCGGAAACTAGGGCAGAGGATTAGGGCTTTAGTATCGAAGCATGGCTAGATATACAATTCATAAGTCGAAATTATTCGCAGAGGTCTAGCTTTGAGATTGCAGACGAGCTTTGAATTCATTCTAGATAGTAGCATCTAACCATTTGAACCTTCGTGATGTCTCCTCGCCTATGCCCAAGGCGTCCTATCAATCCAGTCAACATACCCAAATCCGCCACCTACATACCCAAATTGAAACACCTTGGCAGGCTCATCATACTCCCTCCACATAGTCTCATTCAAGATCGTATCCCAACCCCCAGCAATACGTCCCGTCTCATTCCAACCGGGTCCATACGTCTCAAACTCCGCCTGCAACGTGACGCCCGGTGTATAATTCTCAACACCTTTATTTACCCAATCCGTATATCCACTGCTTTTAATACTAGCATCCTCATATGTGCGCGCAAAGATTGACCTGTGCAGGGCGTTCCATGGTCTACCAAGTGCACATTTGCCCGCAATAGTAGCCGCAATTGAGGCATTGGCGGCGTTGATGGTGGAATCGACAATGTAGGCTCCGAATTTGTTGGCGTAGGTGGTGTTCGTACCCTTCCAGGCTGTAATGCCGCCACCGCAAGAGCGGAGCTGTAGAGCGCAGGACTGGAACCATGCCGTGCCGAATCCGTAGAGGAAATCGGTCTGGCCGGCGATGATGGAGTCGTAGAAGTAGGCGTTACCGAGTTTGCCAATGTATACCTATAATTCATCCTAAATCAGTATAATGAAGTCGACTTGACTAAGGGTGATATGACTTACCGTATCCTGGTAAGAATAGAAACCAGAGTAATAAAATCCAGCATTGGCATAGCTCACACTAACAGCAAGCGATGGTCCCGCAGAGTACTCAGAGAACACATTCCAGAAGTCGATGTTGTAAACCCGGAAATCAGTACTGCCATATGGTGTATCGACAGGAACAGGCCACCCGGTTGGGCCAGCTCCGGTGAGTGAAGCATTCTGCGTGGGTGCGACTGTCAATACGCTGGTAAATGCATTGTCGAGGTATGTAGCATTGTTCGCTGCACTCCAGTAGACAGTGACCTGGTTCTCGCTAGCATTTTTAGCGTGGCTTGTTTCGCCGAGTAGAGTCACAGGGCCGGGGCGAGTAATGTTCAATTGCTCGGTGTAACTGCCGGCGCGAATGAGGATTGTTGCTGATGAGTTGTCGTGAGGTAGTGAAAGTATTGCGGATTGGATTGAGGTGAAATGCGCGTGCTTGGAAGAAGTGGAAGAGTTGTCGTTCGAGACGATGATGGTATTGTGTGGACAAGCTGAGAGAATGCCGGCCTGGCAGGGAATGCGAGAATCAATCCTGCTTGCTGGGGCTGATAGAGCTCCAGGAAGAAGGGCAGAAAATGTAGCCAAAGTCCGGAGGACTTGATTATTGTTTAGAAATTTCATGATGAAACACTGTTTGAACTTCAAGCTCAATCTCTGTCGGCAGATGCACTGCAAAAGTGTCTTCAGCTTATTCCTCACCTTGACTTCCACTAAATATAATCTGAGCAACAATTGATCTTATATCTTAACACATGCAATTAGCTCTACAACATCTCCTGAATTTATCCGGGGAATATGCGGGGAAATCATAGCTTCTCCTCCGGATTAGCTTTCTCGACTGACTGGAGAAATAAAATGTACTGCTCCAAATTACCAAGCTTCTATATTGATCAAGGAATTTTTCTTTAGATTTTCTCTAAAAGCTTCTTTTTAAAAACAAACGTTCTGATTTGTGTATACCTTAGACCTTGCAGATTACGCATGGCAATTAAATCTCCGCTTAGGGTTAGGAGGCGGAAAAATTGTGTCCACCTCTTAGATGGCAGATGTCGATATGCAAGTTTCAAGAGTAATTAATGACGAGTACTATCATTCTAAGAATAATCACATGCTGGTTTAAATAAAATAGCGAGGGAGACAGTAGCATCATTACCGTAATCATTAACCAGACAATCTATATCACAGCACGTTTGACAACAAACTCATCTAGAACCTCAACAGCTTGCTTCTTATCCTCCGCAACACCATAACCACCACCACCAGGAGTCTGAACAATAAATCTATCACCCTTGTTCATCGCCATTGACGCCTTGGCACCAACGGATATTGTTCGCACAGATCCATTGACGGGATCCTTGCGAATCCACAGATTCACGCCTCTCTTCCCATCTTCGCCACCAGCCATACCATAGGGCGCAATAACTCGTCTTTCAGACAAGATACTTACTTGCAATGGTCGCCGTAACTCAATATCGCGAATGCAGCCATCACCGCCCCGGTTTCTACCACCACCACCACTGCCCTTGCGGATACTGAACTCACGAAGAAGAACCGGATAGCGTTTCTCAAAAGTCTCTGGGTCAGTCATGCGCGTGTTTGTGCTACCGGTATGAACACCTGATTGACCCTCCCAGTTCGCACCTGCTCCTGCACCACCAGCAATAGTCTCGTAGTATCCAAAGCCCTTCGTCACAGCACCAGTAACGGGATCCTTACCACCGTAGCCAAAAGTGAGGTTGTTGCATGTTCCCTGACTGGCACCCATGACTCTAAATGCTTTCAAGATAACATCGATAATCCGTTGTGCTGTCTCAACATTTGACCCTACAGTTGCGGCTTTCATGCTTGGTGACAGGATTGTGTTCGGTGGACAGATGACGTTGATCGGCGCCAGACAGCCTTGGTTTAAGGGGATGTCGGAGGAGATCATGGATCGGAGACAGTACATAATACCGCTGTACATAACTGCTGGTGGGCTATTGAGATTGTTTAGTGCTTCGGGCCCGGTGCCGGTAAAGTCAAATTTGGCGGATCCGTCGGTTTGGTCGATGGTGATTTTAAGTACCAATGGAGTTCCATCATCCATGTAATCAACTGCCTCGAGAGGTTGGCCTTGGAAACGACGACTAAAGTCCTTGAGTAAGCCGCGAACGGTATCTTCGGCATTCTTTTGAACTGCACGCATGTACAACTCGACGACAGGCCAGCTGTATTCGCGGACCAGACCTTGGATCAAATGAATGCCCTTGTTATTTGCCGCAATTCCTGCTTTGAGATCGGATATATTGTCATTCAAAGTTCTCGTGCCACTGCAACCAGGATATTGGGCCGGAACCTCGTAGAGAAGATGAGTGACACCTTCTTCATCAAAAACACCCTCTTTCACTAGCTTGAAAGATTCGATAGCGGCACCTTCCTGCCACAATTCTGTCGAATTGGGCGGCATACTTCCTGCAGCGATTCCACCGATATCAGCATGGTGGCCACGGTTCGCGACAAAGAAGAGAATCTTTGTAGGATCGTTTTCGTCGAAGACAGGTGTCGTTACAGTCAAGTCTGGAAGATGGGTACCACCGGCGATAGGATGGTTTGATAAAATGACATCGCCGGGTTTCAGTTCTCCTTTTGCATATCGTCTTGCCTGGTACGCAATTGCGTAGGACATTGATCCCAAATGGGCGGGTATGTGAGGCGCATTAGCGACCAATTGACCATCAGCTGAAAAGACTGCGCAACTGTAGTCAAGACGCTCCTTGATGTTTGTCGATATTGAAGTCTTTCGGAGGGTCTCACCCGTCTGCTCAGCAACACTCATAAAGCGATGACTGAAGACGGAGAGCTGAATAGGGTCAACCTCATCTGGAGAAATCTTCTTGGTCTCAGCGTCTAATAGATCGATGACAACATGTTCATCCAAAACAGTCGCCTCACTGGCCGGGTCAACGACGATGGTTTGAGTTGCATCAATGATCATGGCTGGGCCTAGTATAACGCTCCCTTTTGGTACATCTTGCAGATGGAAGATGCGCGAGTCTGTCCATCCCTCTTTTTCAAAGTATACTTTTCGTACTAGAGCTGGTTTCAGGTCTTGTTGATTTGAGCGACTGATCTCTTTCAGCTGTTGAAACGGGCTCTTGATCTTGACATCCACAGCCTTGCCGACTGATCGAAGTCGCACGTCATCAACTAGGATTTCGCGTGGTTGGGTAAAGCCAAACTCGCGTTTGTGGCGAGCAATGAACCCCTCGGAAAAGGTGGCGGCGTCAGACTCGGCAATCATAAGTGCAGTATCGCTGCCGCGATAACGCATGTTGAGGAACACTTCATGTGAAATCTGATCTTCGGAAAAGCCTTCCTCAAGCAGCTGCTTGGTGTTTCGCTGACGGAGAGCACCGGCTCTCTTCTCAATGCGAGGCGCAGAGTCCTTGTTGTAAACACCAGACTCCGGCTCTTGAAGCTCAACAACAACATCCGCCAGAGCCATTCCATAGGCTGACAAGATACTAGAGAAACGGTGAATCAGCACTCGTTTGATACCGAGATCCCGTGCAATGGCAGTGGCATGTTGTCCACCAGCACCGCCAAAACAGACGAGGTTGTGAGCGGCAGTCTCATAACCACGTCCTTCGCTCAGGGCTCGAATTGGTCTTGTCATGGATGCATTCGCCACAAGAAGAAAGCCCATCGCAATCTCCTCCGGTGTTAAAGTTTCTGTGCCTTTCTTTTCCGCATTAACAACCTCGGTAAGTTCCAAGAATTTCTTCCTAACAACATCAAAGTCTAGAGGACGCGCAAAGTAGTCCGGCAGAATACGGCCGAGGAAGAAATTTGCATCCGTGATTGTAAGAGGGCCGCCTTTGCCATAACATGCGGGCCCAGGATATGCACCTGCAGATTCGGGACCCGCGACAAACAGGCCATTGCGCCAAAAAAGCATGGAGCCTCCACCTGCAGCTACAGTGTGGACATCTAATTGAGGACTTTGAAGGGCGACTTGTGAGACAGTGGTTTCAAAGACGTGTTCGAACGAACCACTATAACGAGAGACATCTGTACTTGTTCCTCCCATATCGAAACCAAGCACGGGCGTCCCATCTTCCTCATCATAGCAAGTGCGAGCACACCCAATAACGCCAGCAGCAGGTCCAGAAAGAATCGCCCGTAATCCGGTAAATCTAGTGAATGAGGTAAGACCACCGTCTGACTGACACAAAAGTAATTTCTTGGCGTTATGATCTTCCAACCGGCCCTTGAAGCCCGAACGGAAACCTTCAATATATTGCGCAATAACCGGAGATAAATAAGCATCCGCTGTTGCCGACTGAGCTCGAGGAACAATTCGGATCATAGGCTGTAATTCCGAAGAGACCGATGCTCTAAAACCAATCTCACGTGCAATCGCTGCCACGGCAGCTTCATGATCCGGGAATGCAAATGAATGCATGAAAGCAATGGCCAAAGTGCGATAACCTTCATCCCATACCTTTTGAAGGTCTTGGCGGACTTGCGTAAGATCTGGTTGTTGCAAAATGCGGATGGCTTCTCCGGTAAGGCCTTCGACTAAGGCTGGGTCGGATTTTATATCAATGGGTTGAGGTTCCGGATCTTCGGCGAAGCCTTCTATAGTGACTCTCTCTTCTACTTCAATGACTTTCTCATATAAACGGTCGAGTTTCGAAACGGATAGATCGAAGATGCTAGGGCGGGCTTGATTGCCAATGACTAGAAGGTCTTTGAAACCTTTTGTGATTAAAAGGGCGACTCGTTCGCCTTTTCGTTCTAAGAGGGCACTAAGCAATGCACATCAGTTGATGTCATTTTTTTTTTTCTTCGGTGATTGCTGGAGCTTCTCACTTTGTAGCAACAGTTGTGCCCATACGTATCGACTCCACTGGTGTGATGTCCAGAGGTGTACCTCTGGGAATAGTCTGACCAGTAGCTTGTTCAAGAATCTGCCGGATGCCTTCGATAGGTGCATCATCATATTCTCCAGGATTTCTGGACAACAATTTAAAAATCAAGTCATTTTCTCGACCAGGGATGCTTGCCCAACTATTCTCCGAAATGTATTAGTAAACTCGGTTACAGGGCTCAAGCGAGAGACGCCAACAAACGTACAAGTCACAGAATGTGCCGCCCCTGTCAATAGCGATTCTGATGCCTTTGGTTTCGCTTTCTATAGCCATTATTCGATTATTCTTCGTTGTTCGGATAATGACTGATTGCTGTGTTATTGTGTCGGTGTGATGTACGTAAGCCACCCACAGACGTGGCTGCAGTGCATCTTTATATCATGCATCTTGATCCTCGTTCAGAGACGTACGCTTTGTCAAGGCATAAATCGGTTCGACAAAGCACAGACTCCGGTTGATAGCAATGGGCAGCCGATGCGGGTGAGTCTACAGAATCCGCAGGTGTTTGGTAGGTGTGTTGTTCGCGGCAACGGCAAGTCAATCGCCGAGCCGAGCGTTTCGGCTCTGATAAGATATTGCCGGCCTATGGACTCGGATCCTGTCTGGTATGTAACCCACTCCAGCCTCACATCATTTTCATCTTCATGCAGACAGATCCACAATAAGGGACAGATACCGATCAAAGTAAACAAAATGCCCAAAATCACTCGTAGGGAGTCGAAAGACGGCTCTCCAATTTCTGTGGATGAGTTGGATGACCGACCGTCGAAACGCCAGCGGAATTCATTAGCGTATGTCCCACAATCTCCTTCGTATCTTGAGCCAGAATGATGTTGATATGTTCTATAGCTGTCTAAATTGTCACGGCAGCAAGGTGAAATGTTCAGGCGGCAATCCATGTCGCAGCTGCGCTCGAAAACCCGAAGGCACCGAGTGTGTTTACCCTTACAGAGACCGGAAGGTCCAGGTCCAGGAGAGGTGAGTCCACTGCAATTCTGGGGCTTGGTTCTGTATCTCTAAATATATTTGATGTTTCAAGTTATTTGAACTGGTTAAAGCGAGAGGTCGCACTTCTCAGAGGCAAAGACGTCTCAGAAGAAGATATAGTCGGACAATCATCACAAACACAACACACTCCCACAGATCGTGAGGAAGACGACGACTCCCCAGAAAGATTCGGCAATGTCGACGTTGACCTCAAAAATCCCCTGATCGAAGACAAGGCCTGGTTCGTGACAGACAGCGCGTCGTGGCAACCGATTTATATCGGTGAAGCAGCATGTACGGCCTTCGGTACACGATTACGCCAGTTCCTGAATGGCAATGAACCCGTCGCGCCATTATCACGATCCAAGTACTCCAAACACAAGGCATTTCTGCGCATGGCAGCCCCGGCTCCAAGATTTGAGTGGCCCAATCGTGCTTACGCACATTTATTGCTTAAAGTGGCATTGCGGTTTTTGGGTAATGATTATCATTTAATGCTGCGAAAGTCGACTATAGAGAGAATGCAAGAAATCTATGATACGCAAAAACTAGATGATCCAGTCTTTGTGTGCAAATTGTTTGCTTTATTCTCAATGGGTGAGATGTATTCCAACCGACGATTAGGATCGACTAAGGGTCCCGATGTGCCCGGTACTGGGTACTTTGTGCAGGCGATGAGTCTGACCCAGGATATGCATGAGGAGGCTTCGGTTGTGTACGTGGAAGCACTGCTTATTATCGTGAGTTATTTATTCTCTTATCGGGGAATGTGCCGCTTTCTGACATGTACTGTAGTCTTTGTATTCACTAGCACTCAACCGCACCAAGTCTGCATATACCTACGCCGGAATGGCCCTCCGCCTCTGTCTTACTCTAGGCCTACATCACAATGTTCCGGAAGGCTACACGATTTCAGCCGTTGAGAGAGAACATCGCATACGGGTCTGGTGGAGTGTATACATCATCGACCGCATGACTAGCTCAAAATTGGGTCATCCAGTCACTGTCCAAGACAGTGATATTGACGTCGACTTGCCATCAATGGACAAACTCACACCCAGTGAACAAGAAGAGTTCTCTGATCCTTCCCATCTTATCGCACACGTCAAGTTGGCGAGAATTTCGGGTGATATCATCTCGGATATTTACGGTCGGTCCAGTCAAACCAAGGCATTCGTGCAGAGTGTACAGAAGATCCTTCGTAGCCTCAGAACGTGGGCAGAAACATTGCCAGCAAGTGTGCAGATATCTCAAACCAAGCCCTTGAGATACTCGTCGAGAAATGTTGCTTCTTTACATCTGTGTTTCAATCAGGTAAGTCTTCGTTCACTCTCCTTGCCTGGTATTCAAACATACTCATGGATGAACCTGTGGAAGTGCGTGATACTCACCACCCGCCCGATTCTATTTCACGTTTTCAAATCCTGCTTCCAAGGCCAAGGCGCCGCAACCCCGTCACCAACAACTATGGCCCTAGCAGACGCTTGTATTCACGCCGCACGGAGCTCCAATGGTCTCCTGACCCAACTCTGGATCGACGCCGGAATGGCAATCTACGGCTACTTTGACGCCCACTACTTGTTCTCTTCCACCATCATCCTAATGATGTCCAGCATCCTCGGCACAAGCAACAGCGACGCAGACCGCGAAGCTGTCGACACTGCATCGGATATCATGGAGTCGATTGTAAAAGATGGCAACCTACCGGCAGCCGGGTTCCACGAGCATTTCCTTGAGATCCGAAAAGTGATGTTGGAGTTCGCAGATCGCAGTACTAATGGCAATGGCAATGGTCCGGCGCAGCCAATGGATCATATAGCAGAATTACTAGTCATGCCCGGAAGTGCCGCAGACCTTGGGCTGGATGATAGTGATGGACAGCAGAATCCTTTGGTGGCCAATAACAATAACAGCGCATTCTTGACTCAGAGTCGATTAAATAATCCTTCCATCGAGGACTTCCTGACTCAGGTGGATATCCACCATGGGGTTCCGGTGGGGATGGAGATGGCCGGTAATAATAATACCATATCAACGCCAGGGCCGTGGTCCAACGGGTTGATTTCCACGGGCTGGTTATTTGAATAAACGGGCAGCGGAGAGATTTGTATATAGTAATGATTCGATGATTATGAACTGATGATTTTGACCATCATGGACCGTCCGGTTTATCGACCCTTATTTGGTCATTGTTTTGGGGACCGTTGTATTGTGAGGAAGTCCTAAAAGTATAAATTGTATCGGCTAAGAAACTGTATAGCTAAATTGCCCGAGGTGTACAAGTGCACCCTCCTCGGTACTTTTCATCCTCGTTGACAAGAAGACTTAACATGTCCCTTACAGTTCCAAAATTTTTCATAACATAGCTACAAAGCTTGACGAATTCAAGCCATCAAAGCTTCAATGTTTCTCGATCCGCTCCGGCCAGATCATTGGACTCTTCGAATTCAAACTTACTAAGAAAGTCTAACGTCCTTTCATAGGTATGCGGGCCGCATTGCCGCTTTGCCGCATTGCCGCATGCAGTGTATGGGTATGATATTCAAAGAAACCATCAAATTCAAATACAATACTATATATACAAGGATCAAGGCGCGTATCCATCGCTGGTCTCTGTCACCGGAGAACCCCACCCCGCTGGCGGGCGGTCGAGAGCAGGATGTACGGATATGGGAATCCGCATACTATATACCATGGGAAAGTTACTGAAGACTCGCTTGTCAATTTCGCTCCAATCATGTACATATGCGCCCTTCCTCCCAAAGTGACGATCTGATCACATGGCATGGACCGTCGAATTGGAAGAAAAGATGTCGTACATGTCACGCTAGCCCTGTTTCGGAGAATGATGGTCGGGGAAGCTCCGTCGGAGTAGAATAATCCCGCATCGGCTAATGATGTATCCAGCCATGAGTAGCCGCTAATTATAACAGACAATGATCAAGACTGACGTGTTTCGAGGACAGGGAGTATCGACCGTTTTAAAAACTACATGTAGATGATAGCATGCAGACGCATACATATATGGTGGAAATACGGAATCTTTCGAAACGGTAATGCGCCGCTGCTCTTCTACCGTCTCTCGCCCGAGTGATGCTATTTCCAAGCACGCAATCCAAATCTGATACGCTTTGACGCTAATCCCGCTACATCCAAGCGTGGGGTTATCCCGGAATCTACTGAAACCTTGTCAAGCACAGCCAAGTAGGCTGTGGGGGGTCACTTCCACGTGATGGCATCCACTTACGGGGGTGCTGAGTGGCGAGAAGATGTAACAAGGGGCTGCTGCGTCATCATTTCCGAGAATCAAGGATACGTACTAGGTGATATATTTCTGTGTGATGTGTAGAATACGCACAGGGACACACCGGTAGCCATCCGGGTGTATCTATATGATAACGAAAGTATGCCCTCGATGCGAGGGCATGGCTGGTACCACCTGTGTACGTAGTAGCTCTGCACCCCCACGTCACTTGTCGCGGGGAGCACCCCAACATTGTCAACTGTGCAGCCGCCACAATGCGCAACGGCCCAGTATGCAGTATGGAGTATGGAACGAATTAGACGGATCACAGAACTGCGGGTTGACTGTTCCTCCTTCGTGGTCTGTACCATCCATCCATACCAGCTTCTGGAAGAGGCGAAAGAACCCTCCAATTCACCTGCCACAGGAACGCTGCCCCTGGCTCACCGATCGACCAGACCCAAGAAATCGGTCGAGAAACCTTGTTCTAGTGATTAGACGAGCCCATAGGCAGGCACTTCAGCAATCGGCCCGAGTCTCATTCTTTATACTTAGTTGCGGATTACCGTTTTGGTCTGTGTTCAGGCGACCAGCAATAAAACGCATGGCATGTAGGCTGGAAACTTTCTACAAGTTCCACAAATGGACGATGAATAACCAGTCAAAGGACCGGCTTTAGCTGCCTGGAACGGACTTGCTCCGCACGAGAGTCGGCACCAACACTGATTTCCGGATGAGGCAATTTCTGTAGCTCTCCCAGAGGTTGGAGGTCTATCCCCGCAGTGGAGCAGGTCCATGGCAGACTCATGGTGCCGTTGGTGCGTGGGTGAATTCACGGAATAATGCCGATCGTAAGGAAGGTCGGGCGACCTCCAGACCTGGACTGGCCATTCATGTCATTGGTAAATGCATAATCTGCTGTAATCGTGTTCATTGCTATCTGAGTCATTTTGATCACACCCAGCTAGAACTATTCGTGGCTGTTGCCAGCTCGTGTCCAGACCCCCCGATTGTCTGACAGTACCAGTTAGTGATGCGATTGAGCTGGATTTTGGGGAAGTGGTGTGTGTGTGTGTGTGTGTGTGTGAGTGTGAGTGTATGTGAGGGGTTCCATAGTCTTTTTTATTTTTATTTTTTTTCTCTTGTTCGTAGTTCTTGTCTTGCTTTCCCCCGGATTTCAACTTTCTCCAGAATCTATTCTCCTTCATATATATACGGATTATACAAAGATACTTGCGATTGTACAAGATCGAGTCCAATACGAAGATCATTGATGCATTGAATCGAGAAGCTACACTAAATATACTATTTCAAAAAAAAAAAAAAAAAACCATCCCTTGCAGCGTGCATCACCATGCCAAAGCGTTCCTGGAATCAAGTCGACGGAGCAGCGACACAACCAATTCGTCGTAGCGCAAACAGAGTCTCGGCAACAAAAGACATTCACATCAAGTCCGGAAGTCCCAGTAGCCCGGACGATGTCAAGGCCAACTTTTCACATCCTCCAACCCCGACCTTGACAGATGCCGGGTCAGAGCCTCGATCTGCGAAATCCGAATCGCGCCAGAGAGCTGCTAGCACTCACTCAGATGATAATGAGCAGATGGCATGGCCGTCTATTACGCGCAAGGTGAAGGCTTGTGCGGCCTGTCGTAAGCAGAAGGTGAGACTGCAATTCTCAGAAAAGAATTTGGCTTGAAACGGAAAACTAAACCCCGAAATTCGATCGATGGCAGATTAAATGTGATATGGACGATGACCAACCGCCTTGCAAAAGATGCAAAGAAAGAGGTTTATCGTGTAAACTCAACAAGAGCTTGCAAACACTTATCGACGAAGAGTCAAGGTAATATTCGCTTCGTCGTGGTAGAAGGAATAGTAGTCACTGATAGCTATTACAGATGGCGCAAAACAGTCAGCCATGACTTGACCGTCATGCACTCGGCACTCGAGCAGACATTGCGCGCATTATCTCTCCCAACGCTACCTTCTCTACACACCCCGCTACCAGAGCTCGGAAGTTTTCAAGAACCAGAAGCCCCGATTACTCAAACAACCGAGTCGATTACCGCTAGAGACCCTGAAATCTCTTCTCGGCTACAACCGGCTCAGGAGACGTCGTCACATATTCCAATCGAGTCGCTATACGAGCTCACCCGCCTGCGCTCCCTACGAGGAGAAACAGTAGAAGAACTGCCCTCGAATCACGACGACTTCATCTCCCGCGGGCTGGTGGCTGTCGACGAAGCCGAGAAACTATTCCACTTTTATCAAACCCAGCTGGACCCTTATATCTATGGTCTAGCCAGCAAGTACAGGACATTGGACGGCTTACGACGAAGTTCCTCTTTACTCACAGCCTGCATCTGCACAGTCGCAGCATCACATCAAGCCAATAATGGTCAACTGTACGAAACCTGCAACCAGGAATTCCGCCGGTTAGTTTCTGGCTCAATGTTTGAGCGCCGCATCAGTCTGGATTATTTGCGTGCGTTGGTGATTGGCTCGTATTGGTTGAGTGATGTTTCGTGGACACTAGCTGGTCTGGCTGTTCGACGCGCGAGCGATATCAATCTTCACAAGTTCTACTACCGCATCATCGATTCAGCAAATGAGCTTGCGCAGACGCCTGAAAGCTGGGATCTATCAGATCCTGAAGCGTCGATTGATCCTGTTCGGTTGTGGTACTTGCTCTATATCTGTGATCAGCATTTGTCGATCTTGTATACCCGAGCACCCATGATTCGAGAAGATGATACCATTCGTGGGTGGCGTTCATACCTCGAGTCTCCACATGCTTCGCAATCGGATATCCGAATTTCATCGCAGGTAGCACTTATGACTTTACTTAGTCAGATTCGCGAATTTTTCGGTGTGGATGCCTCCAAGTCTATCCCTCGTGGCGCGATGCCTCATATCAACACGTTCAGCCATCACCTCGATAAATGGTTGGCTCACTGGTCTTCCAAACTCCGTAAGTCTCCTTGCACCACTTCACAACAAACAATGCTAACAGTATGCACCAGGCCCCAACGAATATATCGGCAATTTCCCCTCCAAAGGAGTCCTGCTGCACTATCACTTTGGCAAACTTCATCTCTATTCTCACGTATTTCGCGGCCTTAAATCCGGCGACCACATCGAACACATTCCCTCCTACTTCAAAGACGCAGCCTCAACAGCCGTGTCACACGCCACAACCATTTTGGAGCTTCTGCTCGGCGACGCCGACATTCGTTGCAGCATAATCGGTGTACCGCACTACTTCCACACCATGGTCGCTTTCGCATGCGTCGTGCTACTCAAAGTCGCGGATCGGTATCGCGATGATCTCGGCATCGATGTTGCGTCCACTCATGCACTAATCCAGCGTGTGATCGATTTCTTTAGGCACGTGAGATGCGGACAGTATCATCTTGTGCATTGGATGGCCGATGGGCTTGCGAAGATGCTTGCCCAATCTTCTTCCGCCCAGAATTCAAGGGGTAGTATGAGCAGCGGCAGCGTCAATGGCAGCATCAACGGTAGCATTAATAGTAGCTCGCACTCAAACGTTCCTCTGTCGTGGGATAACACAAATACCCACACCAACAATCAAACCAGTGGGAGTCTCAGAGGGAGGCTCAGTACAATGAGCCCCTCTCTCGTCCACCACGAAAACGTCGATAACACCTTGTTCAACAGCGTCAGCGAAATCCCTGAACAACCATCGTTTCTGTCACTAGATCCCAATTTCGGTCATCTCAATGCCGAGGACGATGATCATGGTATGATGGTTGGCGGCGGTGCTGGTGTTGGATTGACCGGTGGAGGTGCGTTTTTGCCGATGCTGGATGGTATTGAAGGGGGTGGTGATTATGGTTTGACTGATTTGAGTTTCAATTTCGTATAAAGTTTTTGCGTCTTGTTAGATTTCGAGTGATTTTTTTTTTCTGGATTGTTTGCGAATTGGTTGGTATATGTCGTTTTCATACCCTGTTTTTGTCTTGCGCGCGGCGTTTTGACGAATTATGGTACGTTTCAGATTCGCGATGTTTTCACGAAGTATATGTAAGACCGAAAAGTTTTAGGCGTCAAGGAATATATATGAATATATATATACATTCTCGAACTTAACCAGTGTGTTTACTAAAATACTAGGGATTAATTTCGAAGAACGGCATTCTCTCCGCATAGGTATCTGGGTCAACATTATCTCGAGTTTACGTATGTAGTATGTGCCTAGTATACTTGGCTGATATCATTGGACAGATAGATCCATTTCTTCAAATAAGCCCGTATCAGCTTGAATATGAGTTGAGAACGTGGCTTCGACAGATGTTCTCGGAGGTAGCCGTCTGCTTGCTGGAGGTGTATGTCATCAATGACTTGCGTGCAATCAGACTTAGGCAATCTTGAATGGGTCCCTTTTGTTCGAAGGACACCAGTATGTAGTAATAAACAATGACGTAGCTATATCCTAGTTTAGGACATCGTATCCCACCATGAACACAGCGGGTAAGCCCTTCTCTATAAAAGCGAGATTCGGAGGAAACGCCGTATACTCCGTATGTATTTTACATCGCGAATCGGATTTGCATATATGCAGGTGCCTTTAGTGGCCCCAGCTTCTTATGATTTTACTCATTAAAGAAGTTTAGGTCACCTCTAGCCCCAGCTATAGCCACAGTCTGTTATGATTTATTCAGCATAGTATCATGAGGTCGGTCGGTCTGATATGTTAAAGATTGCAAAAACCCAAGTCACCTTTAAAATAAATGCCGATCAAGTATGAGAGTCAGCTCTGCCTTGTACAGCATGTTTACAAGCTGACATAAATTGGCAGTGGTTGAGTTCTGGGCAGGTCAATGCTTTTTTCGGCCATGCAATAATACCCATGCTTTTTTACCAGAAATGCATAGGATTCAAGACCTGATACACGTACCAAGTACTCCCTTCGATATACTACTCGTTCAGTGAATTGATATATGCATACACATAGATTTAAGCCGTCCCCTCGGGCCTTCTAACCCTCATAAAATCACCCGTATCATATGTCAGCTCTGGCGTTATCCTCGCAATCTTCCACCTCCCCTCAATCCTCACAAATTTATGTTCCATCCAAGCCCTCCCATCACTTGTTTCAACAATCATCCTCTTCTTCCCTCCGTCTGTGTTCGTATTTCCATCCTCCCAGCGCCCATGACTAGCAAGCTGCTGCCACTGAACCACAATCTCGTCCTCGGCCACGCTTTTGATGTATGGTTGTGCGAGGAGATGTTGTGTTGCGAGCGCTTTGTTGCCCAGGTGTTCGGCGGAGAGCCATTCCATTGCGAATTCGTGGGATTTGTATCGCTTTTCGCCCCAGGAGGGGACGACGGAGGTGTAGTCTACGATTACTTCGGGAGCGAGCGTTGCTGAAAGACGAGCCAGATCCTGTTTTTTTTTTTTTTTTTGTATCAGCATGTTACGTTATGGGTGTTTGAGTGTCGTTGGGATTTACTTTTCTGTCGTATCCATCAGCCCAGACACGAGCTGTTTGTATTATGGCGATGTAATCTTGAAAAAATAGATTGGTGGGTATATAGATTTCAAAGTTCGACATCATGATGATGATGATGATGAGAATTGGATATTTTGTAATTTGAATTTGATTTTGGATACATACAAATCCTTGACTCGTTCACAGACGTCTAAATTCTCTTTTGGTCACCTGAAATATGAGAATAAAATCACCCCGTGGGGTCAAGTATGAGAGTCTCGGTTTATCCGACAATTGAAATAGGGGCATTACGATATATTTTCTCCGCATATTCGCTGAGTTGGTCTATATGGTCGTTCGTGTGCCGAAGCAGATTTTTTCTACACATCTTGTTCTGAACTTAGAGAATATAAAGAACTGTCTCAAGCAATCAAAGTGATGCAATCACCATTCACCCTTCGCACCGACGTCTATCCGGCCATCTCTCCCACCATTCTCTCGGGCACCCTAACCGGCAAGAATGCTCTTGTGACAGGTTCAGGTAGAGGCATAGGCCGCGAAATATCAATCGCCCTCGCCAAAGCCGGCGCCAGCGTGGCTATCACAGGCCGCACCGCCCAGGAAGTCGAGTCAACAACTCGCGAAATCTCAGAGCTTATCTCTCCGAAACATGCAAATACAGGCGAAGGAGATGCGGAGAAGCAACAAGTAGTCGGAATTACCGCCGACGTACTTGACCGCAAGGATCAAGAACGCCTCATTCGGGAATTCCACACCCAGCTCGGCCAGATTGATATCCTGATTTTGAATGCGGGTAGTAATGTGTTTATGCCCTTCCATCTTACCGAGGCAGATGGTTGGTGGGATATTATGGAGCTCAATGTTCGGGCACCCGTCGAATTGACTCGGCTAGTAGTCCTGGAGATGATGCAAAGGAACTCAGGCACAATCATCTATACATCTTCGCGTGCTGCGACGGCAAATTTGTCTTGGACGACAAGTTATAACTGTGCCAAAACGGCTATTACGCGTTTTGCAGGCACTTTGCAAGCTGAACTAGAGCAGGTGCAGAAAATCGAACATAAGTTCGACCGCAACGAAGTTCAAGTCTTTAGCATTCATCCCGGTGAGATTGAGACTAGATTACATCAGACGGGTTTTCCGGAAAAGACTAAACAGGAAGCCCCGTATGTGATTGAACATATGGAGGCGCTTGGGAAAAAGAGGCCGCATTTTCGGGGGGGGTTGCCCGCTTGGACTTGTGTTTGGCTTTGTGCGGGCAAGGGGGAGGAGTTGAAAGGTGCGTATGTGGATTGTACGAGGGATTTAGAAGAGCAGGCTGCTGCAGTTAGAACGAAGTAGTTATTTTTTAAAGTTCAATATCACATTTTTTTGAAGTACGTATCATCAAGGACATATGTCAATAAGATTATTGATTGATGCTCGTTACAATTGAGGCTACACACAGATTGTCAGCTATCTCATATCAGACTAGAAAAAGTTTCCACGACTGCAATATCAATGAGCAATAGTCATCTGCTTATCACGAATCTCCGACCTCTCCAAAGCCGACTCGACATGATCATTCATCCTCTTCGCCACAGACTTCAACGAACAAGCCACTAACGCATTCGCAGCGACCACGACACAAATAGCAATCCAAACATATTTCCATGAATAACTCACCGCAACCGCTTGAGCGCCACGAATAGCGGGGATTAATGACTGTGGTAGACCCTCAAC
Source organism: Talaromyces ruber (assembly GCA_022813215.1). Classification (NCBI taxonomy): domain Eukaryota; kingdom Fungi; phylum Ascomycota; class Eurotiomycetes; order Eurotiales; family Trichocomaceae; genus Talaromyces; species Talaromyces ruber. The sequence goes on along the minus strand of JAKLMW010000035.1, from coordinate 258,977 downwards.
CAGGTTTAGAGCCACGGGGTTCGAGCTCATAAGCGCTGTGACAACTGACGAGGTCAGATTACCTTCCCCAGAGGCGCCGAGAACACCTCCGACATCATGAGCGAGCGCGGCGCCGATCTTGTTGTTGTAGATGGCGGTGAAGATTGTGATGCCGATTATACCGCCGAATGCTCGACAAGCGACGCCGATTGTGCCTGCAGTGCCGAGGAGGAATGATGGGACGGAGAGACCCATAGCCACGACTGCACATTAGTCAATATATAGAACTAGTCACCACAAGGTGTTGAGAGAGACACGTACCAGGGATAACAGTAGTCACTGCAGTACCAATACCGAACAACGAGGAGAACGCATACGCCCAGCTTAATCGCTGCTCATTGGCCATAGCCATCAGACCTGTGAACAGGCTACACCACAACAAAGCACAAACCAACATGACACGATAGGCCTTGGTCTTAGCCATGACAAATCCAGCGGGTAAGCATCCAAAAGCCGAGGTAGTCAAGAAAGGTGTGAGGACGGTCGCAATCTTGACGGCGTCGGTGGTAAACATGTCCGCTATCTGTTGAGCATAAAGCACATTCACGCCGAGAAGAAGCATGCCGTCCACAGTGCACACAAACAGAAGAATGGGGAAGTTTCTGGTGTCGAACAGACGATGGTCAAAAATTCCCTCAGTGGTGAAGAGCCATTCATATAAACCGAAGCACACAAGGCCAGCACAGCCAACTACCAAGCTGGCAATCACCTTGCCTGAAGACCAAGGGTAGGTATCTCCGCCCCATGTTAAAGCAATAAGAAGCGAAGCTATCGAACTAGCGAAAAGTAAGATGCCAAAGTAATCAACCTTGGATAGAATCTCGCGCAGTTGACCCTGCTGTCTTCTCAATCCAGTTGGAGGTGGATGGTAGAAGAAAAACACGAGAGTTGCAGATGCACCATAGACAAAGGCGTTGAGATAGTATGACCATCGCCAGTATTGGTATTTCACGAAGGCACCCGCACCGAGAGTACCGGCAATAACGCAGCAACTCGCGAACGCTTGCGAAAATCCCATTGTCCATGGTCGTAACTTGTTCGGGGTGACTTCTTGAGCAGCGGGGATGCTCATAATCTATCGTCAAACATTCGCGGTCAACACATTAAGGAATGTCAAGAATAATCTAGAGTTTGAACTTACACATCCGGCATTAGCCAACCCAGTCAATGTGTTTCCTGCAACAATCACCTCTGTGCGATGGGCTGAGCCTGAGATGATGGAGCCGACGACTCCTAGTATGCTACAAATGACGATGAACCATTTCTTTCCGAGACGGTCGCTAAGAGAGCCCTTTATAGCATAAAAGTCTTAGTAATAGAAAAGTGCCAGAGCTGATCGATAACTTACAAACACGGGTCCAAATGCCAATGTTACCAAGAGGTTGGAATTGGCAATCCAAGATGCAAGTGATGCGCCTCCGAGTGCTTGGACCTGGAAGCTGATGATAGTGTTTGTCTAGATAGGGGTTAGAATAATTCGTCCTCTACTTGAATGTCCTTTCAAATGTGAACACTTGCAGTATTGGCAATAGCAGCGCAGTTATTCGACATTGAAAGAGCAACGATAGCCATCATCGTCCTCCAACCAACCTGATAGATGGAAGCCGGCTCATCTTCTGTTGCCAGGACTTCGGCTGGCATATCAGGAATCTGCTCCTGATGCGTTATGTCGGACTTTTCTTCCGCCATGGTGACTAGCGTTTGAGTCGACTAAGTTATTGATGATGATGGTTCGAGTATTCGAACAAAGATGAAGACAAATGGATTTTCTTAAATGGGATTTGAGATCTTGACTGCGAGAACTATGTCCAAGCTTGCCCCCAGCTTTTCCCCAGATGAATCTGGAGCAAAAGAGACTCCATCTCGGAAATACCGAATTGATGTGTTTCGGCAAACCCGCGTCATCCTGGTTGTATTCGGGGTTGGAACAATGAAGGCCATATGCTGACGACGCATAATATAGATGCTAGGATTCCATGGGGCTATCGATATTAAAAAGAACTTGACATTTCCTGGTGAACGAATACCATTCGCGGTCAGTCTTGTTTGGCTGGTTATTGGGTTTCCAGAGTCACGGACATCCCGGGTCTTTAGAAAGCAGTTTCCGATGCGCTCAAATTCAATAACTAGCACCATCAGTCCCGATAGATATCGCGGTAGATGTGGGAAAAGCTCATTTGGCGCTTATGAACATCACCGATGATGTTGGAGCTCAAGGGAGATGGTTGCAAGCCTGAGAAACCTGGCATCAAAAAAAATCATATCGACAACCAGTCAAAAGTCGAGACTATTGGACAGGGTACATGATAAGTTCAGCATGTAGGGCATATGATGAGTTCCCAGGCTAACTGCTCTGAGCCAATCAGGTTCGATTCAGATGAGTCCCATTTTCTTTTCAAAGCTGGCCAGAGCTCTCAAAGCGTCAGGCCTATCCTGAATGGTATATACAAAGTGCCGCAACTGAAATGCAAAGAGTGTCCAAAAGTTCTCGGCGCTCGCTTCTTGTCGCCTCAAGCCGCCTTGAAGACATACGGATTACTCTTTTGGGTTTCCGACGGAACACGGAAAACCACCGAGCAGAATGGAGGTGCTTCGGTTATAAACGCCGGAACAACTCCGAGATACGACGCCTATTGTGGAGAGCACATGATCTGATCACTCTGCTTTCTTTGTAAGAGTCAAGTTTTGAGTCGATTTTGGCAGTGTCTCGGGCTCAATCAATGCGAAGGCCGAGTTTGATCATGGTGTGAGTATGCCTTTGTGTGTATGGATGGGTTCAGAAGACAAGATGAATGGTTAAGGAAGTGTGTAATGTCCGGGCTGTCAAAAGGCCTTTGGCGATTTACAGCCCTAGCAAGTGTGAGTCGTAGTGTTTGTCCGGCAATTATGAAGGGTGATTGGGCGCAGTTAGCCATACCCTCCATATCTGGGTGATTCTAGTAAGTTTGCAACCGACTCGGAGTAAAGCCTGATTCCACTAACACGGAAACAAAGACTCCGTACTAATAACGCAGTCTGAGTACCCCATTCCCTGCCTTAATTGTCCCTTTACACCATGCTCCACACTCATGCAATTTGCGGGGTGGTGATTAATCGACATGCAGTATTTCTTAAAACAGAAGCACTTAAATCTCACTGCGTATCACTAGATGGCATAGGCTAGTGCATAAGAGTACGGAGACAGCAGCTATATGTGTGCTATACCCACCTGATGCTATTCAGCATTTCTGGGAGATCAGACCTTTCTCACGAGGGATCTCCTTGTCCATCCCCATAGACCCGGGAACCCCCACACAAGCCACCCCCGCGCGCCCAGACCTTCAGCCAAGCACTTACTTAACCCAGGTAATACACGCGATACATCCAGATTAAATGCCAAAACATCTATCGGATTTGCGCCGAGTTGTCAGTTCTTGACGCTATAGCAGAGTTCATGTCGACTCTGGGGCTAGACACCTTTGTCATCCAGTCTTCTATCAGCTCTTAGTGTCGGCCGGCACATTGGGATCAACTCACCTGGTGCTTTCCGTATATAAATAGCTTGCTTCTGACTTGTTTCTTTTCCTCCAAAGGTTCCCTGCGAAGCTGTGATCGAATTTCAATATTGGGATCAAGACACAAGATGGCGGGCAATAACTGGTTTACGTTTGGCGTCGCCTTGTTCGCTGCCATTGGAACATTTCTTTTTGTGTGTCTCCCCAATCGACTTTTCTCACTCGATGATCGAGTGTCATGGTACGATGACTAACACTAACTAGGGCTTCGACACCGGCATTGCCACCACAAGTAAGCCTCATTCATGGCAGCGACCGCTAATCAAGACCGAGAACTGACTGAATCCCCAGCAATCGCACATCAAAGTTGGATTGACTACATGGGCCATCCTTCCAATGGCTTGACCGGTGCAGTGGTCTCAGTCTACATCGCTGGTGAAGCCCTTGGGGCTCTTACGCAGACGTTTATCGGTGACCAGCTCGGTCGTATCCGCTTCATGCAACTCGAATGTATCATCGTGACAATTGGGTGCACTATTCAAACAGCTTCTGTCAACATTGGTATGTTTTTGGCTGGTCGTGCTTTGGCCGGTTATGCTGTTGGGTAAGTGTTCACCTCACCTCCCTTCGTAAAAATTTCAGGAAGCTAACGAGTCGTGAAGTGGGATGGTGGCTACAGTCCCCGTCTACCTCTCCGAAATTTCGTCACCGAAATCTCGTGGTGTTATCGGCGGTATTTCCGGCATTGGCATCGCATTCGGAACCATGGCATCCAACTGGGTCGGCTTCGCATGCTCCTACGCAACCAACGGCACTGTCCAATGGCGTTTGCCACTTGGCATCCAATTACCCTGGGGCATAATCATGTTCGTTGGATTATCTACTTTCATGCCCAACTCACCTCGTCAGCTTATCCGACAGGGAAAGGTTGAGCAGGCCAGAAGGGAGTTTATCAAAATTCGACGTGATTTGCACTCGCATGAAGTGCACGAAGAATTTACCTTGATGAGGGCTCAGATTGAGTATGAAATGCAGCGAGAGCTCAAGTCATACAAAGATATTTTCAAGCTGTATCGTCATCGTGTGCTAGTCTCTATTGGTGCGCAGACTATGACTGCTTTGACTGGCGTCAATGTTATTCAGGTACTTCCCCTTTACTTTGAAAATATTCTCAATTTGCACTACTAACAACCCTTCTAGTACTATCAAAGTATGATCCTTGGCTCGATATAACTACCTAGTATACAGGGCTGACATAAATCCAATAGCCACTCTCTACAAATCCCTCGGTATCAACGCCAAACTCATCCTCGCCCTCTCCGGTGTCTATGGCACAGTTGCCTTCCTAGCCAATACCCTGACTACCAAATATCTCACTGATCAATGGGGTCGACGAAAGTGAGTTTTGCTCCTCTATGCACCAACCTCATCAATCAATCTGACATTGAGAACAGGATGATACTCGCCGGTCTCGGAGGTATTATTCTCATCGAAATCTACGCTGCTGTTATGCAACGCGAGTTCCAGAATACGAATAACCGAGTCGGGAAGGGATTCGCCATTTTGGGTATCTACCTATTTGTGGTCTGTTATTGTAAGTCTTCCACCTCCTCCCCCTCGCAAACAAGTGAATGGAGCGGCCTGTTACTAACAACAATCTACAGATGGCATGCTCAACAGTACAACATGGCTCTACGGCGCCGAAGTTCTACCCATCAACATGCGAAGCAAAGTCATGGGCCTGGCCGCTGCGTCTCATTTCATCGTCAACGTCGGCAGTAAGTTCACTTTCTTTTCCGGGATTGAGATATACTTGGTCTAACCCGTCGAACAGTCACCGAAGCCGGTCCCAGTGCCTTTGCAAACATTCACGAGAATTATTACTACGTCTTTGTGGCGTGTACAGCGTTCTTCCTGACTGTTGCTTATTTCTATTTCCCGTAAGCATTAGATGCTTCCCTTTTCGCCTATTATGACGATGTTGGCTAACTTGAGGCTGTTGCTTAGTGAGACAAAACAGAGAACTTTGGAAGAAATTGCGGCCGCTTTCGGTGATCGGGTCGTTGAAGTGGAAGATGTTGACATTGCTACTGAGGAAGCTATTACGGCCGCCAAGAATCAGAGTGAGCATCTTGAGTGAGGTAATTCCTCCATATTGGAGTGTAATGCTGGGATGGAATTTTAGGATGTATGAATGAGACTATATGATATGAACTCTCAATGTGGTTAGCCATTTTAACCAGGAGTAAGTTAATACGTGAAATGAACATTTATGTAAGCTGGAAGGTGTCAATTTTTAACGTATATCAAGTCAACCTTCAACGTATAATAGTTTTTCAACGTACCAATTGACAATTTGATCATCATATCTTAAAGTTTGGGACTGCAACTAATCATGCCGCTAATTTAGATGGGTCGATTTTGCCTGAACAAGGCAGAAAAGTCCCAAGTACCGTCGGACCCTGCAAATGACTCAATCAACCAAGATGGTATGCCAGACCATTTAAGTAGCAACAACTCACACATGCTGGCTGTAAAGAGGAAGATGATTCTTCTATTTCCAGAAACAGTCTCGAGGTCCTCGAGCCTAATATAAAGTGATGTAAAGGTGGAGGCGGAGGACGAATAGTAAATCAGGGCTCTATCCAGCAGATAGATGCTTAGGACAAGACATGAATATATGAGAAATGCTCGGCTATCTACTAGGCTCTCAAGCCTAGGCACTTTCGGTAATGACCCAGGTGCTCTTCAACGCCTTCGTCTGAATCTGAAATAGGATGGCAAATGGCGACTGAGCGTTCACATCAACATAGCCTATGGGCGTCATCCCACTTTTTCTATACGCACATACATACTCAATCATCAAACCGTAACACAAGAGACTTTGCGGCAAAGCCTTGGTCCTGGTCCTGGTCAAAAAATGGAATAGCCTCCACTTCTTCGATCAGCCAACTCAGCCACAAGATCCAAGCAAACATCCTTGTCATAGGCGGATCCTAGCATGTCATATGTGACTAACTCTAGCCAAGTCTTGGGCTTGCTTATGCTAGACCAATATAGGCAGGCGGGAGCGATTCCAAGTTCCGTGATGTTGGGATACAGATATCTGAACCCTCAAATGCAGCAGTCATGATGATATAGAGATGATTCAGACCTGTATACTCAACACCCACTGAAGACTGAGATTTTGAAAGCAAATGCGAGTCATATGCGTATTATTTTTGTGGGTTCAGGTAGAAATTCTGGGTCTTTCTCCAGAAAAGAAATTCCCCGGATTTACAGACGGGATTGCGGAGTTTGGTTGTGGGGTTAACAAAAAGCGCGACGTTTGAGACAACCCACGTTGCTCACGGCGCAACATCCTGAATCGGTACTCTCTGCCGTCAACCATGTGTCCCGCGAATCCTCATTTTCTTCATTTGACCATCTGATCAGAAGGAACGAATCGGGCACGGAGCCTCATTGCATGATCAAAGGGCTTGCTTGATTTGAGTTTTCGCTGCCAGATAAACTCTGTACATTTTAGTTTTGTAGCGGTCAGTCTAGAACTTAAACGCTATCAGAACTGTATTAACCGGATGCCGAGGCTTCTGGTCAGCTTCGAAGCTTGTGTATGGTTCGTCCGGCTATGCTGATCTTTATCGTTTGAGCTCTGCTGTCGTATCATCCGCACTAGGACGGACTTGGCTCTGTCCTAAAAGTATGGCCGGATGGAGTCTATGTGTTTTGGTCCGTGGCTTAGCCTGGTGCAGCTAACTCTTGACCAAACTGGCTAGATTCGAAATGCGAATCTGTATGTTCCTTTGTGCTTGTCAATCTCGGGCTGTTTCTCCTCGACCATGCAGATCGTCAAGTCGTATAGGTAATTCGGCGGCCAGAGGGAGCACTTTCTTTGTTGAAATCTGAACCATGTTCCCGGTGTGATGCCCATGTGTTTCGGGGACTGCCTATCATACCGTCCAACAAATATTCCTGCATGTATCCGTAACACCGAGTCCTGACGACAGGATAGGATGCCACAATACACATGGCGCACGCTAAGATAGGTAGTTGGATGCAACTAACCCTGAATTTGCCATCAGCCATCGTTCTATCGGCGCTGGAATAACCATCCACATGCCGGTTTCTTCTCTATACGCACACAGACAGAAAAACAACCCAACAGAATGGTGGTCACAAAAAACCCCGCATTCTGTTTCGTTCTCAGCTTTTCCCTTCTTTTACCCCGGACAGTACTTTCCCCAATGGGTAGTCTGCTCCAGGTCGTTTGTGTCTAGATTGATGGCTAGCTCGATACTCTAGTTCGAAAAGAGGAAGGTGAGATGGAACCGCCGGAAAAGAGAAAATGCTGTCTGAACAAGCGAGTCGTTATCCTGTCGCTTGCTTTGTATCACTTTGCTGTTGGGCGCCAGTGCGGTCAGCCCGGATGTCGACTAATGATGCATCGATCCTTTAGCCATGTTGTTTCATCGGGGATTGGTGTTTCTGTTGCCTGTTGACAGATCTCGAGGGTAGTATATATAACCGTGTCCGAGCCTGTTTCTAGACCCCATCTTTTTAGATTCGTGCCGCTCAGCATTGTTCAAAGTCCCTCACCCATCTATCAACTCACAACACTCTTCAACTGTTTCTGGTCCTTAGTACTTTGTAAAAGAATAAGAGACAATGTCTCACTCCAGTGACCTTAGTCGCCTGCAGACTCACGACATTGAGATTGGAGTCACTGATGCACTCCAGCGCCACGCCAGCCGCCATGTTGCTCAACACAAACCCGTCTCGCAACGTGTGCTAGACTATGAGCGTCGACGACCAAGATGGTTGCGTGAATGTGTTGGCGAGGCGACAGGTGTATTCATTTACGTGTAAGTGCACTCCGTTGTGTGTACCCACAGCCGTAAATCCATAATGCTGACGGAACCCTTGCGCAAAGCTTCCCCGGCCTTGCCTCTGTTGCTGCTTTCATCGTCAACGGCGCCTCAACCGAGCCTCCCGTAACCGCGTTCAGTAGTTTCTTCCAGATCGGTCTTGCTTTTGCTCTCGGTATCATGTTTGCTATCATCATTGCTGGGCCAACGTCTGGTGGTCATTTCAATCCGGCTGTAACCATTGCTTTGGCTGTTTGGTAGGTCCCGACTTCTTTGCTGAAGAGTACTACCGCTGACTCATTTGATATAGGCAAGGATTTCCGTTGAAGAAAGTCCCTCACTGTACGAGTGATTCTTGTATCAACTATTTCCCGGGAGATCTGTTGCTGACATATGCTGTCTTAGACATCCTCTCGCAAATCTTTGGCGCTTTCGTGGCCTCTCTTTTGGTCATGGGAATGTATCGACAGGAAATCGTGAAGTATGAAGAAGCATTAAAAGCATTGGGCGCGCCATTGGTATCTGCCACGGGTCCTGCCGGAATTTTCTGTGCTTTCCCTGTTGAGGGACAGAGTTTGGGTTATCTATTCCTGTAAGTCATGTCCGTTGATATCGTTATATCGAATCTTTGGAGGTCCTGGACTAATCTCGTTTTCGTCTTAGGATCGAATTCTTCGTCGATTCTTTCATTGTACGTAAAGACGGACAACATCCCTTCCATTCCTTCGGAAAATGACTAACGAGTATAGGGTCTCGTAATCTGGTCCTGCATCGACCCAGCCAACCCCTTCGTAACACCCTCCACCGTCCCCATCGTCATCGGCGTAGGCTACGGTGTCATGGTCTGGGGCTTCGCCGACTTAACCATTTCCACCAACATGGCTCGTGACCTCGGCGCCCGGTTCGTAGCAGCCATCTTCTACGGCGGCGAGGCCTTCTCCTACAAGTCGTACTGCTGGATCAGTATCTTGGTCAACATCCCGGCGACGCTTTTCGCCACGGGATTCTATGAGCTTTTCTTGCGTGATTCGATTCAATTGCTTCACAAAGGGGGTGTGAAGCACGCTGAAGGCGAAGAGGGTTTGAGACGGTATTTGAGTGAAGTTGGTATGTTGAAAGATGAGAATGAGGTTACTGCTATGCACATGGCAAGGACGGAGGCAATTGGTATGAAGAACTAGTCTGGCATTTAAATATGCTAGTTGGAATGACTGTCTAGATATATGTTTTGGCGGATGAGATGGATTGGTCTTAGTTTGTTTTTTCGACCTAATACATGCAGTGTAGACTTTGAGTAACCGAGGAAGTAATATTTCAGATTACTCAACAATTGATCACTAAACACAATACATTTTTTGTTTTTTTGTTTTTTCCTTTATGCAAACATATATGGAAGTTGATTTAAACCCTTAACTGTCGTAAAAGGAGACTGTCGATCATAGTGGTCACCCATAGGTTGTTAACAAACAGTGGATATACTCCACAACCCAGAGCCCAGAAACTGGAGAAGAACAGAATTCGGGGTTATTTCTCAGGAGAACGTTGAAAGAGCGGAAACACTTCCTTACCCCGCGATCTCTTCATGCTTTTGCTCTTCGTGCGTCATTCACTTTTTTCTTCTGTGTACCAGGTATTCCCTCGGGTCACACCAGTTGCATACATGACCACTTTTGATTGAGCGCCTACTCATTGGCCAGGGGGAAACCCTCTTGTCTCCAGTGCGGAAATAGTAGCATTGTTATTATGTACAGGGTCTAAGATGGGGCCCCCTCTATAGCAACTAGGTGCCACACACACCCCGGATATGCGCGGAACCCTTTCCGAGACTCTTTATCCGGGTTACTTTTCACTCATTCGTCTCCTCTACCAGAGAATGAAAATATCCAACGTATTGATTGGTCCAGCAGGGGGGTTGCGGTGACGGAACGCCTACCGCAATGACAGCATTGCTGGGACTAATCCGAGCAGACAGCTCGGGTTAGCCATACACAGATTGCCGTGTAGTCTGTGGTCACATTGCTTTGCATCGTGTCGCGTGTACTTATTTCATTCACGTTCTGGCTGTCCAAAAAATAAAAAATCATTTATCTTTTCCCACAAATACTCTGTATGTAGAAGCTTCGTCCGTTCGCAGGGTTGTATTCGTTCATCATCAAGAAGCGTGTACAGGAACACAAAATGGCTCACGAAGCTGTGGCAATCGGCGTCCTCTCTATTCTTGTCATTCTCTACCGCTACCTCAATCAGACCGATACACCGAAAATCAAAGGGCTACCCGAGATCCCTGGTGTACCGATTTTTGGCAACCTGATTCAACTAGGCGAGAATCATGCCAAAGTAGCCGCAGAATGGGCGAAGCAATATGGTCCTGTATTCCAAGTGCGAATGGGCAATAAGGTAACATGTCGCTTGCCTTTCGATAAATTTCAAATATTCACAAGAGAATAGAGAATCGTTTTCGCAAACAGCTTTGAATCTGTTAAACAACTATGGCTCAAAGAACAATCAGCCCTCATCTCCCGTCCAACTTTCCACACTTTCCACAGCGTCGTCTCCAGCAGCCAGGGATTCACAATCGGCACCTCACCATGGGACGAATCATGCAAAAGACGCCGCAAAGCCGCTGCGACGGCACTCAACAAACCCGCCGTGCAGAGTTACATGCCCATCATTGATCTGGAAGCAACCACCAGCATCCAGGAAATGTACCGCGACAGCCAAAAGGGGCAAATGGATATCAACCCCATATCATATTTCCAGCGGTATGCGCTCAACACCAGCTTGACGCTCAACTATGGTATTCGCATTGAGGGAAACGTGGACGATAGTCTCTTACAGGAGATCGTTGCCGTTGAGCGCGGTGTCTCAAATTTTCGCAGTACGAGTAATAATTGGCAGGATTACGTGCCGTTGTTGCGCTTGTTGCCCAAGAAAAATTCTGAGGCTGAAGAGTTCCGGGCTAGACGGGACAAGTATTTGACGCATTTACTGAATTTGTTGAAGGAGAGTATTGCCAATGGGACGGATAAGCCTTGTATCACGGGGAATATCTTGAAGGATCCGGAGGCGCAACTCAACGAAGGTATGTTCATTCTCCTTTGGAACGCAAACAAGCATATGAGCTAACTTGGATAGCCGAAATCAAATCTCTCTGTCTCACGATGGTCTCCGCTGGTCTCGACACAGTACCTGGAAACCTGGTCATGGGCCTTGCTTACCTTGCGTCTGAAGATGGAATGCGCATTCAGAAAAAGGCATACGCTGAGATTACGAAAGTCTACCCCGACAACGACGCCTGGGACAAATGTCTGGTTGAAGAGAAGGTGCCCTATATAACTGCTTTGGTTAAGGAGATTCTCCGCTTCTGGACTGTGATTCCTATTTGTCTTCCACGAAAGAGCATCAAGGATGTGACATGGAATGGCGTCACGATTCCAGCCAATACGACTTTTTTCATGGTGAACCATTCTCCTCCTTTCGATGTAGTCTTCTTGGCTAATGAATATGACAGAATGCCTGGGCCGCAGACTACGACTCAAACTACTTCAAAGACCCCGAAAAATTCCTTCCTGAACGCTACCTCGACACCCCTGAGGCCAACCAAGGCACTCCTCACTACGGCTACGGAGCCGGATCTCGCATGTGCGCCGGATCTCATCTTGCCAATCGTGAATTGTACACGGCTTTCATTCGAATCATCACAGCATTTACTGTTCATCCTCCCAAGAACCCGGCTGATTACCCCATCTTGAATGCCATGGAATGTAATTCTATACCTACTGCTCTAACCACGGAGCCGAAGCCGTTCAAAGTCGGGCTCAAGGCGCGTGATCCGGTGTTATTGGAGAAGTGGATTACGGAGAGTCAGGAGCGGACTAAAGACCTTTGAAAAAGCTTGAAGTGAGAGGTCTCTATGTTTGACTGGGTTGTTGTGTGATTCATTACTTGATGACAATGAGGCAAATGTACATATTTGCACGTGGCATAGCATGGTTCTTTTTCAGCGACGGTTGACGACGACAACATATGATATTTCGTAGTCAGTTTCTTCTTAAAAGTATCAGCCCAATGTTGAGGGGAGATGTGGAATTAGGGTTACTTTATTCCCCATATTGCGGGCTTCACATATTGCGTATCCACTACTACTCCACATAATCGACTCATTTCTGGGATCAACGCCTCGTTTCTCCAAATTTTTTGTTTAAGGACAATAATCGCTTAACATAAATACACCGCATACCGTTTGGAATTCGTCCGTGTGCTGCGAAGTCATGACTAAGCGAGGCACAACATGATTGGACGAGCAATGAAGTAACCTTAGGTGATCGAACCCCCGCAGACGTAGAGGCGTTGTTTCTTTTTCCTAGCGAGTCTTTGTCGGAAGTACCCCGGACGATCGAACCTTCTTCCTCCGACCTCTGCTTTTGTCTGCACGCAACAGACGAAGGAATTCGGATGGCTATACACGCCTGATCCCGGCCGAACTGATTGATGTATATCGTTATGAACAATGACAGCTTCACCAATGGCACAAATATCTCAGCCAGCGAATGGCGCTGCCGCCGATCCCACCGCGCCCGAGAAGCGGAAACGTACCAAGTATGCAGCGAAGGCTTGGTGAGTTTGTTCCGTTTTGCGATATGGTGATAAATATACTGACCGGAGATTAGTGTTGAATGTAAACGACGAAAGGTCAAATGCTGTGGTGAGCAGCCGTGTCAGCGGTGTCGCCGGCGTCTGATGGACTGTGTTTTTGCGGTGGACGATGCTACTGCGGATAGTCGGTGAGATAGACAATTGTTATACGAAACAACACAAAGCTTATTCTAGTACAGAAACATCGAGAAATTGCTTGAGCAAATTTCCAAGATGCAGACGCAAATTGACAGTCTGACCGGAACTGTGGAGTCATTCAACTCGGCAGCACCGCCATCTTCAAAGAGGCGAAGACTGTCGCCCGCCACAATTTCCGGTCCTGCTAATAACCTCAAGTCTGAAAGGTCACAATCATCATCTACCACAGAGAAAATCTCTTTTCATGGTCTAACCACCTCTTCATTCAATTTTGGAATCGCGCGACAAACGCTGCGGAGTAGAGGTATCACGGAAGTCGGCGGCGGCGTAAGCGGTAGCGACGACGTTGACGACTACAGTCTCAGCCATGGAGGCGTACTAGAAGAAAACGCCATCTCAACACGAGATGCCTCGCCCATGCCCTCGCCATCAATCACACCGCATCGCGACGACCATCACCATCAACGATCATCTTCCACCATTGATCCACTATGGGGCATCAGCCGCGAAGAGGCCATTCGGTTATGTCATGTCTACGATGAGGAAATGGGTATTATGTATCCTGTAATAAATATTGAGACTGCTATCAGTCAGGTCAATGCTCTGTACAACCATCTGAGTCCCTTGTCGTCATCGAACGAGCTTGCGACAAAGGAAGAGCCGCTTTCAGATGATGATATCAATATACTGAAGCTGGTGTTTGCGTGCGCTTTGACTGCCGAAGCTAATGGGAAGAGTGACTTGGCTATGAGGATCTTCCGGGGTGTGAGAGACGTTGCTTCGGATGTGATATGGCAGCCGCCGAATATCAAGAGGCTTATTTTTATCACTCTTGTGGTGGGTTCGACTTCCAAGCTTCGACTGTTTTTACCAAACTGACGCCCACAGTCTATATACCTTTTCCAGATAGATGAAGAGGCAACAGCATGGCGGACTATTGGAGCAGCACAACGTTTATGCTTGGAGATGGGTCTTCATCGGTCAGAAACGTATCCCCAGCCTGCGATTGTGTCACACGGAAAGGAAGACGTCTTGAACCTGTTCTGGTCTGTGTACACCCTGGATATCAGGTTTAGCATGGGCACCGGAATGCCATATCATCTGGACTCTAGCGACATAGATCCGTCACTTCCACGGCCAGTGAGTTTCCCTTCGTACGGTTGCCTAAGATAGATGGACTAACCAGTAAAGTCCAACGTCCCATACCTAAATACAATGATCAGCTACAACCGCATCGCTGAACGAGTCTGGCGCTTCATCACATCACCAAACCGCAACCAGCACTCCCGCAAGGAAGAAATGGCCTATCTCGACTGGCAGGTCACGCAATGGTACAATTCTGTCCCGGAGTTTCTGAAAATAACCAATCCTGCCATCACCTCCACAAACATCCTACACGATCAACTAAACCAAGACGGACCTCGGAGTACTCGCCGGCTCAAAGCGCTGTTGTATCTTCGCGCCAATTTGATGAAGATTCTCATCTATCGACCCATCCTCTATACACCCTCTCAAATTGCACAATCACCCGTCGAAGCCTCGGCCGTCGTCGAAATTGCGAAAGACACAATTTGTTTCATCACGCACCTCAACAACTCCACAGACATTTACCAGCTACAACAAATCACATTCAACTGGTTTCTGATTTCTGCGCTGGCCGTACTGTTTTTGGCGGTGGCGCATGCACCAGCCCAGTTTACGAGTGCCTGTAAGGATGAGTTTTATATGGCGCTCGGTTTGATTGAAGGGTTCTCGATGCATTCGTATATCTCGCAGAGATTGTGGAAGTCGATCAAAGGGTTGCGAAAGTTGGGCCCGAAGATTGGACTTCCTGCGAAGCCGGCGGATCAGAATCAGACTGTGGTGAGGCCGCGAAGGAGATCGCAACAACAAGCACCACCACCACTACCACCGCAACAGGCGCAGCAGAAACAGCAATCAATAGAAAGCTATCCCGGCACGGCTGCAATCAACAAAATGCCCCAAGAAGGCGGAGCAAGTAGCATGCCGACCTACATGCCAACCCCAACCGAGTCACGTTTCCATCACCACCACCATCAACATCAACAACAACAACAACAACAACAACAACAACAACAACAACAATCTCTACAAATCCCACCCGCACCACCAACAGCAACAGCATCAACATCAACGCTTACAGACCTCCAACCCTCCCCCGACGATTTCCTGCTCATGGACGGCACACAAATGAGCCGCGAACTGATGGACTGGTTCGAAGCCATGGGTGAGCCCCAAAATAGCATATTCGAGACCCTCAACAACGGTCCTATAACCAACGACTTGAATCTCTATAATAATCACGGAAGCGCTGAGAATGGGATGGTGATCATGGATCCTGCTGCTACTGCAGGTTTCAATGGCGCAGGCTGCAATGGGATATTGACTGATACGACCTCGTGGCCGGCGACGGATGATCTCATGTTTGGATATGGAAGCGATTTGGCGAATATCCTGAAGGATTGTTTCTAGCTCCTAAGTCTCTCGAGCTATACAATTCCGGATTTTAATATTTTGTATGTACTCAATACTGAGCATCAGCGGGATTATCAATTATCTTCAAAGATGGTTAAATGATCTATATCTGTACACCCTCCGTCCCTTTCTAAGTAAAGGTATTTATTAAAAAAAAAAAAAAAAAAAAAAAAAAAAAAGAATTGTACAAGAAAGGAAATCAAAATCTGTACACCGCCCTCCTTTCCACACGGGGCTAGACATGAAATTCGAAATTCATCGCTTGTCGACAAATCTCATCCTCATCGGCCATCATCGTACTCCTGTGCCTCGTACGCGACTGACACATTTGCCGAAACCAGTTCACGCGACAGTCCTCCTTCATTACCCCCCAGCTGTGCGTGAAGACGTTTGGTTGACAGTTTTGACATGTCCCCGCTGCGGATCCTCCCGAGGACGAGGTCGAGGTCTCTGGGCAGTTTATGTAGGGTGGGTGCAGGTAGCCTATATCTCTGAACCTATAACCCACAATATATCAGTATACTGGGCTAACACGAAGGGGGGTGGGGGGGGGGACAAAAGGGGTGAGGTACCAATGAATTCTTGAATTATCCTCAAACAATCCCAACGCAACGCTATGAACTGGGGCATCCCCCCACCTCTCATAAAAGAATCCACCAGACTGATCCAAATGCTCAAAATACTGCTGATATTTTGTCGAACGCCAGAAGTCAAGATCGCCAATCTCAAAATTCGACCAGAAATGGCACGTGCTGTAACCATTTGCGGCGTCTGTGTGGTCAGGTCGTAAAGTGCGGTCCGTGAGCCACATGAGCGAGTTGTCTGCTGCTAGATAGTCCGGGTGCGATTTGAGAAAAGATTGAGTTTCGGGCCAGAGAGAGGCGACGGAGCTGGGGTCGTCGAAGATGTTGATTGTGAAGCCGTAGGTTTTGTTGTGGTCGGCCATGAATTGGAAGGGGTCGTAGGTTATGTCGCAGAAAAATCTAATCCAATCAGTCTCTCTCTCGCACGATATTAAAGAGGGACATGGGAGAGGCTCACTTGACATCCGGCTCAACACGCCAATAATACTTATACTTTTCCAACGCAGGATGTCTATAAAAGAAGCCCGAATTCCATCGACACATCTGGTGATAACTCAATAATCCTGCATATTTTATACCCTGTTTCTTCATCCGTTGCGTTGCTTCGCTCAGCAGCTCTGGATCGATCCAGTCGGGGACTGCCCAGTGTTCTTCCGGTATTAATTCTACCATCATCATCGACAATCAGCACACAGATCCATTTCAAAAATAAAAGGGGGGGGGGGGGGGGGGAATAACCATACCATAGCGACACTCCGCTTCTGTTTCTGCCTGCGTCCGCGCCTTAAACTCCTCCGAAAAAGGGACATTATTAAAAAAAATCCAGGGATAATTAAATTTCGAGTTCCACGAGGTCTCCAACTGCCGCATCGAAGATATTATGCCATTCAACTCTTCATTGCGCACGAGAGATATAATCGCTGAATCGTTGCGGATGAATGTCGTTTGTGCTGTGGATGGTTGGGATTGCGCTTCCACCATTACACGTTAGTCATTGATCATAGACTAGAGAGAGGGGGAACGACGTACAGAATTTTATAGTAGATAGCACCCTATCCCCCGACGACAAGTACCAGCGCTCATAACTGAAATAGAATCGGAAATAGGCAATTCCAAGTAACAGCGCGGTGATCAAGATAACAATTCGTTTCGAGAGCCCACGGGGCACGGTCAGAAACATGTCAGCGGCATGCGCTTGTCTATATTCAAAGTCGCAACTATCGTAATTGGGTGGGTTCGTTCGTGCAGGATGTGATATGTCTTGGTACGTAGGTATGGTTTATGCGGAGGTGAGGTCTGGAGAAATTTCAATAGCACATTTGCGGCTTCAACGAGTTCGGCCACTCGCTCGTTCGTTCGTCGATCCGTTCGTCTATTATATATGGGAAATGTGGCCGTGTCGAAACATGTGTCCCCTTAAGTAACTGCACGGTTCAGGAATATGTTCAAGAAGACGTCAAATGGTTAAATCGCAAAGTCCTGAATGACAGCGGCTCGGCGGAGGAGGCTATGCTGGCCAATCGGAGAACAACTTGACTCTTTTTCTGGGGAGGAGCGGCACGCACGTGACCCGTCGTCAGGTGTGTAACTTGAACGAGTACGAGTTTAGGCACCGTGAAATACGTTATTTGAAAAGAAGTGAATGACTCGGCTATGTTTCACCGATCAGTTGGAGGAAATCTTTCCAATTGGGCACAGAGTTGCTGTCAATTGACTTTCAAATTATCAACCTCACCTATGGCTGTCTTTCATATGATATCATCGCCCTCTAAAAACAAATACCGCTCATATTTGCAAGCCAAGATTAGATATTCCCGCCACTGCGAGTAAGCTCTTCAGAAGCTGAGAGCGTCATCTCTTACTCTTTCATGTCATGGCAAGCTTGCAAGGTCTTCCTCTAGAGCTGATTTGTGGCATTTTCGATTTCTTAGAGGACATTCCAGATCTCAGAAATTTGTGTCAGGTGTCAAAGCTCTTATCTGCAATCGCGCAACCACTACTTTATCGTGAGGTAGATCTCACGCAAAGTAATACGCCCTTCCATGCTCGATCGCTGCATCGCTTGAACCGAACTATGATTGACCATCCGCACGCACGAGAATGGATTCGGTCCCTCAATGTAGCTTTTACATATAGTGAAGAGTATCAACAACTACCAGAGAGTTACGGAGATCACGACGACAAAATCGCGAAGGCATTACGGAGACTTCAAGTGATTTTCGGGGTGACAGAATGGCCCAATGAGGGATTTTGCACATCAATCACCTTATCCATGTTATTGCTCTCGGGTACACCGAGACTCAAGAAGTTGAAAGTCCACGTGGACCTGTCCAGCCTAGCGTTGCTTGTACGTCTATGCCCGCAGACGCCTGAAAAATTCTCAGCCTTAGGTAACATCGAAAGCCTCGGGCTCACGTGTCATGAAAAGCATGGAATCCCTCAAAGCAAGCAGATAGGCTTCAGAGATATCGAGCCGTTATTCCTTCTTCCTCGCCTTAAGAGTATATGGATTGCCGCATGCTCGGGCGGCGATCGAGACGCACAATCACCGCCATCAAGCTTCGGGCTATTGCCTGGTACAGTCTCTGTTGAGCTAATATCATTCACAAGCAGTTGCATAAGCGCTTCAGACATCTCCATGCTGATTCAGTCCTGCAAAAAACTGGTCGTCTTTGCCTTCAATGACCGTTGCACGGGAAGGCCGCAATTTGCACCGATGGATATTTTACCAGCACTTGCATGTCAAATGAAGAGCTTGGAGGATTTACGGGTTTCCTTTGACGCTGAAGATATGGACCAGCTCTTTGAATGGGACGATTTTCAGTATGGTCCGTTTGGAACGTACAAATGCCTGAAGTTTTTAGCAGTGGATGATCGATTTTTAGCATTGTCGCCAAACCTTTCACAATCCCTTGCATACCTTGTTCTAGAGGATTGCCGGTCAAACATATATGATCAGTTGTCGATAATAGTTAAATTGGTCAGGGATGATAATCTTCCTTTCCTCAAAACAGTCTCCGTTCATGGCAGTTTCCTGTTCCCTGGCGGCATGCTCGATTTACCCTTGACGGGAGCCACTGACGTCCTTTTAAAGGAGGCGCAGAAGCGATTGGTGGATCTATTCCAGGGGACCGCAGTAAATCTGATTTTTGACGGGGATTTGCTCGAACGAACGGCCTTGGGCTATGATTTTGCTCGCGGGTACCAAAGAGATCATGATTATGGGCCATTCATATTCATTGAATGAAGGGAGGTCTTTATGAGTATTACGTGTGGCCGATTCGCTGTCACTATAGGATATAATATAGGGTTATATATAGTTAATGATAATAATAATAATAATTATATTTTTTAAAATATAATCTTTATATTCTATTTTAGATTATTTTTAATATTGTATAGAACTATGGAAATATCTGTAGATTAAGTTACTATATAGTAGTTATTGTGACCAGATATCTGCCATAACACCACCGACGTTGGTTATTGGAGCACTTCCAAAAAGCTCAAGGAAGAATCGCGTGATGGCGACTGTTTGAATGTCCTTTCCGATCGCTGTACCGAAGGCAAAGACAGCTGCGATAAAGTAAGGCTATGTTGGGTATGAAATTAGCTTCAACTCGTAGACAAAGCCGAAATATAGGTTTGGATATTTAGTACATGCAGTCAGAACTGACCATTTGCGACCGTACAATTCACCTATGGGTGCCCATACTAGTACCCCAAGACCGAATCCGACCAATACCGAGTAAATGCCTAGAGACGAGACCTCGTTGCCTACGTGGAATTCATCGCTGATTCATCGGAGGCTGGAAGAGTAGTAGATGGATGAAGCAAACGTGACCCAGCAAGTTGTCAGCCCGTATAGAAGTGTTGTGATGACTTTCTTTCGGAACGGCCAGTTCATAGGGAGGTTGGGATCAGTTGGGTCTTCGAATTCGACTATCCCAGGCGCTTCTCGTGGTTTACTCTGCGGTGGTTGACCTAAAGACGCGATTTTTGACGTCTCGCTGTCGGCATTGGCTTGGGAGGAAGGACCTCCATTGGGCGCAGCAGGCTCACGGGTCGGCATTCTGGTAGAAGGGAAGTTAACTTCTGATATCTAGAACATAGATATTTCAATAGGATTTGTTCCCGTTTCTGGAATGCTTATATCTTTCGTGGTGCTGGTTCGATTATGCGTTACCGAGCTTCGCCTTGCCAGATACACATAATTGGCTGGCTCCTGGCTTATTCTCTATCTCCGGTTCTACTAAGCACGCATAAAAAATGCCGTTTGGAGGTATATCTTAATACTAGCTCATATATACTTATATAGCTTTGTTCAGCTCTTAGTAGGTCTGCTCGGAGCGCATAAGTCTTATCCGTCTTAGCGCCATCTTTTACGCCTTAGTTCTGTACGAATCTTCGTCACATTGATAGGTATTTGTCATCACTGGCTTCGACAGGAATTTAGATGCGAGCGCCTGCGCGTGGAATGGGTAGACAGCAAGGATATGATATCGGATAGCTTCACAAAGATTCCTCATGGGCAGACATTTATGAATCAAAGTCATGAGCTTGTATGGCGTTATACTTAAAATGGACAGGAACTGACCACAGAAATGTTAGTTAGACAGACCAATATGACAAGCGATTTCCACCCAATATCTTCTCCAGTGCCGCTTGGGTGCTAGTGGTAAAACCATCCACTAAGCTATATACGAAGCAAATCGAAAATTAATCTCAGTAATCTACGCCCTGGTGCAAGCGCTACTTGAACAGGTATCCCAAGATCGGGACGATCTCAGAAGTATGTTCCAAGGGACATTTGGAACGGTCTTGCTCTCAGAGCAAGCAACTCACGGGACGAGCAACTTACCTCAGGTACAATATGGCTTATCCAGGATACAATATGTGATGCCCTCCCTCACGCCTCACTCATGTATATAAAGACACTCTCTTGCCCTCCTAGTTAGCTCTCTTCTGCCGTCTTGAATTGACTGATCAACCTTGAGTGTGCCATGCTCCTACACGTAACCATTAATGAATAAGAGGCTGGCCTGTGCTGTTTGCTGTTCCAATTTGTATACCCGTCCATCCCAAAAAGCTAAAAACATCCACCATGGCCAACGCCTAAGTTAACGTCATCATAAAAATCAGAAATTATATCATTGCCTTGTAACGATCTTGATTCGGCCCGTCTTGGCCTATGTATACTTCGATCAAAAGCACACAGACTAGTTGAAGAAATTAGCAGAAAGAGAAGGTAGACCAGCTATGGTGTCGATGCTACCAAAAGTGACAACAACGGCGCCAACGGCAGCAACAGCTGCGTACTGCATGAAGGTGTAAGCATGATTTGGCTTGACACGCTTATAACGATGCTCCTCAGTGGTGGGCTCGAGATCCTGCATATTAGGACGTGGCTGCGCATCAGTAATGCTGCCTTGGGGTGTTGCCATTATCATGAGAACTGTCGTCAAGATCGGCTTTAAAAAAAACCGTTCGCCTTGCGTTTGAGATTGTTAGAAGTAGGATATTTCTGAGTGTGGACTTCAAATATTCGAGACTGAGACGCGAGTTGCTGGTGCATCTGCCTTCTCAGCGTTTTTGACATCTGCTTCTTCGTCAGCCAAGAAACGAATCTTCAGAGGATAGCCACTTGGAATCTCGTTTGCAACATGTTGCAGATATCCGCCTGAGGATCTATGAGGTTCGCGTGGGAACGATTCATTGGCACTGTTGGAGGCAAAGTTGCTGATGGAACCCTGATTGATATATATATAAGCTATAGGTATAGAAATTCTTCAGTATAAGATACACCGGTCTCTCACTTACAACTGACACTACGTGACAACGGTCAAATTTGATACATTCACCTAGGCTAAGATAATTTACGTGAGGCACCTTTCACGAAAATAATAGGTATGGTGAAAGGAAGAAGAAGTAAAAGGTGCTCCAAGCCAAGTCCTCCATGTAAATATACTCCATGGCGGTGCCTAATCAGGTAAGATAGACGCCCTATATTCCATTCAAGCAATTTCAGTCAGGCACTCGACTCTACAAGGATCCTTTGTCCATATAAGTCTTCGGGATAATGATAATGACTACTGAGTGACTGCATAGTAGAATGTAGAAGTGTATTTTCGATGTGTGTCCATGTACCAAAGCTGCAAGTAGGACCATTCGCCTCGAAAGTTCATCTCTACTGTAATAATACGAACAAGCACACTTACAGTTATTATTAAGAAGATTGAATGCTAATTTACTGGTATTAACCATACATACACATTAAAGTAACACAAAGCAAATTGTAAAAAGCTCTATGAAACCTCGATGAGAAAAAGCAAAGACAGGAAAGAAAAGAAATGAAAAGATGTACAACACTTTGTTCTCAGCGAGAAAAGAAAAGAAAAAAGAAGAAAAGAGTCTATGAGTTGGTGATTTTCTCTTTTTTCTTTCTTTTGTTTGTGCATTGATTTTTGGAAATAGCAAAGCACACGACAACCAAGCAATAAGTGCATTTGGACAACTGGGTCAGAAAAAGATTGGGTGGTCTGGTAGCATGGGAGATGATCATCCCAGCATGAGGAAAGAAAAAAAAAAATTAAAAAGAGAATGAAAAAAGCAAGTAGTAGAAGTGAAGAAAAAAAGTGTAGAAAGAATGAAAGAATATTTGACTCCACCACTTTCAGTTCGTTCTCCGTGTCCTCATGACTTAGTCCCTAGAGTCGAGACCAAAAATCATTGATGTATGGCAAATGAAAAATGGGTATTAATACATTTACTCATCATCCTCTTCCTCAGGGGCACGAGTGCCGATGACGAAGCGAGAAGCGCCAGTAACACGGTCTTGTTCGTGCTCAATGGCCAACTTGGAGAGATGGCCAATCATGTTCTCAATTGCAGTGTCGGCCTTGGAACGAGTCTGACGACCGAGGTTGTCCAACCAGGGGATGTCAGTGAGGATAGCGTAGACAGTGGCAACAACAATGGTGACACCGATGGAGTAGGCCCAGATGATGACAACGGTGACAATGCTGGTGTGGCCGTTGGCGGAGAAGGTGGCAGGGTCAGATGGATGAGTGATCTGATGCGACGGCTTAGTCAACCAACCGAAGACACAGAAGAGAGTAGCCAAAACATCGACACCAAAGATGGCGCCGACTAGTTGCCAGGAAGGATAGGTCTTGCCACCACGGGTAACGAAGATCAACCAGTTCTCAGTAAGAGCGACCTCGAGGAAGATGATACCCTGGGGGTGACCAAAGTTCTCAATGATACCACCGTTGGACAAGAACATGGCGCCACGGACAATCCAGGTACCGGTAGCAAGCAAGATTCCGAGTACGATGGAGATGACCCAGATCTTGGGAAGTTGCCATTCGACGGGACGCTGTTCGTAGTGAGCGTTATCGTAAGCGACAGCAATGGTGGCCAAATCAGCGAAGAGAGCGATGAAGACGATCAAGTCGGCAGGGATTGTCTCGTCAATGATGATCATGGTGGTGACAAGGTAGATTTCCAAGTGAAGACAGAGAGCGATACGGTACTGAATGTAAGCCTTCATACGCTGGAAGATCTGACGAGCGACCTTGATGGAGTCGACGATGGTGGAAAGACCTGGGGCAAGGAAGACAATATCGGCAGCGGCCTGAGCAGCCTCGGTGGCACCCTCGACGGCAATACCACAGTCAGACTTCTTGAGAGAGGGAGCGTCGTTGACACCGTCACCAGTCATGGCAGTCAAATGACCACGCTGTTGCAACATCTCGACGACCTGATACTTGTGCTCGGGGAAAACCTCAGCGAAACCATCAGCACGCTCAACGAGATCGTGCTGGCGAGAACCAGTAAGACCACCGTGAATAAGACGCTCAGAGTTGTAGACCTTGGTACCGAGAGCAAGCATCTTGCAAGTTTCCTTGGCAATGGCGATAGCGTCACCAGTCAACATCTTAACGGAAAGACCAAGGTTCTGGGCTTCAGTGATGGTGTGCGCGGTGTCGTCACGAGGGGGATCGAACATGGGGTACATGCCGAGCAATTGCCAGGGCTCACCCTCCTTCTGGACAGCGACACCGAGGGAACGGAAACCACGACGAGCGAATTCAGCGGCCTTATCACGGTAGAGACGGGCCTCTTCCTCAGAGCACTCAGACAAGTTGAGGATGGCCTTGGGGGCACCCTTGGCGCAAGTGTAACGGACACCATCGCAAGTGCAGACAGTGGTAATACGCTTTGAGACGGGGTCGAAAGGAGTGTACTTCTCGGTAACCCAGTTGCGGGCAAGGATCTCACGGGCCTTGGGGTAACGACGGAGAGTGAGGATGGTAACCTTGTCAATGGGGTCCAAGTTCTTGACATTGTGGGAAGAGGCGATGGCGGCAACAGCGAAGAGCCAGTTGACATCGACACCCTCGGCGACGTAGGGCTCACGGATGGAGAGCTGGTTAGCAGTCAAGGTACCAGTCTTGTCAGAGCAGAGAACGTCGACACCAGCGAGGGACTCGATAGCGGTCAACTTCTGGACGATAGCCTTCTGTTGAGCAAGGTAGGCAGCACCGACAGCGAGAGTAGTGGTGGTAACGACAGGAAGACCGACGGGGACACCGATGATAAAGAGAATCAAAGTGTACTTGAGGAGATTGTTGTCGCTATCCTCGGGAGTAGCGATACGAAGGTGACGGAAGAAACCACCAACCCAGGCAGCGAGAATGAAGAACATGACCAAGACGAGGAGAGTTGTACCGATAGAGTTCATGATAGCCTTGAAGTGACCCTGGTCTTGAGCACCCTGGACGAGAGAGGCGGTCTTTCCGACGAAGGAGTGCTTGGCGGTAGCAGTAACAACAGCGAAAGCCTTGCCACGCTTGCAACCAGTGGTGTAGTAGCAAGTGTCACCCATGTACTTGTCGACAGCGAGAGATTCACCGGTGATGGCAGACTGATCAACAGCAACGATGGAGTGACCGGTGTGGTGCTCCTCCTCGTCATCGTCTTCACCCTTCTCCTTGAGAGTGTCCTCTGCCATGGTGGCGAGGTGCTCCTTGTACTTTTCGAAGTCACCGGGTTTTTCGAAGTCGCAGATAAGACGGACATCGGCAGGGACGACCTGACCTTCCTCGAGAATGACGATATCACCGACGACAAGCTCACGGGCTATGAGAAGAAATTAGTACGAGTTTATTATAGTCAACGGAGTGAGTAGTGGTACTCACCAAGAATCTCCTGCTCGGAACCGTCACGAATAACCCAGGCACGCATGGCAATGTCACCCTTGAGGGAAGCAACGACATCGGCAGCCTGCTTCTCCTGGTACCAACCGACAATAGCGTTAAGCATCAAAATACCGATAATGACACCCAAGTCAATCCAGTCACGAAGACCAGCAGCCAAGAGGACAGCCAATTCCATAACTGTAGAGTGTGGTCAGCCAATGAACGCCATGTGAAAACTCTGTCTGAGCGGCAATTGGCTCAATTGAGAAGAGCCAGACTTTGGCAAGATTGTAGACATACCATAAAGAATGGGACCACGGAAGTAACCAATAAACTGAACAAACAGATTCGTCTTTTCCGTGACAAGCTCGTTGTAACCAGTCTTGCGACGACGGGTCTCGATGTCTGAGCCCTTCAAACCAGCGCGAATGTCGGTGTCAACCCAATCATCGGGGGCAACAAAAGGCTCGTTGCTGGCAGCATCGCCAGAGCCACCGAATTTCCACCATCTCTTCTTGGGCTTTTCACCCTCGTTGAGACCACCAGCGCTGGAGGTGGAACCGCGACGGCGATCGCGAGCAGTTGAGATGTAGCGGTTCAACGCGGTGTACTCATCGAGAGCGGCGCCGTCATTGTTGATATCAGTCGAGTTGCGAGTGTTGGTCTGGCCGTTTTCGACATCGGCCGCATAGGAGATTCTCCGTTCAGCCATTTTTGCTATTGGTGTTGGGGGCTCACCAGCCTCTCGATAGCCCGGGAACTGAGCAGGTAGACGAAGGGACACACGAAGCAACAACGGTCGAATTGGGAGGATTTCCTATGGAGAGAAAGAAGGAAAGGGAAGAGTAAGAGAAAAGAGAGAGAGAGAGTCGAAAGTCGGGAGGGATGGGGGCGTCTTATTTATTCCAAGAAGCTTTGGATGGGTCGGCGCGACGGTGAGAGCGAAGAAGGAACGAGGACGGAAGCACTTCGGCAGGAAAGAGCGAGCAGAGCAGAGAGGCAGAGGGGGGTGGACGAGCGTAACAAACAGAAGCAACTAAGAAGCTCCATAGGATCCGCCCGTTTTACGGTTAATTTACGGGCGGTCATGACGGGAACACGTACCTTTCTGGGCCATCCGCTGCACAGGCAGCCGTATGCGCTAGTAATGCCGTTTGCCCCGAATGGGTCCTAGTGGTTTTGCCGCCGTCCGCATACAGCTCGGTTATGACGGGATGGTAATTTTACTTTACCGCATCGGGTGAATAGCCCCGTTTTTACCCTTCCGTCCTGACACGAATAGAAGTTCCTGAATGGAATGGACTGGTTACGGAGCGATACGCCGTATTTTTCTGTGTTCTGAACCGAAAATTTTTTTCAGGCACTGCTTGAACGGCAGATGGTGCCGGTTGCTTACGACCGGAAAATACGCTGTAAGTTTCTGGCAGACTACTTTCTCCGTATTAGGCCTACTATGTAAGTTAGTAGCATGTATTAATAACTCTTGCACGCCAGTCTTCCGCGAGCATCCCAGGGTCAGCCACTGACACCATCCATGGAATTTCCTTCTGTTCCGCAAATGGCATTGGATCGGGGAGTCTTTGATACCATCGTTTTTCGAGGCAGACTTGATAGGCAGATAGATGCAATCAACAGGCAGCACATGGCCGCTGTCACAAGAATTTTCACATCAAAAATAGCAGCAATTGCTGCGTCACGACATGATCGACGTCATATGTCTACCCGTTTGCTTTTCTTTCTTGCTCTACCCGTACTCTTTGACCATCACGACGAACAAATCTCTACATGACCTTCCATAGTATTTCCTGCTTACAGAGTACAATGCGACACCAACAAAAAATATAGATTCATTGTCGTCGCAGTCTGTAAATAGGTATCTGTAACAGTATCGTACTCGATGAAAAGTGGAGTGGATGATCGATGAAATTGAAATCCCGGGACAGGCGTGCCGACTGGCCCCTCCCAGGAAAGCAGAGCAGAGATTTACACAGACCCCAATTGGTAGCTTAGCCCAGCTTCTCCACTTCTTTTTTTTTTTTCCTTCGTTTCTTTTCTGCGCGTTCCAAATTTTGTATTTTTTTTTTTTTATTTTCTTTTTCCTCGCTCTCTCCATACGGGGATAGCCAAGTCGTGCGCTACTACCGCAGCTACTCCGTACATACAATATAGACTACGTGGGATGGCATCATCTCACTGGCCGAGAACTTTCTTGCATGCGTCTTTTTTCAGACTTTCTGCGATTTTACCTTTACGCCCTGTTGCTGTTGCTGTTGCCTTGTTGCCTTGTTGCCTTAGACCGTAGCATACTACTATGTACGTAGCGGATAGTAGTTTCTTCCCGTATTCGGCTTAGTAAACGCACGTTTCTCGCTCTCAGTATTCTTCCGCTTTGGGTTTGGTTCGGCTGAGGATCCTGCTCCGGCCAACTTTTCGAGGCGTGGGCGGCGGTCGGACAAATTTGTATGCGCGATTTTTCTCTTCTTCTTTTGGTCGCTTGCTTCTTTTGCCTTCTACGATCTCCGGTAGATACGTGGATGACAGGATCCTTAACTTTACTACGTACTGTACCAGACTAGACTTGCAATGGTTGTTACTGCTGTCACTTTCGTGGGCTATCTCCCCGACGGCAACGACGGCAACGACGACTCTTTCGTGTGTTCATTCATGAAGTGGTCTAGTAACCATCGACGAGATGAGTACTGGAAAAAATATTTTAAATCCGAACCGAACACACAGCGATTTGCCAGCGCTTCGGTCGGCATAACCGGCAATCGGGTTACTACTGATACTGAAATTGAAGCCATCTTCAGTCGGGTTGTCTGGATGTCATCGCCGTTGGTGCCGATGATCGCCTCAGCCCATCCCGCCCGTGCGATCGATTGTACAACTTCGATCTGGTCCGACACTGCCTGCACAAGCAAGAGGCATTATTTTGAGAGTTGTATATCTACAATCTACACAGCACGGCCCACTCTACTCTACTCGTGTAGAAACAAGCAAGGACTCATACCATAGTAAGTGTATGCCCATACATTGCATGCATCCGCAAGCAATGATCTACGCCCAGGATTCGCAACGGGTCCTGCCAAGCATTCTGCTAAGCCGGATTTCGTCGCCAAGACCCTGTCAATCGATCTTCTCTCGTGTCCTACTCTTATCAACCTCCAAGTAGTAAAAATGTAACTATTCGCTTGGTTCTACATACGACCTACTTGTATGTACGCCACGTACATACATCGACTGCTGACTAGGCAAGATGATGGCTTTAGTCAGAACCACTAGCGAAGTATTGCTTTTTGAATGCTTGGGGTAGGCCAAATTAATGGTGGCTGATTAAGAGGATGACTAAGTACTTGTACCAGGGCCTGTGACTGATGCTGACAATGCTACTATGTACATAGTATTTTACTACGTAATAATCACATACTTAGTCCTGTTCCCCTGTCACTATCCACACCTCTATATTCAAGAATCAACCGTCTATCTCGTCCCCATCACTTTGACCGTGATATTAGAAACTCAACAAACAAACCTCATTGGCTTACAGCCTCCACACCAGCTCGGCAAGCTTCATCCAATCATTTCATCAAGATAATGCGTCGCACCCATTGACCAATCACGCTACAAAACCCGACATGTCCCCAGCCATCTGCATCATGCATGATTAGTCGATGCTACTTATTACTCCGTAATGAAACGAATTGTGCGTATTGAAATTGATCGAGACGAACAGTCCGTTCTGGGGAAAAAGCTTCGAAGCTATCCCTGTACGGCTATTAAGGGTGTTGGTATGGAGAGTAGTCAGCGTAGCATCACCCAGAAATACAGAAAATCCTGAGGATACGTATGCTACTGGCTTTTACTGAGATTGACTTCAATTGTTATCTGCGATTTGAGTCCCTGGCAGGCTGACACTTGTCATGTACGCAATTAATCTAACTTAATTAATGCCAAAAGATCAAAGCTTGCGAGTCGCGACACGGGCACAGACAAAGTTCGGTCTTCTGCCGAGATTGCTTCCTGCGCTGTACGGAGTTGTATGAACCGAACGCGACTACTTACGTAGCTAAACGTAGCTTTTTGGCGTTTTCGTGTTTGATCGGTTAGTTACAGAAGAGGATTAGTCATTACCCTGCATTCAGGGTAATCTGTTACCGTACGAGCTATTTACATACAGAGTAGTTACGAACGAGCTACAGGTTGAAGGTGTAAGATACAAGCCATGCCTGTTTCATGTTTTCCTCCATACCGCTTTCTGTGCCGTCGTTACGAAGGACATCCTCATACGTAGTACATCTCGGTAAGGGTACGTGGATGTTTCAACTTCAGACAATCTATTGACTCAAATGACAAAATGAGGTTAAGTTTTCAGGAGTGGCGAATATCATCAGGAGCTATGAGCTAGTAATACACCGCAGGTCCTAGGAGGCAGTTGCTGAGCGGAAACGGACAGCAAGGACCTGAGTACTCCGTACCAGCCGGTTGACGTCGATGATGATCTACATGTGAAGAGCGAGCATTAGACGCGTCGTGTCAGCATCAGCTGTAGAGCACGGCATGGTGTTGTACTTAGGTCCAATCCAAGCGCCGAGACAATCATGCATGCACTTGATCGTGACTACCATGTGTCTGTCTACCGGGCAAGGGCATCATCTCATCCATACTATGTAGTACGTAGTACGTATACAACATCATCATCAATTAGCCTAATACGCCAGACACGTCAAGTCAAGAACTCAGGATTAAGCTCCTCCTACTCCGTACTAAATAGCGATCACCATATGTCGTACATCGTCCATGCTCCTTCAATACCCCCTTAAGAATTACATGTACACTACACACTACACACTACACACTCCAAAGACCTGCTCCGTATCGGTATCGGACCGCTCCATAACTGCATAACAAAGCTCCCATGTGGAGTCGATAGTCATAGCCCACAAGTAATAACTTTCCTTAAACAGAACTTATCTCCTTAACGCCATGATGATATTCAGGAACAGACCCGTTTTGAGTTACGTGATTGGCCAATTGACTCCAACCGGTACCAATCCACTTGGATGTAAATAAGGAGTTTTGACTAGTTTGATCGTTAGCCGGGATAGAGGTATCCACGCACAAGCAACTTGTTTTTTGGTGTCTGGATGGAAGTTTACCCTCAATTACTCCATGCGCGAACAATTCACTTCATCAACTCTATTTATCAATGTGTCGAGTTTGCGGAAGATGCAGCGCTATCACGTGACAGCTGTCGAATCGAAATTCTCCGATTTTTGTCACGTCGACTCAACGAGTAGGAAAAATACGTCTATCCCGTATCAAGCTTGGCCGGCAAATCTGATGTATGCGCCATTTTTCGCTAGCTAACGCCGCCAAGCTAAGTTATCTAAGCTAAACTCTATAACTAACTAGGAGGGTTTTAGTAGCTAGTATGACTAACACCGAGCAGTAACTAATCGTGCGCATTCAATTGGTCAATTGTGTGGTCTCTGTGTATTTCTGTAATGGCATTAGCGGACTTGCCTTCTTGGGTTGGTTGTATTCAATGCGTTTCATCAGTACCCGCGCATACCTTACAAACGATACGCAGAATTATGGAGTATGGAGATAAATTACCCGTCTGTCGGGGAGAGCAGATTTCTTCAAAAATCATAAATAGAATTTGCAGTGTAAATTTTTACATTTACCTAACAGCCAATTTTTGATAAATACAATTGGTCTGTCTGAGATGTATGTTCCTTACGAACGAATGCGCACATACAGAGTAGTATCACTTCGAAGTCGCAAAAAAAAGGAAAAAGAAAAGCTCAATCCGCTTGCAGCCCCGAGCGCAAGCTAATCGCTGAAACTGGGCTTGATTCAACTACGTCATTTACTCGTGACAAGAATTATGATTCGACGACTTTACCCGATAGTCATCATTATCATCATCATCATCATTATCTACAGCTGAACGATGAACTCAAATTTTCAGCATGTTGTCTACAAGTACACGATCTATTTCGATGAAATTGTACTGCAGAAATATGTCCCGCTCAATGCCCCAAAGAATGGTTAAATTTAATATGGGGAATTGTACTTCATTATGGGTACCAAGGTACTAACTACTAGGTACTGTACGGAGCCAAGCAAGCTGTTGGTCGCCATAGTAACGGCGTTTCAGCTTTTCGGGAGGCTAGCAATGTATTCTGCGTATTACCCGTATTGTGAAATTTTTACTTACAGTAAGTCAAAGGATTAGTGGGGAGGCCAAACATACTAGCTGTATAATACCGTACGGTCATCATACCATCCAAACGATACGTGAGCTCTGTCTGCGACGAAGCCAAACAACTCGCGAAATAGACGCCAACCGCGACTATTACTCAACTCATAGCCACCAACTTTACAATGCACTGCCCGATGAGTGATCAATGGGTTGAGAATGAAGTCAAAGCCAAGTAAATAGACATTTTTAACCCCCCAACATCGTGTACAATGTTCATGAAAATTGGCGACTTGGCAGTGATGAGTTGGGTATGTACTTCGTTCGCATCACTGCCTCATTGCGACTGCACTGGCTTCGTGGATCATACCTACTAGATAACGATGAATCAGTGCCATCTTGCACCCGCCGACGGACATTGAATTGCTCTTGATGCGTATACTCCGTAGTGTGCGCTCAGTATGATCACCATATTTATTGTCTGGGCAGCTTGGCAGGGGACTCTTGGCTGACTGGAGTGTTATGCTACCAAGACTTTGGGATGCTTCCCAAGTATGTGAGTATATCAGCTGGACTGTGAGAGAGCATACGCAGCAATTGTGGCGTGTAGGACAATCTTGGATTGGGTGCATTCGGTCTGTTGACCTTGACATTTTTACCTTCTATTCATGTGAGCGCCTCAGTGCCTGAGGTTCTAAACCGTTCGTTGGTCAGATCTATTTTTGCTCATGATCAGCAATTAGTCTACGGACCCCAAGGTTCTTGGGTACCCCTGCCGCTCATTCACATCTCTTCGCGCGACTCTTTGCTAAGAAGCAGATGGACAATGATACTCCATGCCAAGCTTGAATGGCGACACAAGCGAGGCATGCCAAACTCCGGATTTAATTTTTTTTGTACATCACAACACTGGTTACATCGCATATGCCTCCTTGATTCTGTCTTTATTGAAGCCAAGGCTCTTGGATATATGTAGTCGTCGTCATCGTCTATCCCATATCGCATAGACACAACGCCCCTTCATGTTGGCGATGTGCTCGTATTTGAGATCGGTAATTTTTAAGCTCCTGACTCAGTACTTACGTATTGTATGTATATTACCGCCGTATGAATGATTCATTGATTGTCCGTTCTGCCGCAGTTGGCGCTGTACTGATATCAATACACCAGATTAATTGATTACCCCCCAATCCCGAAATAGACTAGAGCCACCTCGGAGAAAGCGAAAAACGATCGGCAAGCTTTGAAGATTTTTTTGCTCGCCCTTCAGGGAAGTTGTGTCCGTTCGGCGCTTCGGCCGTTGCGACCAATGCCTTTTGTGGGATTGTGATTGGTGGGAGGTTGGTTGCCTCATTTGAGCCTTTGATCGATGTACGTACCACGACAACCGCCTGTTACATACTATGTATGTAGTACAACATCAATTGCCTACTGTCTAAAGAACTGGCTTAATAGGCCGAGTTTGCTCGTTTTCAGCAAGTATGCAGTTACTTGTGAATATGTACGTAGTGGTCAGACAGGCCTTCTCATCAGCCAAATAGTCGGTGTATATGCCCGTAGCGCAAAAATCCTCATTTGAGGCCATTTTCTCATACCAACTACCTCGTCAATGACTATGTAAGTTCGTACTTACTGACTTTGTTAAGTGCAATGCTGTCATGCTCGCATGACCAACGAGCTGGCATACCCTTAGTTGTACTATTATGCATAAGTACTCGATCGCACTACTGCTGCATCTGCGGCTTTTTTTTTTTTTTTTTTTTTATTTCGATTTGACATGAGTAGAAGAAAAGCGATAAACTAGCTCTGTATTCGAGTATGATTTGTGCGGGTAGTTGGCTTAACTACTTACACAGTGTACGGTGTACGTACGTAGACTCGATGCAATGCGATGCAACACTATACTAGTTAGATAAGACAACAAATTTTTTCTCAACGTTCTCGCTGCATACATACATACATACGTACTGCGTGAAATTCCCTTTTTACCACCATACTATGTAGGTCCCTAGCGCAAAGTGTACATACGTACGTACTCCGTGATAGCCGCTGAAACCGACGCCATCTGTTTTCTGTCATGGTCTAATTCAATTAATTAATTTGAACTGGGAGTCTGAACCACAATTTTCGCAAATTCGAATCCTTCTAGAAAACACTGAGGTTGATTAGGAACCATGGTTCCGCTGAAACGACAGAAACGTGCGCTTTTTTCTTTCCAGCTTTCTTTGCCATCCACTTTTATTTTCGGTTTGGGCCGGATTCTTGGATCTCGGTTCTGGGATGAGGCGACATTTATGCGAAACGTTTAATTTCCAGCGTTTGCGTTTGTGTGATACGCATCGTATCTTGCCGGTTGAGTCTGTATGGGTGTTTGTTCCGCGGGGTCATGGAGTCGTCTTCGGTAGATTGTCGTAGTTGCATTTTCAATCAAATAGACATATTGTTTGTGCTGTCCTTGGTCTTGAGATTTTCCTGTTCATGTCGCACAAACACGAGAAACGGTGGTTTTTTAAAGTTCTTTTTGTTGACGCGCTCGTGGGAGTATGTCTTCATCCTGTACATATGAGCGGATATGTATCTGCGTCTATCAATATATATATATATATATATATATATATCCATATGTATGTACAATATACATTCATATATTATCGATCCAATACTTGCATATGTTCTAGTCATTGCTGTATGAAGCCAATTACTTCAGGCTACGTACGGAGATACTACTAGAGCTACCTAGATAGACAGTCCACCTGATTACTTGCATGTCGTTGAATTTTGAAACGTGTTGATATACGGGTTCAGGAACCGAACATATCGGCTTCGATGTCCCGTCAGGACTGAACGAACCTATGGACATAGTCATTGGAAAGTTAGACACCGCCCTCATCAGTCTCAACAATTGTGATGCAATATTTTTTGATTATAACTGAATACAAACACCACGTATAGGTGCCAATCGCGGCTATATCACCCGTCACAGGATGTACCTAGACGTTCTACATTCCACCGACGAAACAGATTCACACCTACTTTAAGAACCACGTTTGCGGCGAGCTGAATCCTCCACGAATTTCGAGAATTTCGGGCCCAGACACGTTTTCGCACAAAGGAGGGACGAACCAGCCACTCAAGGATCGCAAAACCATCA
The DNA here is from genome assembly GCA_022813215.1 of Talaromyces ruber. NCBI lineage: Eukaryota > Fungi > Ascomycota > Eurotiomycetes > Eurotiales > Trichocomaceae > Talaromyces > Talaromyces ruber. Next base: position 224,146 of record JAKLMW010000035.1, on the reverse strand, counting down.
GGGTATCTGGAATGCTAAGATCGGGGATTTTTCTTGGCGGGGTTTTGGGAGGATTGGATGAATCGATGCAGCAACTTCTCTACGCATCATCGATACCATTCACCGACAAGCTAACAGCCCCAGAGCATCTCGCCATGCAGTCAGCATCGGAAAGAACCGAACGCTCTCCTACTTACTCAAACCCTCTTTACCCTACCCTTAGCTGAAATACTAAATCCAAGTCCACATCAGAACGAAGGGATTACGACCGTCGAGTAACAACCCTCGGCATCCCGTACGGATCCATGATCACTCATCAAAATTCATGAACGGCGAACCCAAACGCCATCTTTCTCATAGCCATCCAAACTTATCTTCCATTTTGACCCTGGGCCTGACAGCACGATCGATCGGATCCGGCAGTCAACCAAAATCGACACGCGATGAGAACACGGAAATCCGGCACAAAGCGGATACGTAAACACCAGCTGCGTACAACACAATGAGGCTGATCCCATCGACACCGAATCAGATACAAGCACGAAACCCGAGCACACCAGGGCAAATCGATTAATTAGAATTGTGGGGACTGGTGTCGTGTGTCGTGTGTCGGTGCCCCCTGCCTGTCCCATTCAATTGACAATTTGACATGAACACCATGGAATAATGACTCCGTGCGTACGTACGTACGTATGCCTTCTACTCTTGGAGACGGTACGATGGTATGTATGATACTGAACATACTACGTAGGGACCCGCGTCAAGTGCGGTTTCATGAAAAATCCCTCAGATACATACAACACGATCGATAAATTTTCCGGCGAAGGAAAAAGAAGAAAGATACAAATGCCTAGCGACATATGCATCATGCATGTACGCACGCTCGTAACTATGTAAAAGCTTGAGCTCGCTGACAGCGTGGCTGTTGACCGAGATCAACCCTGTCAGATCCTTCAGTGCTGAGTGTTCGGCTGTTCGCTGGTTGATCCGCATATGATCCACGACATTAGATACTCAACTTTGAGCTTTCGATCGTCTGTGTGGTCACTGATGCGATACGACGTTCTGGAAAAAGCATAGTCGTAATGAGGCATTTTTCGTCGTCGGTAAAAAAGGGCTCTCTGACTTGCCGACCTCCGTTCGGCTCGATTCCCGTTTCTTCTTACGTACGGTTTATCTTGTGTGTCTGATTGGTTCAGTGGGATTGTTGGCTCGATGTTGACTCGATTTTGGGTCGCATTTTGGCGCGGGATTCGGTTTGTGTGCGGTTTGATTGGTGCGATGCTTAACTCCGCGATGGTGGTAGGATTTCAGGCACGGAGTCCGTACTGGTGAGACTGACCGCCGGAGAAGGAGAGTGATGGGGGGATATGATTGAATTCTCGAGAGTGTATGGTGTCTGCTTGCTTGGTTTTTGGCGTTGATTCCTGGGGTAGCTGTGAATGAGATAGCTCGACTGAAATGGTGTGCTAAAAACAGAACGAATAAGGAAGGCCACTTAGACGACGACTCCCCTTTGTAACGACTAGCACGACTACGACCTTGATGGAAGTACAATCAGCATAATCACACACTAATGATCGAGCTGCCGTCACGAAAAGCAGGCTATTATACCGCTCCACTGCGCCTTGGTTAGATCTGCACGGGTGAGTGTTCAATTGAAAGCAGCACTCACCAAACCACCGCTTGCCATCTGGACTCTCTATTAGCAAATTGATTTCTTTGTCCGAAGCAGCGCACGTATACAGGTACTTACGCATTAGGAGGCTGCATAATGGTGATTTTCGGATTCGCAATGCAAAGACGACGGTAAACGTACTCACTTCCGCCAAAACCGCCAACGAGGAGTATCGCCCGAGCAGAAAGCCCAGCGATCTTAATCTTCCGAACCTGGTCTTGCACGAACTTGATCACATCCTGTACAACAGGGTCAAAGAGTCCCTGTACTTGAGATCTGGCCAGATAAGCAACATCAGAAGATGTGACAGTGATACTTTCAGCAATTGTGGACTTAGACTTACTTGCTGAGCCGTAGAAATCCACCTTCGAGTTCAATCAAAGGTTGATCTGGAAGTCCTGGTAGAAGCACTTCCCAGCCAACATCATCCTGACCATCCTCAAGATCTGGCCCAGTAAATTGTAATTTTATGGACTCTTGCCAGTAACGAAGGGCTGCATTCCGATTGCGTTCTGGAAGAAGCTCGAAAGCTTGAAAGCCGAGAAGTTCTTCGAGGAGTAGCTTCACACCCCGTATTGGCTCTTGCGACGATGCAAGAGCTTGCCAACCCCAAAGGAAGCGATTTTCCGAAAAAGCCACCACTGTAGGTACCTTAACACTAGTTTCTAGAACTTATTCAGCATTTTTGACACTATATTTCCAATGACAGTGCTTCAACTTACGATTCCCACCTCCTGGCCATGTAGACACCACTTCGATGTCCGGCTGTTCCCCCGTGATAACCCAAGCAGCACTGTAACTCAAAGATTAGACTCACTCAATCTTTCATAGCTGTTAGCAGTGGATATACTAACCCGCTGTAAGTGGTACCGAAGTCAAGCCCTATGACTATAGACTGAGCAGTGACTGGCCCTGCCATTTTTTGATTCAAAAGGAATTTCTCAAAAAGACCAGGACGTTAATCGATGTGAGAGGATCGAGAACAACAAACTTGTTCTGATCACAGGAGGTTCGAAGCCTGAAAGTACAAATGTAGAAGAAAAATGGGTAAACATCCGAGGAGGTTTGAGTGTCCCGGAAAGAAGTACGAATAGAAAGAATTTGGAGGTGTAAGTGAGGTTTGAGAGTGAGTATGAGATCAAAAGAAGAGAACGAAAAGTCTGATTGTGAGTGAGATGAGAAAGTGAGCTCAAATAAAGAGACCATAGTCGAGGAGAAGAAATTGAAACGCTTTGGATTAACCAACTGAAGTCCTGTATCGTGTGAAAATATTCCGACTCTGAGTTGTTTTGAGACAAGCCAAATCTCGCTCCAGATTTGAACTCTCACCCTCTTCCGAGGACACTTCACTTTCCCTCAACAACAACACTACAGACTACCGATTTTGAGAAACTTCCACTCAAAAGGATCTTTGCTTTGATTTCGAGGCTAACACTCAAGCCCAGAGACCAGTGGTAACAAATGGATGACGGCACTTTCAACTCAGCAATGAGCGATCCTCAAGGCTGTAAGTTCGGTTTGCTAAACAGAGAATGTTAAGATATGCTTGCTAATGACAATTTATACAGTCGAACAGCTGATAAATTAGCAGTTCTATATCATAGAACAGGTTCGTCATGTACACAACAGCTTGTAAGAGCATAATCTGATTTCTCTCAATTCCATAGGGATTTTACAGTATGGAAAATCTAATACAACTACTGAGGGATCAAAACAAGTCTGCTACCGAAGAGATGGATCGCCGCATGAGACTCGAAATGAACCTAAGATCAGTGTTCATACAAATAAAAACTAGACTAGCAGAAGCACGGCAAATGTCTGGTCTGATCGACGCAAACCGTACCGTTACTAAAGCGGGTGCTACAGGAGGAAGACGAGGACAAAGATCGATCTATCAAGAAATCATGGACTTTCTTAGACACGTCTCACATGAAAACATAGTGCTTAGCGAAAAAACTTCGTCGTGAAGGGGAGCTTCTTGCTGAAGCAAAACAAAATGCTGCCGAGTCTACTAGTCGGCATCAAAAGGTGAATTCGGACCTAATGACAAGGCTCAACTCCCTGCAGACGCGCAAAGAGAAACTGTATGACGAACAATGTGCTTCTGAATGGCATAGAATTCAACAGGCTCTCGACCACTGGACTAGGCAAACTTTCAAAGAAAAGTCGGCTATGAGTTGTATGACAGCCGAAAGCCTCCAGAAAAAGCCCTTGTCCGAAATGCCGCAGGAAGATCACTTTACAGAGCATACAGGCAAAGCGTGCCTTTATTCAGAGTATACTATCTGGGATCATCTTTCATTATGTTCTTAAATCACGTTTCGTTTCTGGTCTGGATCAATGGACAGAACATGCTTTAGAGTTGCTTGGGGAAGGTGTGAAAAAATCTGGTAGGTAAATATCCATGGGAATTTAGGAACCAGATAAAATTTTCTATACTGACATAAGAAAGAGCAAGCAGTTATGACTGGGAGATCTGGCGCTCATCTACAAGCAAAGGTCTTGAAAATTATCATGCCTTTCTGAATGATAGTCTTGATACAGCAAGGGGAATACTCTCTCAAGCACAGCTGAAGATTGCTTCGGCGATTTTTTCAGTCCGAATGCGAGAAATGTCGACGCTCACGAGGAGCTAGAGAAGTTTTTTGATGATTGTCTTGCTTTCAAGACGACACTTGAACGACAGGAATCCGATCATGTTTTTCGACAAAGTCCACGCGAAACAGTCTACTCTGCAGAAAAGATGAACAGTCTGAACTGTAACGACGAAGAAGGTAATACCGTCATGATGAATATTTGGCCCCCTATCCACAAAGTGTCTTTTGATAACGAAGAGCTGGTCATTGAGCGTGAAGTGGTTTGGATGATGAGGTCTGCTCACGTCGACAATTCGGCCACGGAATATCAACCTCATGCCGGGAAAGAGATCAAGCAAGAAGTAAAGACCGAAGACAATGGTCACAAAATGAGCGGCATTGCAATGTATTATTGATTACTATGCTTCTGAAAAGGATGGGAGCCAGCAACGAATCGAAGAAAATGGCTCAGGCAGAACGGTAAAGTTGGAAATTGATGGGCTCGTGACGTGTTGCGGAGCATATTAAAGCTCAATGTTGGTATCGGTAGTTGTCTTTAGCATAGTTTATCCTTTCCCAATGAAATTCAAACAATCAAAAGAATCAGCGTTGTCATTATCCAATTTGGAACCGTGACATCATGTGATTTTCTAAGCCCTGGATCCCAGTTTTCCTTATTTCACTGTAGATAGTAGACGCAATGAGAGACGGTAATTCCAATCAATTCCACTGGATGAGATGGAAATTCTAGCCCGAACAATATTCTATTCTATGCCGTGGAGTCTAGCCTCTGTAGCAACAAGTCTCTACGAACGACTGCTTCCATCATCGGTACGAACGAGGCGACTGCAAGTCGACACACAAAGTTGGCTTACCCTTGTAACTTATCTCAAGTTTCTATAACAAGACCTTGCAAAGTTCTCGCGCTGCCGTTATCATACAGGTTGTAAATTAAGCAAAAGTCGACTGAGTTTTCGAGGGCTGCATAAACTTCAATCAAGCACCTAAGCGCCGCATAATGTTCGGGACTAAAGATTCGTCGGTTCTCTTGTTACGATGAGCATTTTGGATTTGTAAAAAGGTACTGAAATGAAACAGGCAGATATATGCCATGCTCTAGTTGTACTAATTATCTTGGAATTGAGGACGGCCTTGTTGACTCCAAAGACTAGCAGCGTAGAATAATTATATTAAAAGCTGGCAGATAATGGGTACTTGACCTTTTCCATCTAGATCGCCACTTATTATAGGTGGTTTATAGGCTATTCACAGGCGTTGAAACCTTATCAGCTTGGCATGGACTGGGTTATGCACGGAGTTAGCAACGTCTTTTTGACCTTCGGAGGTCGTGACTCTGCGTGGTTGATAAAGAAAATAAGTTTGCGCTAAATAAAAGTCTTATTATCGTTTTCTTGATAAAAGTCTTAGCTTCTGTCTGATACCGTCTCATTAGCGATCCGCACTCGGATATAGGTGCGACGAAGCATCCGCCATCGTAAACCGCAGCGCTGAAACATGGACAATCGAGGGTTGAATTGCGGGGCGAAGCTATAATAGGCATTGTGATGTTGATAGTACAACATACTTTGATACATCATATAGATAGCGTCATGAATCTGCGGTATAACATATTGCCGCTTTAAAGCCGAGGGGTAGTATACGCAAGGGCGGAGGGTCGGATGGCGATGATTCTCCGAGCGGGCTTTACTAACATCCCACTTTAAAGTATCCAGAGGTTTACTCTGGACATCACCTATCAAAGACCAGGATAAACGCATTTGCTGGGATCAATCACGCTAGGATGCACGTCAATGCAGTCGACGTTGACTATAAAAGGGCGTTTGGTCAAGCAGTCTTGGGACGGAAATTTCTTTTCTCATCATCCAATAATCTTAATTCCGAACAAAGAATACTTATACAACGATCATCGATAGAATTATAATCAATAGCTTGCAATCCAACTATATTCGACCATCTCACATCAACCACCACCCAAAAATGCGTATTTTCGTTACCGGAGCAGCTGGCTTTATTGGCCGCGCTGTCACCCAAGAACTCGTCCAGAACGGCCATACAGTCCTTGGATTGGCACGCAACGAAAAGAATGCGGAGATAATCCGCAGCCTCGGTGCGGAACCCCATCAGGGTGATTTAGAAAACGTCGAGAGTCTTCGAAGCGGCGCAAGAGCCGCCGATGCCGTCATCCACTTAGGATTCATCCACGACTTCACGAAATTCGACCACAGCCTGGCTGTTGACCGAGCAAGCATCCAAGCAATGGCCGAAGAACTCGTCGGCAAGCCTTTTATTATCGTCGGTGGCACAATGGGTCTCCCATCAGGCCCGCTTTCTACGGAGGACACCGAGCCTGAAATAGATGGCCATCTTGGTGCACGAAACCATTCTTCAGCTCTGCTTTTGAACTTATCGAAGGAGATTGGCGTTCATGGTATCATAGTTAGACTTGCACCTACTGTGCACGGGAAAGAGGACCAGGGATTCATGACCATGATGGGAGGGCTCTCGAAGAAAGCTGGCGGCAGCTACTATGTCGACAATGGTTCCAACCAGTGGCCCGCTGTCCACCGACTAGATGCGGCAGTTCTATTGCGCCTTGCAGTTGAGAAAAATGCCACTGGCGGAGTCACCTACATTGCTGCTGCTGAGAATGTTCCCTCAAAGGACTTCATGACGGCAATTGGCAAGAAATTGAACATCCCGGTTGCAAGCAAGTCACAGGCGGAGGTGAATCAAGCCCTAGGGTTCTTTGGCCCTCTACTCGGCCGCAACAACACTGTTTCAAATGAAAAGACACGAAAGGAGCTTGAATGGGCTCCCACTCAGATTGGATTGGTCGCTGACCTCCAGCAAAATTACTTCTTGTGAATTGCACAATGTATGTGAATAGCAATGTTTGAGAAAGATAACCTCAATTTATGTTTAATATGTCACGAATAAATATAGGTAGTGTTGAGTTGGCTTCTTGCGGATTAAGCTCGGTATAATTGTGTCGGCAACAAAAGCCATTTACTTGTGCACGAATCATCGATAACTTCATTGTGGCGCGAATTTAAATGATGCTTCTAGGAGCAAAACTTAATCAATCACCTTGACCTCATATCTGTTTATATAGCCGACTATCTACTATGCCACCAGTCTAACAGCCTAGTGGGACAGTAAAAGACTAAAACGCCGAGCGGCAAGTCTCTCGGCTACTTTCCAAATGCGGTAATACAGACTCGAGAGTGTCGCCCACTCTTTGGCTTCACAGTTTTCGGCGCAGAGTGGCTCAAGCCTCCATAAAACAGTCCCTGACTTGTTCCACAGGCTGACGATGCTTGGAAAGTTACCCGAGTCAGTCCTTGAGCACAAACAGTTTCCAACATCCCAGCACACTGTTGGTATATCGCGGATGGAAACCCGGAAAAACCTGAAGTACGCAGGAGACTGGCACCGGACGACTCCTGGATACAGTTAAATAGCGAAATTTAGAGCCAAACCCCCATGGGAAAACCGGGTACGCACATTTTTCTCCATTTTGGGGTACATTTTGGGATATAGAGTAGAAGATCGCTTCAACTGGCCAATCACACCTCACCATTCCCCCGCCGGAGAGAAAGGCGATATGAATCATGTGTAGGTTTTATGGCCTGCTCATCGTAAGGTCCGATCTCATGGCAACCATGTGAAATATTTGGCGTTCGAACTTGGAGATTTTTCGCACAGTACATCTTAGCCGGGCTACAGCGACGAAAGAAAAGCGATCTTCCTTCCTTTTCCTTCCCAGGTCGATTCCCCAGAGTCTGGCTTAATTTAGGAGTTATAAGAGACATCATTGGGCTGGCCTTCAAAGAGATCGATTTGCCAAGGACCAAGTTAGCAGATCAACAATCTCAAAAACAACGTTCACAAGATGGCGATCAAAATGGAGGGGCAGTTGGCCTGTATTATGATGACCATTACCTGTGGTATATCATATCTTTTGTATGGCTACGATCAGGGTTTCATGTCTGGCGTTTTGTAAGTTAGAAACGACTTCCTTTTTATTGTTTTATTTAATGCCTTACAAATCATACTGACTCTCAAATCAGACTTGCCGACAACTTCATCGAAACCATGGGAAATCCATCAACCTCTATGCAAGGTCTTCTATCCAGTCTCTATACCCTTGGCTGCTTCTCCGGTTGCATCTTCAGCTTGACATTCAGCGAAAAGCTTGGCCGCAAAAAGCCAATCATGATCGGAACTGTAGTCATCATCATTGGTGCCGTTATTCAAACTGCTTCCTACTCTCGAGCTCAGTTTATCGTTGGAAGACTTGTGGCTGGCTGCGGAACTGGATTGAACACTTCCGTCATTCCCGTATGGCAAGCTGAGACTCTACCGGCCAAGAAACGTGAGGCTTTTGGATCGTTGCAGTATAGTTTGGTCTGTGGTGGTGCCTCAATTTCTTACTGGTTGTCTTATGCTCTGGCATATACAACGAACACCTCTTTCCAGTGGCGATTCGGCGTTGCTGCGCAGTTAGTATTCGCGGTCATTCTTCTCTGCTTTGGTAAGTCAACCATCTAATGAAGACAGCCTCGGAACAAAGACTAATCAGACTATAGTGCCTCTGATGCCGGAATCACCCCGATGGCTTTTCCTTCACAACAATACAGAGTCAGCAGTCGCGATCCTAATGAAAATGCACGGTACCTCCGAAGTGCAGAACGAGGAGGTCCAGAAGGAATTAAAGTTGATCAACCAGGCGATTGAAATTGAGGAAATGAACAACGCTAGCCGATGGCTCGACCTGTTGAAGAACAAGCCCGAGACACAGAACTTCCGTCGTCTTATGCTGGGTTGGTGGTATGTCAAAAATTCAATCTATTGCGACGTCTCATTGGAGTGGATTTGCAAACTGATCTATATTTACAGGCTCATGTTCATGGTTATGTGGTCCGGTGTCTGCAGTATCGGATACTACATCTCCTACCTATTCGAAACATCCGTCGGGCTCAGCCACAACCTCTCTCTTTTGCTGTCCGGGTTCAACGGTCTATGGTACCTGGCGTCCTCATTCCTGCCATTTTTCATTATCCGAAAACTCGGAAAGCGCAACATGCTCATGATTGGCGCCTTTGGCATGTTTGGCTGCTTCTTGACTATGTCCCTCACGATCCGCTCCGGCACCTACGGTGCATCCATCGTCTGCGTCATCGCATTCTTCTTGTACTACACTTTCTTCGCCATCGGGTTCCTCGCTATCCCATGGCTATACAGTGCCGAGATCTTGCCCCTGCACTTGCGTGCCCGCGGTGCCGCTATCACGACCTCATCAAACTGGATCTGGAATTTCGCTACAGTCATGATGACTCCATCGGTCATGGGCAACTTGGGATGGAAAGGATATCTGATCTTTACCGTATTCAACGCTTCCTTTGTGCCCGTCATCTACTTTTTCTACCCAGAGACCACGGGTCGGCGTCTCGAAGAAATTGACGCAATCTTCTACAAGACCTCGTTCATTGTGGCTTTCTCGGAGTGGTCGAAGAAAGGCCATTTCGAGTCCGATCACTTTGATAATTTGGTTCAGGGCATGCAGAACTCAAAGAAGGGCGTTATGGAAGTTGAATATACGGAGACAACTGCTTGATTGGCCTGAGCAAAAGTAGCGTCATTGGGCTGACCGATTGAGGTGATGCTTGGATCTCTTTCGAAGTTGAGACCGAGGATTCTGTGGCCACAGTGATCAGGACTTGGGCTTGTATCATCAATCATGTAGCATCGATGTGAAATAGCAGCAACAAAACAAAAAGATTATGCTTAATAAGACTAGGTCAATCGAAGAAACTTCAGAGTTGTAGAGTCCAAGGATGATAGGGGTCACGGGTCACCTGAAACAACAAACCCTACCCGCAAGAAGTTCGCTGTACTTGAACATCAAATCTGATCAGAATAGAGGGGGAAAAATATTCGAAATGGTACAAAGGGTACCTAGTCACATTAGAAATACTTCTATAGAAAGAAAAAAGAAAGAAAGAAAAGATCGAGGAAGCGAACCACAGAAGAATATATGTAAGAGAGAGACGGGAATCCTGAAGGAGTAGGTCCTTGTGCACTGAATTTAAGTTCATTCCTGTCGTAACACCTGGTGAAAATATAATATGCTACCGACCCAAAAGATTCAACTAATTACTCTCTATAACCTCCCCATAGAAAGCTTTTACTTTCTTTCCCTGCTCTGTCTCCACGGTATCACCCAACATCAAATTAAACATAGGTGCAACATGCGCCTCCTTTTCACCTACAAAGAACTCAACTTTTCCACCATCACTCTTATCTCCGTCAAGACCTTCCTTTAGCCGACTCGCAAAATCTTCGATAAATGGCAACAGCAACTCATAACCCCCAGCTGTGATAAGTACATGCTTGATAGGAAGATTGTGCCACCAGTCGATAGGCGCGAGTCGCGCATCTGTATAATTATCCCTCTCACTTCCAGCCAAATAGCTCCCAGCCCATGGTTTTGCGCAATCGGGATGAATCAAATCACCTAATGGCTCAGTATCCTGCGGAGGGAAGGTAGTCTCTAGCGAAGTCCAGGGTGACAAAAGCGTTGCACCTCCAAACTCCTCCCCAGCAGATAATTTGAGAGGCTCAACCTCAGGATGAGGATGCGCGATATGACTCAATACGGCAAGGACAAGATTACCACCCGCAGAGTCACCACCAAAATAGACATTCTCGGCTTTGCGTTCCGTCTTGTCGAGAATGTAGCGTAGTGCATTTGTGCATTGACGCAGTTGCATGGGATAGACTGCCTTGGGGACAAGCGTGTATGCAACCATGAAGACAGAGATGTCCTTGTTTGCTGCGCGCATCTCTTTGAGGAATTTGTCAAAAAAGGCAAAGTAGCCTCTGTTTGCGGGGACGGCAAATCCGCCACCTTTTCTTCTCATCAGTCTTTCCCTTTGAATCGCAAGTAATGTGCTTGTTGACTTACCGTGTATCCAAATAAGGACATTCTTTGCATTAGGGTTTCCTACCCAATGGCCCGTGGCACCATCTCCGAGCCCAACGGACTGTCCTTTGATCCATTTTTTCCAAGTATAAATTTTATACTCTGTCGTAGTAGATGGCAGAATAGCTCTACTTAAGTCAGTTTCAATGCGTAAAATACGGGAAGCGCAAGGGGGAAACACACTGAACCTGCAGAGGCGAAAATCGCGCCACAACACGTCTAAAAATCGAATACCCAACATGCAACAACATAGACCTTGCAATGGTCTGCTCGGGATTCAATCTTTGTTTTCTAGCTCGGAACGGGCCCGTTAGGATAGCAAAGAACGCTACAAACGGCACTGAAAGTAGGGCAAGGGGTAGATCTAGTCTTTCGGATAGTGTCATGCTCGACCTTTGCCTATACACGGGTTTAGTTTTTTCTGCGCTTCCATTTTGCAGACTGTAGGCATTCAGTTCGTCGTGAGTTGGTTTGTTTGTTTGTTTGGTTGAGGTCATTTTGGTTCTTCTCTCTCTCGGGGCTGTTAGCACCCTATGGACGTTAATTGTGCGAAATATATCCCAAAAAGTTGTTGTTATATTTTTCCACAGCTCGAGTATGGACGCTCTTGAACAATATGTAAGGGTATATCTGTCAATTTAAGGCCAATTGCTAAGGTTATCACCAATATAAAGAGAGGGGAAGATCGTCACTCGAATGAGTAAGACCAAAAATGTTGAGGCGCAATGGCTATCATGTGCCTCGGTACCTGTGAAAGTACAGTGCGCGTATTAGCTTGGTATCAGTGCGCCATAACTGTGCATATGACTCGTATTCTAGCGTAATTCTTGTCACAACTATGTATTTAGACGATGTGCTGTCTTGATACTCATATGATTCAATTTGGAGTTGTTTATGTTTTTTTTCTCCATGCTACGGTTGTTCATATGCTAATATTTCCGCCGGATCTACCATATATACTGACGCATACAATTTGGGTCGTAGCCCTGATTTCGTAAGATAAGACTATTTCACATATCAAAAGCTCGAACACAAGCATTGTTAACTACCATCAACTCTATATAGCCTCAGAACGGTACAGTACATCACTTAGCAGAAATGTACTCAATCCCTTTATCAACCCGCCCAAACATCGCCTGCCAAATATCCACATAATAGCTCCCCTTTGGTCGCCACGGATACTCCTCCGCCGTCTTGGGCATAACCTTTTGCGCTCTCTCAAAGTACGTCGAGCTCATATTGATAAGTTGTTTCGGAGTCAAGGCAGATGGATCCTCGACTCGAGGAACAGCGACAATCGCGTTGCGACGTTTCATGTATTGCAATATACGAACAAAAAGCAGTGCAGTGGCATCAGCACCCAGTGTCCAGGAGGCATTGATGTATCCGATTACGCAGCACAAATTTGGAACGTCTTGCAGCATGCATCCATTCCAGAGGTATTTCTGGGAGAGATCAATCTTCTCGCCATCGACTTTGATGGGTACTCCGCCTGCGACGGAGATTCGTAACCCTGTCGCGGTGATGAGGATGTCTGCTTCTATCACCTCGCCATTGTTGAGGACGATGGTGTTTTCCGTCATAGACTTGACCGCGCCCGTTTTGACGTCTGCCTTACCGGAGCGCAGAGCTGTAAAGAAATCGCCATCCGGTGCAAGACAGAGTCGTTGATCCCAGGGGTTATATCGCGGTGTAAAATGAGGGTCGATAGGCAACGCTCCGCGAAGAAGGGATTGCATGCGTCGTAAAAGGAAATATCGGGCCTGTCGTGGGTATGCGCGACATAGCTCATAACTGTACCGCTGCAAAAAGATGAAAAACATTCGACTAAGCTTATGACGAATGAAATTAGGAAGTAAGAAACTGAACCAGCTGCGCGTGTTATTCGGAAGTGGGTATACATATGTCGGGCTGCGCTGAATCATGGTAACATGTGCTGCTGTCGGTGATAGATTTGGCACAAGAGTGACTGCTGTTGCACCACTGCCGATGATGGCCACTTTCTTATTGGCATAGTCGAGATTCTCGGGCCAGAATTGTGGATGGATCACTTGTCCCTTGAAATTTTGTAGACCAGGTATTTCGGCGCTAAGAGGTTGGTTGTAATCATAATAACCAGTTCCAACGATGATATTTCGCGCCCGAACATGTTTGGTCTGTCCCTGAACATCGATAGTCAGAGTCCAATATTGATCCTCAGACGCCCATTCCATCGCCTCCAGCCGATGATGAAAGCGAATATGCTTATCGATCCCGGTCTTCTTAATCGATTCCTGCAAATACTGTTTTATATCACTGCCCGGTACAATCGGGTTATCTTTGGCCCATGTATTCCACTCAAACCCAAAAGTGTAGAAATCTGAATCGGAACGAATGCCGGGATACTTGAAAAGATCCCATGTACCTCCAATATCGCCGCGACCTTCGAATATTTGGAATGTGGCATTGGGGAGTTTTGTTTGGACGCGGTATCCGGCGTTAAGGCCGGAGATGCCTGCGCCGATGATGGCAACATCGATTGTTTCAGAGGTGCCATTTGCGAAGCCATTGATATGGCCGTTCGCGTGGCCGTTCATTTTGTGTTCTTCTTTCCTCTCAATGCTAATAAATTTGGATGTTGAGAGATTGACGTGGGTCGGTAGAGATTGTATTAGTGATTACAAATTATTTCAAATGCAAGCAAGGGCGACGTCAATATTTATCGCATCGTTTTTCCAGGACAACCTCATTGAACTTATAGTTAAATCACATGTACACCTCGGCAGCAAGACTCGAAAATTCGAGCACCCGCACAATCCTACGTAGTTGATCACGATTTTCTGGTGGCGGAACAGACCAATGTTTAAATCGCGAACCAGTTCCTTCCCAAGTCGTGTACAGGCAAATGAGAATGCGCTCTGACGCAAATTAGAAGGCGCTAGACTGTTGATCCTTTACTCCAGATGTTGCTAATCTCACAGTCTATGCCCGTGAACAGATTAGCGTAGGTCCACTGTGAGGCTTCTGAATCCACATTTTTCTGGGTTTGGGGTATTGTGCCTCGGCTTATCTGGGGGTTTGCAGCTTAGGGCTTTTGGCAACTGGGATGTGCCCCAACGAATTTTAACGTCCGACACGTAGGTTCTTGCTGCCTACCCTGGTCCATGTGCGATACTGTTCCTTTTATCGGAGGCTTTCAAATCTTGAGTCTCAAATATGTACTACATGCCCTGACATAGATTCCATCGGAATACGTTCTTCCATCACATGCAGCTACACTCATCGTGCCGACAAGGTTGTTGAGCCAACTGCAGGTGGTCACTAGCATTTCTCGAGTCCGAGTCCCGAGAAGCTCTTGAGATAGAATAGCTCTAGTGTGGATATTTTATCTCTCGCAATTCAGATCTCGGATCTCATCTGAAGGCCGGAGAAGTCATACAGCGGTTCGTGGCATGTGCGGTTATCCCCCACATTATGACTGCCTAGGCAAATATTGAGCCCTAATCAGTCTGAGCCTAACACAAGACTAGGTGCTTTGAGTCAAGGGTAATGTCAGACCTGCAATATTTCGACAGAGGTCAACACGGGAATTACCATCCACTCATGTGTTACAAAAAATCGTCCGTGTTTCGGTCACGGGCCGGGCCGATAAAGGGGCTCGACTGAATCGGGCTCCTACCTGTGTAATCCTCGATTTTGGATTGTGTGACCGATTGGATATAAGATAATAAATGTAGTTTGAAACTCAAGATGCAATTATTTTAAGATCTCAAATGAGTGTCGAAGCTTTGGATATCTTGCATGGCTATTGTTGACTATCCCAAGGCCTCCAAAGTCGTTATAATCCGCGCAAAAGTCGAGGATTACAACGAGAGACTTCGAAACCTTTAGGAGAACGTTCAGAGTACTGGAAATAACGCGACAGGATCCTATTTTGACTCTCATGCAATTTCCAATGCTGTGGCCGATAATCTAGCGCAGTTTCAAGCTATTTGTGGTTGCTTGTGAAGGGCTAAGATGCCTAATCTTTCTTTTAGTCCGCAGAGACGGGGGTAAACCTCTGCCTTAGCATGAGTATGGCTATTTTCGGGCCCTTCCATGAGTAAATCAATCACAAGGCTGTTCAAATATTGGTGACATTAGGGACCAATGCATAGGATACTAAGAAATGCGTGAAGACAGCAATAGAGTTGAAGTGTTAAAAAAATTTCCTCAATCTAGCTCTTGACCCGTGAAGTGTATTTACAATGGAAAAACAAAATGAAACTTCTAATCTCGACGCTATGTAGGAATAGTAATACATGTGGGTATGAGGAAATGCAACGTATCAGCGCCGAACCATCGATGAATCAAAAACTAAAATCATTGCACCCCCAAGCCTTGATACCCTAGAACCAGAACAAAGTCATAAACCAATAGTCATCTCATAGCCTCATTCGTGAAGTCGTAGCATGTATTCTTCCTTGAGACTCGTTGTGTCACCAGCTGGGTCGCCAAGGTACCATTCCGCAAAATCCCTGAAAGCCGAGGGATCGTTGAGAAAATTATACATCTTTGTACGGCGTAGTACAAGGTGTTTGCCATCGAGTGAAGAAGCTAACCCTTCTTTCTTGACGATGCACCATTTCGGTCATGGGATACTCTCAATGCAGCCGATATGAAGGAACCGAGGCCTATTTTATTAGCGATCAGCTTACGTGCCGGCTACGAGAGCAAACATAGAAAACATTATATCGGTTCTGGTGAATGTATCATTGATGGATCATATAGAACTCCACGTGCACATTCATCCGTAAGTCAATTGTGATTGTTTAGTACTTGGTGTAAATTCAAAACTCCGACAGAAAGGAGTACATTCATGTCGAGAAAATGATGGCGGAATGAATATGATAACGTGTTTCACTGAACCTTGTTGTATGCCTATTAGAATGCAGCTCATGTTTGGCTTAGCCACCTGACTACTCTATACACTATGCGCGTATCTGATAAAATGCCTACGAGGCTGTATTCTTAGATTTCATCATAAATATATCACTAAAGGATTAGAATCGTGCGAGGTGACAAGGTAAGTTTCAGAGGTCTTCTATCTCTATCTCGCAGCATCTCCAAGGTGTTTTTTGAGTCTAGCCATTTCACTTCCTCGACCCAGCTGCTTCCCACGGCGCCTCATCATAACAGCCCCATCATCAACTTGGTCAAAGTCTCATCCTCAACATGAAACATATCCAGCGAGTTCTGTAATTGTTCGTTCAGCAAAGAATTGGTTTGATCAACCTCGCCACGATTGCCAAGTTGAGGATCCATGAAAAAGTCGCCAGCAAACTCAAAAAAGTTGGTTAGGTCACTGTAGTCGTCTGGTGTAGTTTCATTGACTAGCGATGGAGGAAGTGAATAAATCGAATGGTCGATATCAGTGGGTTGAGCATTCACTGCCGTTTTAGGGTCAACTGCGTCTGCTTGATCAGCATCAATTGTCGTTGCAAGGACATTGGACCGAGTAGACGGTTGGTTAGTGTCAAGTATTTTGAGGTTTTTGATGACCTTGCGAAGTCGTCGAGAATGTCTCCCTCGAGTGGACGATCGTTTCAATGCATTCAATGCCTCAGAGAAACTGTCGCGACAGACGTTTACAAAGTAATCCGGGTAATGAAACATGGCTAGAAAAAGTGTTGCTAGCGCTGAAAAGAGGAACCGATCGAACGGTTGCGGCCGTTGGGAATAGATCGCCGAGACATAGCTGGGATTGCTTAGTGCTTGTATCGTGTTCTTTGCATTCGCGACGGCAACGTTCGCGCCTGAAAAATTGTTTCTGATTGACTGAGCGCTCAGAAGGTTCTGTTTGTAGATAAGTATTCTCATATGATTTGCGCGTAAATGTAGGAGGATTCGAGGTGTTGCCAGACGTGCATCTCTCATAGTAGGCGCCCATTCGCCCTGCAGATTATCAAAGCGGAACTCGGAAGGTATGGATTCTTGCCATTGATAAATCTGAAAGTTCAAAAAGGATTCATTGTCGGATGCCACTGCTTTGGCTGTGCTACCCCAGCCGATCATTAGATCCCATATGTTGCCTCCAACTCGGCAATATGAAATCATACAGTCCAGGTACGTGTGGTGCTCGGCCTAGTGGGGATTGTATGGTCAGCATAGTGATATCCATTCTATCGCTGAATGAACATACCGGTCGAGGCAGAGTGGAATCCATGTCAGAGTCCCGCATACCAAAGGGCAAGCCCGTCTCGAAGGAAAACTCCTTGTCAAAGACATATATGCACCAGAAGAGATTTATAGCCCAAGAGCGTTCTAGATCACCGGGGAAAATTCCTCCAGTCCGAAGCCACGTATCACATCTATGTAAGCCCATTTGCATGGCACCTCGTGACGCTAAACCGATTGTACGCCATGCCAATATATCATCATCTCGACAAGAATGATACAAAGACTTTGCTATAATGAGCGAAAAGATACAATGCTTTTTCAAAGGAGCCAACTTACCACCAATGTTAAGATGATCAACTCTTTCATATCGACCTCAGGTACCTGCGTCCGAGTCGTGGCAAAGGTATCTTCAGCGCTCGCAGCAAGTATATTCCCTAGCTCGCTTTGACCAGGTGATTCCGATATCAGACCCAAAGCAAGCACAAGTTTCAAGACTTCTGTATCACGAGCCGAAAACCACCAGTCCTCATTCCCGCTTTGGGGTGGGGACATGTGACCAGCAGCATCATTCGAGTGTTGGCTGTAGTAGTCAACAATGTACTCTCGTATACTTTTGAGGTCCACGACAGGATACATCGTTCCAACAGCCTCATCGTAAATATCGACAAGCCGAAGAGCGTCGGTTTCGTCGAGCGATAGTAGGGGATTGCTTCGTGAAATATCTGTTCTCTTTCTTTGCTCTTCTGGCACCACTGGCGGTACATAGGGACTGTTTGAGGAAGACGGTTGCACTAGTTCTGAAGTCTCCGTTTCATCCATGTCCGGTACGTCATCATTGGGGACATTCAGACCGAATTCACTGCTCGTTGGACCGACATAGCTAGGCGAAACTGGAGCTCGGCTCGCCCATCGGGAGTCAGTAGGCTTGTGAGCTCTATTTGTTGTTCGGAGATGTTGCTGAGGTGGCCTCGATCTTCGCCGTAGTATTCGTATTTCATTGGACATGAGATCCAGCTGCCTTTGCATAGCTGACATGCGACTTTCCAACGATTCCAGCCTCGATGAGGAACTAGGTTTTTGGTTAGTTTGGTTTAACAGCGACGCTTGGATCAGGAAGGAAAGAATTATTTTTTACTAATGCTGTTGATGTTGATGGTTCTCAGGATTATTTTCCTGGTATGTAGTTGGCTGAGGTAGGGCATATACACAAGAAACGCGATTCGATGCGCATCGCTTGCATATATCCTCACCGCTACATTTCAGCTTCCGGCGCTTGCATTCATTACTATCGACTATTAGACGCGTGCTATTGACCATGGTTCACAGAATGAGGGTCCATTCTTACCAAGCAACTTGGGTGTATTTGCCCCGTTTCCGCGGTTCAAAGTCGTGTGCCTCGAAGACGGTGGCGCTTCGCTTGTCGTTTGCTGACATTTGCCGGATACCATGCTCTTTGGTACTTTTTGTGTAATTAGGTTCTTGACAAAAATTTATCGGGACTGCACTGCTAAGAGAAATAAAAAAGAAAGGTTGTAAAGAAAGAAAGAGCGGAGTAACAATCGGGAAGCTGGGAAGTCGAGATAAGATTAGCTGCTCGGAATAATCCCGAGGTTCGACCAATCACATCCGCAAGTAGTATCTGCTTCATTTCTGTGCCATTTTGTCATTTATTGTTTACAGATGGGCTATTTAGTATCTCTATGAAGAAGAGATATATGCAATGGAAAAAGGCATCTACAGGAAAAGTGCAGCGGACAAAAATTACCGTTAAGAATTGACAAAGTTTGTTGTTGTTAATTTAGCCCCTGCTCCCACATGGAATAGAAAATAACAGAACCAAGACTATAAAATAGAGAATATCAAATGAGACCACAACATGCATCTCCTGCTTAGCGATTCCTTGGTGGCAACGCCTTTCACTGCTAGAGTCGAGCCTGTTCTTTACTTGTCTCGCAGACCTCGAGAAACGCAGACGGTGGCTTCCTCTTTGAGATGAAATTCTCAAAGGCACTCATAAACGCGAAAAGAGGATCTTCACGATGAGCGGAAGCGATCGCTTGCAGCCAAACTGGCCGAGAGTTGTAGTCGAAATATGACACCGGAATCGCAGCAACAGGGTAGCCTATGATGGGTTATCTAAGACTCAGTGTGAGGGCAGGTGATGATTATCGTACCTTTAGCTGAGGTATGTAGAGTCAAGAAACAATCTCCCGGGGCGACAATAATGTCGATTCCATAATACTGAACAGTCGTATCAAGGTATGCACCTACAGCTAAATAGTGCTTGCGCAACCTTTCAATCTGGTCGGTTGAAAATCTCGTGTTGAGTGCTTCAATCAGCATATCCTGACTCTGATGCCCTGCTGTAGTATTAGAGAATAATTCCTTGTAAGCTTTTGCTTTTGGGAAATTACCTTCGGGAAGTGCTTCTTCTGCTTGCTCAAAATCCCACTCCACAAGTTCCTCTACGCTTTTCACTGGAGAACCTGGTAACGTGCTAAGGTATTCGTTTTAAACATCAACCATGTCAAAATCTGTGGTTGTTAGCAGTAGTAGCTAATGAGGATAAAAAAGCATATACCCAAAGTACTATTATAAACTGAATGCTTTCCTTCAGGCATAAATTCTGAGACCAGAGGAAGGGGAACATTATGATGAAAAACACTCGCCAGCTTGTCATGTATTTTAGAGTATGCATCCAAGACGATTTTATTCTATTACCTTCGTCAATTGTGCAAGTCAAATACACATGGTGATTACTTACCATTTGCTTTGTAGCTTCAAAATTGGGTTCCACTAAGTTATCCGGATAATTCCAAATTTCCGGATCGAGCATACCAACCCTGAATGTCTCGCTTTAATACAAAGCAGGGGCAGACATATAGCCACCTTTCGGAACTGTGGTCTTGTCTGGCTCCACAAGAACCGTCAAGAGGTCTGCTACATCCCTGACAATTTTACTCATAGGGCTAATTGTATCAAAAGATTTCGAGCACGGAACTGCACCTTCTACTGAGACAATCCCAGTAGTTGGTCTAATCGAAAAAAGAGACGCCCTAATCGCAGGAGCGGAAATGGAGGCCTTGGTGCCCGCGCCAACACCAATCGCAGCTGGACCAGCGCTGATGGCAATGGAATTCCCGATGATGAGCCGCCAGGCACCTATACGTCGACAAATTAAATGAATTTTCTTTCTGCGGAGTAAGAGATATGAATATACAGTATGTCCCTCAATCGATTCATCCGAACCAAATCCCTCAGGAATATAGGGAGATTGTCCCTGACCGTCAACCGCGGACCAACCGGGGGGAAGACCGTTTCCTCTTTGACCATTATTAGATACGTCAATGAGGGAGATTGAATGTAGGCTGCGAGACTTACTTGAGAAAGCTTAATACCTACATGTGCAGACATTAGCCATGCTCGTCGCCTCTTGTCCGGTACGTCCTTATGGATACTTACTGAGATAGTTGTCTTCCCAAGAATCACCGCACCAGCAGCAAGCAGCTCGCAATAATTAGACCTGCAAGCTTGAAGCAGTTAAGAGGCATAGAAGACGTTACCTTGTCTACAACCTGTGCATTTCTGGTAGGCTTGGTTTTCAGAAGCGCAACGGCCCCTGCCGTAGTCCGCATCTCTCGGCTCGGCTCTGTATTGAATGTATCCTGGTGATGTCCTGTGAGTATAAAATATATCAATATTTGGCAAAAGAAGGGGGATACCTTGATTAGAACGGGAATGCCATGAAGTGGGCCCAAAAGTTCTCCCGATTGCCTCTTAGCATCCAGTTCCTGCGCCTGTTCGAAGGCACTAGGAGCATATACCGACACCGCGTGAAGATAACCATTGTGCTTTTCGATCTGCCGAACATACTCTTCAACGAGGTCAGTACTTTTCAGAGTTCCGGCGATCATCATTTGCTGCAAGTCATGCGCCGTCGCAGTAAGAGGATTAAATAGAGTAGGGTTTTGCCGCTGGAGGACCACACCCCGTGGAATGGTTCCTGGTTTCCGTTTGGATATGTTGGTTTGGATATCATCTTGAGGATGTCTTTGACGAGTGTTTTGAAATTTCTTTGGTCAATGGAGCTGGAGGGAGTGTGATCAAGAAGATCGATCGATCACAATACGTGATTACGCCTTTTTATAGTGATTAGGGGAGGGGACGCAAAGGCTTTATTCGAAGTATTAGGGATGTTGGGATGAGTATGTGTGTTTCAATAACGCCGAATTCATGTCTGAACTGCTTGTCATAATATATTTGGCAATATCTATCAATGATAAATGACTCATATTTTTAAGAACTTGAAAAGAAATCTGGGGTATCACTTAAAGCCATATACGCCATACTCATCACACCACTAAGACAGACTACACAGCTTCCCAATCCATAGCATCGACAATAAAATCCCAGTCGCCTTCTGTATCCCCATCGATGGTGGTCTCAACATCCATCTCAGGATTCTCACTGGAAACATGTTGCTGCGCAAGAGCATGCCCCTGCTCCAGGCCATTAAATACACTTGTCAATATTCCTTCAAGGTCATAGCTTTCTAGCGATGCCGTCTCGTTTCTCGAGGATGCAGCTGATTTGTATTGCTCATCGTCTTCCAAAGAGTCCGCGGTCTTCCATTGATTACGAAGTTGTTTGGCTCGTCGCAATTGATCGCGGACTGATCCGGTTCCTAACGCAGCGTATAAGGGACACGATTCTCGCTCCAATGTCTCGAGGACATTGGCATGGTATCGATGATTCGAAGACCACCGATCACTGGGGGTGGTTGAATTGTCAGTCGCCTTGTGTCGTGAAACTGTGATATTCCACACCGCGAGTAAATGTACGATTGCGCGTTCGAGGAGGGCGTAGTATTCGTGGAAGTCGATTTTAAACATTATTTCGGCGTAATGATTGTCAGCTGCGGACATGTTGTGGCGGGCCGTAGCTAGGCGATAGCCTTCTGATAAAAATGGGAGTTTCCATCGTAATCGCGAGACGATCTTCAGGAAGCGAGCGAGTTCTTCAGTGGAAGAAGGCGATGGAGCGGTTTCTTGAGGAGTTGTGACCTGGGGAGTTGCCCAGCGTGAATCGTAGAGGCTTTTGGTGCGCATTTTTGGTCCAAGTTGTCGGAGTTAATGGGCGACTTGAGCGGCGGGTTATAAGTGGATCATCCCGTGCCGCTTTAAGGAACTGGACAAAAAGCCCTAATACAAGACTGTCGTTCTTGATCTACGCATCCGAGTGTATTGTATGTTTCATTTCCCATTGTATAATTTCAATTATCTCTTGTTGTGTTCTTTTCTCGGGGTGTCTAATGATTGGAGATAGTATTTCATTCATGACTGCCAAGATGGGGAACAGTAAACGGCAAGCGCGTACACCACCTTGAATGTTTAGTCACGCTTCTTGAAACACCGGGACAACACTGCGTTACATTCGGTGAACTACAGTCATTCGATTCAATCTGTTGTTCTTGTTGGTTAACTCTGAATTTTCCGCATAAGTTGCTGTGTATTAAAAAAGGGTTGGTTGTCTTCCGTCTGAGGCCTGCATGCGCGGAGTATTTTATACCCGAATATTCATTACGTTAGAGGATGCAAAACGAATGCTTCGGGGTGTTTTTCTCAGCCAACTGTTCGTGATAATGAATCAGTTCTTGATTAACATGAGGTTGCATGTGCCATGCATGCATCAATGCAGTGGCAGAGCTAAACTTTGCTAGACTGCGCAGATATTCCGAATCTTCCGAGATCTATGACTATGTATCGACTATTGCCATGTTTTGAAAGACAAGACAATAAAGAGAAAAAGTAATCCGCCTATAGCCGATGAGGAGTCTGAAGCAAAATATTACTTTAGTAGAGCGGCCAATAATTCGGAAGCCTTGCTTTGTGGTTATTCACCACGGGCATTATCGTGGGTATCCTTAAGAGTACACATTTCATCACGAATACAGGCACCGCCCTTGATCATGTCACTCGCTTCTGCCTTGAGTTTATCTGCATCAATCCCAGTTTTACGTAGATCCTCCATAATCTCGTTAGCCTCTTTGTGCAGGCCTTGATGTGCCAGATCGAAAATCAATGACATATGACTATCATCCAAAATAGAGCATAGCCGGTCGTCAGCAAGAGCTACGACCTTGCCCTCCGGAAATTTACGATAGTATCCGCCGTTTTCGGCGTAGCTGAGTGCACCCAGGTTAGCGTGTTGGAGCTTGGCCTTTTCAAGCTTTGTCTTGGAGATTATAATGCCTGGCGGAAACGGGGATTTGTATCGCGTTAGAGTGGATGTCTGATTCATGTTCTCTATTCTCACAGAGAACTTCGGGAGAGATGATTCAGGACTCGTTAATTGCAAATGAGAATGATGCTGAGCCTTGGACTTTTGGGGTGTTGACAAGGACACAAAAGGAAGTAAGTCATCGACGTGGGGTAGAGACTGCACATAAGACCGCACGGCAACCCCTCCCTTCCTTTTGTACGCTCGATGAAAGCCCTAATACCCAATCCCTGCCCGTTCTTAAATAATATATATAGCTATGCGTTGCGCTCTTTCTTGCATTCCTTTTGTATCAGTGTATCAATATCTTTCACTTCTTCTATCCTATCAGCAATAAGGAAGCAATACGAGGTCCACGAAACCGCAACTCGATGTGTGATGTATATAAGCCGGGCAATGTAAATTCTCCCTTTGAATGCATAAATGATTCACAGGTATGTACTTGCATTAAAGATCCGGTTCGCTAACTAGGCTTTGGGCAACATTAGAAGATTGGGGAAAGCTTGTCGAGTTTCTACTTTCAGCCTTCAATCCAAGAAAAAGAACCACAAATGATTTTTCTACAGCGTAGAATACACGAGTATAGAGTAATCAGAGCGCTATGGACTGACCAAACAGCCACTGTCTACAGCGGTCTAGTATTCTGCTCGAGAGCCCTCGAAATGAGTTTGAAGACAAATGCATTCGTACAGAGAACCCTTGGATTGCACAGTATGAGAACCTCCCTCAAAACGCAGTAATCCATGTTGGCTGCAGATTGCTAAGAATATATCTACAGACTTCGGCGTTGTTAAATCTGAAAGCCCTCTTTGAAGAAGCCGGTTCGAGAATCGAAAATGTTCTCAAACTGCTGATCCTTGCCACTAATATGAAAGAGGTACCGGCGATAAACGAAGTTTAAATGTTTCTTGCAGATTAAGACCTGCAAGCTTTATGAGTTTTGAATATTGAGTTTCATCATGATTTTTCTCGGCTAGCGTACTTGGATCTTCGGATCTCGGTCATGCGTGGCTGTCAAGGGTATGCCCAAAAGGTGCTGATGATGAAATTGAATGTGTCGGGTATAAATGAGGAGTTGATAGTTCTTCTATTGATTCTCCCATTGCACACAGAACCAGGGTTTAGGACGGAAATAAGATTGCGAACTAGGCTGTTGTGGGCTTAGTGCGACTGTTGCCTACTTTTATTTTGACCGTAGATTGATCTTTTCTTTCTTCAATCTCTCGAGATGTCAAGTATAATAAAAAATATTGTCCATCATATTTTGCTTGGACACCAAAAGAAAATGGCTCGAACCAAGCAAGTTGCTCGCAAGTCCACAGGAGGACGAGCGCCCAGGAAACAACTCTCCGGCAAAGCCTACTTCATAGACACATTTCAAGATCATGCTCAGAAGCCTTATACAGTCGTTGGAGGGCCATCTTTTACGATGAACCCGGACATCATCCGAAAGTTGAGTATACATCTCTATTTTCTCAGCGATGTAGACGCCGAACAACGAGCAGAAATCGGAAACAGCCTTCTCCGGTCTGATGCCATTGAAGGATGGGGAAACGCCAGAAATTACTGGCCACGGGTAGATGTGTACACACCCTTGGGTAGTATTGAGGAATGTATTGAGCATCACAGACGCGAAAAAATCTATCGACACCAGGCTGTCGAGGAGTTGCATGCCACTGTCGCTGCCGATGCTAGAGATCAGTGTGGACCCGAAATGGATGATGACGATCGCGAAGAAGCGGCACAAGAAGCAATATTGGCATTTAGAGGTTTGGAGATTTATCCACACATTGTTCCCACCTGGTGCGTCTCTTCGAGATGTTGGATTGATCGTGGTGGCTGGGATTTAAGGGTACGCTATCAAAGTTGGATACTCGCGGTTCCCGCAGATTGCTTCTCGTGGGATGATCTCTTGCAAAAGGGGATTATCCATGTCATGTTCGATCAAGATGTGTCACCTGCTATGGATACATATATGGAAGGATTTTATGACGAGGAAGAGAAATCAGAATCTCTTCTTGACAATGATCCATCTGGTTGGGCATATGTCGAGAAGGTTGATCATGGGCCACCGGTCCAAATTCGACGTCTTTCCGTGGCTGATGATGCGAATGAATTGGCGCTTCGGACGCGGAGGAAGGAAGAGAGCCCGGCTGAAATTACAGGTCACTTGTTTCATACATGGTCGGATTGGACGGGTGTGCTGTGGGACTGTACTTATCGCTCCCCGTTCTGTGATGCATGCGACAACGAGGAGCCACATGAACTTTGCGAGCTTGAAATGTAAGGTTACCCCCTGAGAATTGAAACAAGCTGATGGGCTTTTGAGACGAAAGTTGTCCACGGTTTGAAAACTAACATTTCGATTCTGTCTAGGGATGATCATTTTTTCAATAAAGACGGGCAATGTATGGCCTGTGAACGGTCCATAGATTATAGACGCCGCAGTAAACGGATAAGGAAAAAAAGAAAACAAGATCAAAATACGACAAATGCATAATTGAGGAAATATTTACATACATGATAGCTACACATGTAGCCTACAAGCTAGGCTTTGTACAACAACTCGAGGTGACCAGCTGCGAAGCCAGATTCTTATTTGATGGGACATCAATAGCTGGATTTTCTGTGAAGAAGTCTGCAGGGCGGATGTTGAGTTGATAGCATTCCACAGGCCTGTACATACGAAACGCATTAGCATTCATTCAAAAGTCTGGCAAAGACAGGCAACTTTACATGACCGGCCAATCTTCAACTCGAGGATTATGAGTGATTCCGAAAACACTCCATACCACCACATCTTCATTTGAGACAGCTTCGTCTCGGTTCACGGCATCAGAAACACCGCCAATCTCGTCTTGGCTCTGTAGTGTATATTGGCCGCCAGCGTAAAGCTCGCCATCCCGGTACTTGGTCACCCATACATGGTGTTGAGCAAACTGGGCCCGTCTAGACTGGACTGATCGTTTGTCAGCCAGTAGAAGCTGCGTTGCCATCGGCGTGAATTTATATCCCATAGGCCTCTGACTGATCGGGTTGAGTTTGTCGGTATTAACCATCTTGATAATCCGGTTATGCTCGGGTGCCGCATCAAACCAACTCGATTTCTCAACAGGTGTCTTCTGAATCTGGTAGAAGTTCCCTTCCGGATTGGTGATATCGTTCATTTCCACGGCATGTGACTCTTCCACATATACCGTGTTCTTGTGCCCCTCAATAGCAGGGTCGATACGAATGCAAAACACGTGTTGGTGGTTCTGTGCCAGCACACCGTTACCAACCACGTTTCCATATTCGGACACTTTGCCGGGGTCAATGTTCACGACACTGACTATTCCTGTTGCTCGGGATTCAACAGAAATTCCGCCAGCGAGGTCAAATTTATATGCGAAGATGTACTCGTAGTTGGCTAAAGTGATGATGAATTGTACTACCAATTCGCGGGATCTGGTGACCACAGCACGTCCCGTGCGCCAGTTGGTATGTTTCCAGCCGATGCCATTGTCTTGTTCGTGGAGGCAGATGACATTTGGGGCGGGTTTTGCATTACCTTCGCCGTCTGTGGCGACGGCATCAAAGTACTAAAAAGTTCCGTTAACCTAGAAGCCTTATCAGTTGAAAATTTCACGTACTTTAATAACACCCAAGCAATCGCATCCAAGTGACAGATTGTTTGCACAGTTTCCAGCACCTCCATCTCCAAAATCAAATGCTTGTTTGCGATGGAACGGATATCGAGGATCTGCATATGGTACAGTCTGACAGGTACGGTTAGCTCCGTTCAACAAGTCGGGCTGGACATATTACTCACCATCTCGCTGATACTCAGTCGGTAAATAACACTCCTCCCATCATAATAAACATCATGTATCGTTGCACCTTCCCTCGGATTAAAGCCCACACGAAACCTCCACTTCTGCCACTCAACCAACGATTCATCATGCGATACTCTGAACGAAGGACCATTCGGCTGCAGAACATTCAACTCCTTCAAATCCTTCCTTGTGCCCTTGGGTAACAGCTCTGGTATATATTCTGCCGCTGTACAATGACCAATAACATCCTCTCTGAAATCAGCATCTGATGCAACCAGCGGGTCCCCCTTTCCGCCCGTAGCCAATTTGTCGATGCGAATGATTTTGCGTTTGTGGTAATCCATGACGGGTATAATAGGAATAGGGTATGTATAAAAGTTAGAATCGGGGTTGTTGGACCGCTTGTCCTGCGCGAAGATGAGGCCTTGGAAGTAACGGCTGTCGTCTGTGACGCGGTCACGACCGCCATAGGGCCAGGGCTCAATGACATAGTCGAAGCCTTCAGGAAGTTTAAACTTGGCGATTGCTTCTTTGTAGAGCGGGGATTCTTGGCAGGTTTTGACGAAGATGTCGAATTCATCACTGTAGCCATATCAGTATCCGCAGTAGGCCAAATGAAGGGCTTAGCACGCACAGCGTTAAAGAAGCCTGGTGTTCTTTCCCAATCACGACATGATTGACTCTCTTCTTGCGCTCAATATCGACAACAGACTCGTGATATTCCGGCACACGATCACTACCGACAACGTCATACTGACATTTTGCCAATCGCTGGGGACGAGGTGATGTCGGACTCAATTTTCCGGAATGCTCTAGTTCTAGGTAGGGGACAAGCTCTGCTTTTGCTGGTTCCTGCAGATATATTTCGCGGAAGAAGATCGCTTTGGCGGGGTGGGAATCGAGGATAATGTCTCTGGCGGTTGTGGTTTCGAGCTCGGAGAGCTGTGAGAGTGGATGGGTGTACATCATGAAACCAGAGTATAATATCCTTGAAACCAATTTGAAATGTAACACAAGATCGGGATCGGATTCATTGAGCTTCTAATTGTATATATGGGTTTTTCTAATAAATGTGCTGGAGAAGCATGTATCATAGACAACGTGATATCGGAAATTTCCGAAGTTCCGAGATCGATAGCTCTGGGGAATAAGCGGGGAGGGTTCCGGCGTTCCGAGGACCCGAGTAGATAGGCTCATACAAAGAAAAGACAGAACTATCCATATACTAAGAGAGATACGTCCCTCTATTCATCTTACCAAAACTTTAAGCGCTTATTATCTCTAGAAGCATAGATACTCGGAACGCAAGGCTGCATTGCCTGATGGTTTCTGAGCCTCGGGGTGTGAAGCCCCCAACCCCAATTCCAACATCAGACATTTGGTATGCTGACATTACTGGCATTACTGATTAAGCATGACATTGTATCATATAAGGCAAGACTTTGTGAGAGATGGATGCACATAAGTATATATATGAAAACACTACAGTGCAAGTACATTGCCCATCGGCTTTACTTTTCTACACGGCACGCACTGCCCATTCCGGCAATGATTGACGCTTTCGGCGCAACTCCGAGTGACAATGGCACAAGAGCACTACCAATTGTCAAGAAACAAGAAAAGCATTCGATCACCCAGACAGCATGAACGGATAATTTTGTAACCAGATAGTGCTACGAGTTGCCGCATAGGAACAGGGTCCATGTCCACTTTGCGAGTAAGTCGGGGCTCGTTCCGCCAGTCAAGAATTCCGCTTGTACATAAGCCTGGAACTATGATCTACATAAAAGGCAATTACGCAGATCTTTCGAATGGAATTTCTTATTTTGGGTTAGTGATTTGAATTTAACCGATGCTTCATCGTCCGTCCTGTACCCCGTGGAGAACCCCGGTCTGCATACCAAGGGACTTTTTTTTACCGATCTGAAATCGAGGCTGCAAATGTGCCCGAAATTCTTTCTCGGCCGGATGCATACAGTTGGCTACATGCGCTGTTTTCCTAGCACTTCCACTGAGTTATTTGTGGTACAGGTTTGATGGGTGTGTGCTCGCTCAATTTTGCTATGCCGCTTGTACAACATCTCAGTATGTAAATATTATACCCTAGGGACTTGGGATTGGGGTGGGGTGACGGGTCCCCGTCATCCCACTATACTCGGCCATAGAAGTAGGCACTATGAACGGTGAGCGGAAATCCAATGCTTCAACTGACGCAAGTGGAAGATCGCCGGAAATTTTGACCACTTTCCCAGTTAAGATTGGTTGCAGTCCCACTCCCAATGCAGACCAAAGGCACGCAGATGTACTCGTCAGACAACAAATACTTGAGCATGAGCTCCAGTTCAAATACTCGGATGTCCCCCGATGTGCAGGAAGTGAAAAATTGTGTCCGAACTCGACTCTTACTGCCTTGGGGAGGCTTATTTGATTCGTCGCGAATAGCAACAACCATATATCCTAAAACGAAATACCGCCAACATGAGTGACAAAATAAGCTCATGGAACATCGTCCACCGCTTCGAGAAGCGCCAGCTTCTCATCGCCATCAACTGCGCTGCAGCCCTATCAATCCTCATGTTCGGCTACGACCAAGGCCTAATGGGCGGTGTCAACAACTCCAAGAACTACATTGATCTCATGAAGTTTGGCTACACAAAAGACGTCGATGGTTCACCTACCCCCGTCATTACCAATAGTCTGCTTCAGGGAGGTATCGTCTCGGTGTACTATCTGGGCACACTATTTGGTGCGTTCTTGGGAGGATGGGTTGGTGATCATATTGGAAGGATTAGGTCAATTGCGCTGGGAACGCTTTGGGGCATTGTGGGTGCTTGTTTGCAGACTTCTGCACAGAATCATAATTGGATGATTTGTGGTTAGTAACGATCGTGGTTCATGGAGGTGCGGTGAGGGCAATGCACTGATGTGTCGTAGCTCGTGCGGTTAATGGAATTGGAACGGGTATTCTCAACGCTATCATTCCAGTGTGGGCGACAGAAACAAGTGTACGCATGTCTCATGATTTGTATTGACCATGGAGATCTGACTTCAAATTCAGGAGCACACTTCTCGCGGACAGTTCATTGCAATTGAGTTCACCTTGAACATCTTCGGCGTGGTTATTGCTTACTGGATGGAGTTGTACGTTGTACCACGTTTCACCCACCACTTATTCACTAACAATCATCACAGCGGCCTCTCGTTCATCGAGGGCGGCAAATCAGCTTTCCGATGGCGTTTCCCCGTGGCCTTCCAAATCATCTTTCTTCTCGTCCTCTTCAGTATGATTTGGTTCTTCCCCGAATCACCACGATGGCTAGTCAAAGTTGGCCGGGAAGACGAAGCTCGCTACATCCTCGGTCGTTTGCGTGGCAACACTACGCCCGAAGAACGCACAAGAGCAGATCTAGAGTTTCGCGAAATCTCACATATCGCTGAACTGGAAAAATCCATGACACATGATCATTCGTATCTGGCGATGTTGTTTGGATACAAGTCTGGGAAATTGCATCTGGGGAGAAGGGTGCAGTTGGTTATATGGTTGCAGATTATGCAGGAATGGACTGGTATTGCAGGTGTCACTGTCTGTACGTTTATTGTTCATCCCCTCTTGGAGCGCCGGGTTCGTTGCTGATGTGCTCTAGATGCGCCAACTATCTTTTCGATTGCTGGTTACAACGCTGAGAAGAGTCAATGGATCAGTGGTCTGAACAACATATTTTATATGGTAAGCAAACCTAGTCTACTGCACTAGGGACCTTTGTCACTAATTGATATATAGTTCAGTACCCTGATCTGTGTTTTCACGTTGGACCGTATTGGCCGAAGATGGACGCTTTACTGGGGCTCAGTCGCACAGGCCATCGCCATGTTTCTCGCAGGCGGATTATCAAAACTCGCCATCAATGCCGCCGACGCAGGGGACGCATCCAAAGCTTCTTCATACGGAGCTGGTGCGGCGTCCATGATTTTCATCTACACTGCCGCCTTTGGTGCTACTTGGTTGACAGTGCCTTGGCTCTATCCTGCTGAGATCTTTCCGCTTGCAGTTCGTGCTCGCGGTAATGCGTGGGGCGTAGTCGGATGGAGTATCGGAAATGGCTGGTTGGTGAGTACTCCTCCCTTTTTCATCCTTCGCAAAGATATAGACTGATATGTGATTAGATGCTTGTCTGCCCCGTCATGTTTCATTCCATCGGCGAAAAGACGCTCTACATATTTGCTGCCTGCAACATAATCACTATTCCCATGGTTTGGGCTTTGTATCCCGAGAGTAATCAGCGCACGCTGGAAGACATGGATTTGCTATTTGCTGCTGATACGCCGTGGAATTGGGATGCTGAAGAAACTTTTGCTCGTCTCAAGGAGGAGAATGGGGACTTCGTACAGGCACCTGACCGTAAGGCGAGTTTGATGGATCCGGAATCGGTAAAGACGGCGCATGAAGAGGTTTCTACAACAGAGTCATGATTGCTACAGGATCAGTAATCCTATCGATGAGTCCGCCTGGTCATGGGGACTCGCTAACGATTAGACGAGACTTGCCGCGATGAGTAGACTAGAGTATCTTTTTTGCCATCAATGAATGGATTACTCAACAACGGAGAGAGTACGTACGGAGTATATATTGAGAGTGTTGAGAGGTGAGAGTTTGCCGCTCTCCCGGTGGATTCCGTACCATCGGCCCGATTATATGCGGTATTTAGTGTCCGTACGTGATTGTAACCGGTCAGTCAGCAAAGCTACCCGTTGATTGGTTGATATCAGCATAGAATACATAAATAACCATACGTGACAATACGCATAGCTTTTGCTTTGACAACTTTCGAACCGGGCTGACTGACGTTGCACCTTCAAAAGACAAAAACACATCCCCATCTATATCCTCACCCTCCACCCCCAATCAATTGCATCTGGGGTTCTATTTGTTCGTTCTCTCTGTTTGATAATTCGGTTTCCCTCCACACATTCGCGCCATGTTCCGCTCAATGCTTCCTGCGCGGAGTGCTCTCCGCACGGTGAGACCTCAGGCCGCCGTTCCTTCGCCCGTCGTTCCTGCTCCTTCTTTGAGCCTGTTTGGCCGTCGCGGATATGCTTCTCAGTCGGAAGAGCATGATCTTGTTATTATCGGTGGCGGTGTTGCTGGATACGTTGCTGCTATCAAGGCCGGACAAGAGGGATTGAAGGTGAGATTTTTCATTGCGGAGCGATCATCGGATAAGCCGTGAACCGACGCACTTAATGAATAGCGACTGATATTTGATTGCGAAATGATTAGACCGCCTGTATCGAGAAACGTGGAACCCTCGGTGGTACCTGCTTGAACGTCGGATGTATTCCCTCAAAGTCTCTTCTCAACAACTCCCATCTATATCATCAGATCCTCCACGACACCAAAAAGCGCGGTATCGAGGTCGGAGAAGTCAAGCTCAACCTGCAACAGATGTTGAAAGCCAAGGATACTTCCGTTGAGGGTCTTACAAAGGGTGTCGAGTTTCTGTTGAAGTACGTTACTTTCGTCATCGGTTTTACGCGGAATATATACCTGACATTTCTTTGATTAGGAAAAACGGTGTCGACTACGTCAAGGGTACCGGCAGCTTCGTGAGCGAGAATGAGGTCAAGGTTAACTTGGTTGATGGCGGCGAGCGCACTTTGCGCGGTAAGAATATTATTATTGCTACTGGATCCGAGTCCACACCATTCCCCGGTCTTGAAGTCGATGAGGAGAGAATTGTCACAAGCACAGGCGCTTTGTAAGTGAACCCTATCAATAAGATTTCTACGCGGTGTCTAACAGTCGCGTTATTCAAGGTCGCTCAAGGAAGTCCCCAAGAAGATGGTCGTTATCGGTGGCGGTATCATTGGCCTGGAAATGGTGAATACTCATACTCCGCCTGCCTAGCTTACGCTAATTATATAGGCCTCTGTCTGGAGCCGGTTGGGCTCTGAAGTCACCGTTGTCGAGTTTTTGGGCCAGATTGGTGGTCCCGGTATGGACGCTGAGATCTCCAAGGCTGCCCAGAAGATCCTTGCCAAGCAGGTATATCAACTCGTACCATTACTCCCCATAGCGACGCCGCTAATACGATCCTGGCATATAGGGAATCAAGTTCTTGACCAACACCAAGGTCACCAAGGGCGACACTAGCGGATCATCCATCTCTATCAGTACCGAAGCCGCAAAGGGTGGCAAGGAACAGACTCTGGACGCCGACGTTGTTCTCGTTGCCATCGGACGACGACCATACACCGAGGGTCTTGGACTCGAGAATGTTGGCATTGAGGCTGACGAGAAAGGACGATTGGTCATCGACCAGGAATACCGCACCAAGCTTCCTCACATCCGTGTCATTGGTGGTACGTACCACTAGTCTCTCAAATGTTTTAGATAAAGGCCGACTAATATGTTTAGACGTCACATTCGGTCCTATGCTTGCCCACAAGGCTGAAGAAGAGGCTGTCGCTGCCATCGAATACATCACCAAGGGCCACGGTCACGTCAACTACGCTGCCATCCCCAGTGTTATGTACACCCACCCCGAAGTCGCCTGGGTTGGTCAGAGCGAGGAGGAATTGAAGAAGGCTGGTGTCAAGTTCAACAAGGGTATGTGAGAGGAAGCTGGCTGTTTATGATCCACGCTAATTGTCACTAGGAACCTTCCCCTTCTCCGCCAACAGCCGTGCCAAGACCAACTTGGAGACCGAAGGTTTGGTATGTTTACCCTCACAGAACATCAAATCTTCTATTGCAGGGGAGTAATATAAGCTAATCTCGATGAAGGTCAAATTCCTTTCTGATGCTGAAACCGACCGCATCCTTGGTGTCCACATCCTTGGACCCAACGCTGGTGAGATGATTGCCGAAGCCACCTTGGCCGTTGAGTAAGTAGCCCTTTTCCCCCAACCTTTCGCACAGGAAGGTGCTAATGTCATTTCAACAGATACGGCGCCTCTAGCGAAGACGTTGCCCGCACATGCCACGCCCACCCTACCCTCGCCGAAGCCTTCAAGGAGGCCGCCATGGCCACCTACTCCAAGGCCATCCACTTCTAAACCAGCAAACACTCCCTGCATCTGCCCTGCATGAAAGAGTCTCGGCCAATATCAAAGGTCGAACAAAGATAGATAATCACCTGTATTCATTCTTCTCATAAACCTCTTTATTCCCTCCCATTCTATCTCTTTCTCCTCGATATGATACCACCGGCCTTGACTCATTCATTCGAGAAGGGTTCCTGCAGTTTTTGTGACAAATTATACTATGTATTACTGTGCTAGCAACTAGCGAAGGGAGATGTGGTTTCCCTTTATTGTTTTCCGTTTTTTTATAATTTCGTGTAGAATTCTATGGCTTTTTTGTTACAATCCACTTTTCGTTTTGTTGATAGACAGTGTTTGGCATAAAGTGTGCGTAATATATAGTCTTGACAAAAATGAGATGAAACCACCGGCATCTACTATTTTATCGCCCGTACTTCCGGGTCGCTTAATCAGCCAGACTCCTTCCATAAAGATGCGAAGAAGATGTGAACAGTTCCTTTGCATAAGTCATCGACGGCGCAAGAGGTTTTATCCATTCGGACAGAACTGCATCGAGGACATCGCAGACGCGGCCGACGGCTTTGTCTGGGTTGTCGCTCCAGGATTCGATGTAAACTGTTAACCACAACGTCAGTAAACGCATATTATTCAAAGGGGGAAGGAGATAGATAGGGGGATGAAGGGAGGTGTACATTTGACTTTGGGCTCCGTCCCCGACCCTCTCAGCGTGAACTTGATATCATCATCCAGCCAGAGAGTCAACATATGACTACCCTTATCAACCGGTAATTCGGGCACATTATCTGGTGTATCCGAATCATACCCCAAGGTCATATCACGCCAGCGCGTAATTGTGAATTTCGTCTTTTGGCCGAATGACGCTCCCTTTTTCCATTTATCGTTCCCGGCACGGATTTTGGTGAATAGATCAGCTGTGGTGTGCGGATTCGGAGAACGGAAGTAATTGTTGAATGTTTCGTGGTGGCCGTATTTTTGGAATAGGTCGCGAAGTTTATCGAACGGTGTTAGGCCCTGTTTTCGCCAATGGGCTTCGGCAAGTAAGAATACTGCTGCAGCGGTCAGGCCGTCTTTGTCATAGCATTTCGTGCCAGGGAACATGTATCCGATTGCTTCTTCAAAGGCAAAGGGGACAATATAGCCTTCTTTCTCTTCGAGATCGCGGGCAATACTGCCCATCCATTTGAACCCTGTAAGGGTTTCGCGGTATTGGATGCCGTGGGCGGCACACATTTTAGAGAGCATGGTTGTTGAGACGGTGGTGTTGAGCATATAGTATCCTTTTTTGGGGCAGGGAAATTTGAGATTTTCAATGATGTGGGCAGCAAGCAAAACGCCGATTTGGTTGCCGGTAAAGGTGTACCAGGATCCGCGTCTGTTGTCGAGCAAGAATAGAAATGATTAGCGATGCATATAAGTGCATGGTGGGATGAACGTGGACTTACTCAGGCATAATCTGCGCTGCCGCAAACCGGTCAGCGTCAGGATCATTCGCGATCAACAAATCGCAAGAATTTGCCTCGCCAGCCATCATGGCGAGGTCGAGAGCATGATCCTCTTCCGGGTTCGGAAAGGGGACTGTGGGAAAGTTCGGATCTGGTTCGAACTGTTTATCGACGGAAATCATTCGAGTACCAAGACCGGTTTGTTGTAGGAGGTGCGGTAGGAAGTTACCTCCCACACCATGTAGAGGTGTGTAAAGGAATTGTGTTGGGAGAAGAACTTTTGGCACGGTGGATTTCTATGATAGATATTAACAGTCAGAGTCAAATTGACTCCACGGGTAAAAGTCAATGACTTACAGCGTAAGTGACAACGGCATCAACCCACTCAGATAAATTATTCGTATAGATGGGTCTGCTGAATTCATTTTCAGTTCCTGTCCTCCAGGCATCCTTCCATGGTACTAAATTCTCCTCGATGTGCTGTGATATTTCTGCGTCACAGGGTGTGTTCACTTGGACCCCCCCTTGGAGGTAACTGATGTTCAAGTCAGTGTATGGCCGAGACATGTGATGTTTTGGAGATTGTGTACACTTTATAACCATTGTCTTTGGCTGGATTCTGTCAAAAAGTCAGCATGCCACTTCAGTTCATGGGAGTTCGTGATACTTACATGACTAGCAGTGATCATAACACCTGCAGCTGCTCCCGTATGACCCGTAGCCCATGCCACCAATGGCGTAGGTATGACTGGTCCAAGCCATTGGACTTTGAAACCCATGGCCACCATGGCATTGGCCACAAGAACAGCAAATCTGTGTGAATTGTGTCGTGCATCGGCACCAATCACAATCCCATTTTCAATGGCACGTTTTTCATTAGTCGCCTTGAGGAATTTCGCTAATCCCTGCGAAGCCTGGATGACAGTGAGAGAGTTCATAAAAGCAAATCCAGCGCGCATTTCGCCGCGGAGACCGGCAGTGCCGAATTGGATTCCTGTATGTCGTTAGGTATGGTAGCATAAATCATGCAAAGATGTTGTGTACTAACTGTTCCTGAGACATTTCTCCAACTCGGGTACATTGTTGCCGTCTCTGAGACTGCGAATCTCTTGTAATGTCTTATCATCCTGGGCAAGCAGTGAGTAAACATAGGCCGAGCGATGCAAATGGATGTCTTACCTGGTCCCATTCCAGCCACTGGTTTGTCAAATGCCAAAGAGGCGCCTGTGTTATGAGTCTGATTAGCCTTGTATCTCTTCAACGACTTCCGCAAGCAATTACTATGACAGTTGTACCTCTGAATACGACATATTGTATTCTTGTCTGCTGTGTATCCCCCTGCCTGTCTGAGCAAAGAGAAAGAAAGAAGGAAACAGCAGAGGTTGATCTTCCACCTCGAAAGAGGCAAGTCTTATCGATAAGAAAGCGCCGCATGCCTTAGGCATCAAGGCACCCACATACCACCATCCGTTTCGACTGCTACAACGGAGCCTCAATATCACCCATACATTTCTTTACATAGTATGACTCTACTACGTACCTAGATATGGGGTTTGCGCATATGGTATTATCGAAGAACCAAGGTAAGGAAGACAGGATACGCTTCGCCACCACGTCGCTTCAGCTATGATTCAGCTTCTCTGATTAGAGCCCCGCAATATATTGTCGGTATTAGGTAGAATTGTAGTCTTCCGAAGACTCTTCGGAGCCAGATCCATGAGTCACATTGAGCTATCAACATGTTGCACCGACCAGCAAATGGCACTATATCGAGTAGATTGCGGTTGGTGGCTTGCTTACTAAAGCGCCCTTTTAGCCGCTCCTTCTCATTCGGGATTGCGTCAATCCCTCCGTCTTATCACCACCGCCCGTTGCTTCTGAGCCTCGTCCCTTTTTATTCCTGCTGCCTACTTTTTTATGATTGTATCCAATGTATGCAACTACCAGCAGTGGGCTAGTTGGTGAAATCATCAGCTAGGGATATTCCACAAAATCACCACTCAATTGCTAGTTTATTGTTCTGCCTACCCTCTACGGCCCTCCCGCCAGCCATTGACGATCGTCTCCAGAATTAAGAGTGCACCCATTTCACATCATTCTACCCGATCGTCACTGGTGCAATTATATATTAGAGCTTGATTCAAGGCTGCCCCGCTTTGGGGATTCGAGAGTCAGGATTCCGGAAGGTATAAGTAGGGGGACAATGCAAGTGAAAAAAGGATTCATGTTCTAGTTAAGAATCTTCCTTTCCATCATTACATCCCAAGGAAGGATCATTTTGAATATGGAAACTCTACTGTTCACAGCAGAGCAAAACAGCTCGATTCTTTCCAATTATGGAGATATCAATTCCTTTGGCCCCACAGCAAAAGCTGCCTTTGATTTCACTCCTCTATTCGAAGATACCATGTTCAGCATGATTCCATCGGCATTGCTCCTTCTTGTAATGCCATTTCGCATATTCGCCTTGCGTGGCCAACGACCAAAAGTTGCCCGAGGGGGGTTCTTATATGATAGCAAGCTCCTCTTCATGGTGGTCTTTGCTGCAATGAACCTAGTATTGCTTGCCATGCACGCCCTCAATTCATCGGAACGTACCAGGATCACTATAGCTGCAGCAGCACTGACGTTTATTTGCACCTTGGGGCTCTGCGTGCTATCGCATTTGGAACACATTCGGTCCATCAGACCGTCTGCAATACTGAATGGATATCTGTTGTTGACTCTCATTTTTGATATTGCGCGCTTACGCACACTATTCATCTCCAATACAAGTCGATCCATTGCTGGCAGCTTTGCAAGTATGATTGCCGTCAAGGTTATGGTGCTTCTCACAGAGGCAACAGAAAAACGAGGCATATTACTTGAACCGTATCAAAATTTGTCGCCTGAAGAAACAAGCGGAATATACAGCAGATCTTTTTTCTTCTGGCTTAACTGGCTTATGACGACCGGCTTTCGTCGTCTTTTACACAACGATGACCTATACCCTATTGATCGTGAAATGTCCTCCGCAGTCCTTCGAGAACAAATGCAGCAAGCATGGAACGCTTCACCGAAAGAAAGCTCAAGAGCTCTTTTCTGGGCGGTATTAAGAGCCAACATCAAACCATTCCTTGTTTGTATTATCCCACGACTATCGCAAAGTGCCTTCCGTTATGCACAGCCCTTCCTGTTGTCCAGGACAATATCCTTTGCCAATGATCTGTCACAGCCTGAAGAAATAGGCTGGGGCTTAACAGGTGCCTTCTTTTTCGTTCTTTCTGGGTTGGCATTATCAAACGGATGGTACTATCATATGACCTATCGTTTGATAACTAGTATCCGTGGTAGCCTGATCAGTATCATATATGCCAAAACGGTCGATCTCAATATTACTGCACTCGACGACTCGGTCGCCGTTACTCTCATGTCCAATGATACCCAAGCAATTTGCAATGGGTTTCAGTTAATTCACGAATTCTGGGCCGTGCCGATGGAATTGATAATCGCAATTTACTTGCTTTCTCGTCAGCTCGAGGTTGCTTGCCTAGCTCCAGCAATCATTTCGCTTATATCCGCTGTCTGCATCTTGGCTATTGCAAATCTGATGGGCCAGGCGCAAAAGAAGTGGATGAAAAGCATACAAACTCGCGTTGATGTGACAGCTACTATGTTGGGGTCAATGAAGTCGGTGAAAATGCTAGGGTTCTCTGACTGGTTGGGCGAAATGGTCCAAGGGCTCAGGGTTACTGAACTTTTAGTAGCAAGCCTATTTCGCAGGCTACTTATGGTACGAGTTCTTCTAGCAAATCTGCTATCAGTCTTGGCTCCATTCGCTACCCTTGCTTTCTACACAGTTGTGCTACTTTCGCAAGGTCGCGTTCTAAATGCCGAGACTGCGTATACGGTTTTGACATTGATTTCTCTTATCAGCTCGCCTATGAACGACTTGATCCGTGGTATCCCGATGATGAATGCAGCGACGGCGTCCCTGAACCGCATTCAAGTTTACCTCCAATCTGATGAGCGGAGAGACAACCGGTTATACCTTCAGGAAGCCTCCACGTCTACTTCGATTGATCCGCCACTAGAGGAAGAAGGTATAGAGTTGCAAAGTCGCACAAAAACTGCTTACAAACAGCATTCTCAGTTGATAGTCGCACGAGATGTAACTTTATCATGGACCAATGATGAGAAGCCCGCTGTGCGGGATGTTAATTTTAGTGTCTCCCATGGTCAATTATGTATAGTGATTGGTCCTGTTGGATGTGGCAAAAGCACGCTTTTGAAGGGCATCCTCGGGGAGACACTTTCCACAAAGGGCTTTCTCTATACTAACTTCGAGGAATGTGCATTTGTCGATCAGACTCCATGGATTCGCAATGCAACTTTGCGAGATAATATTATTGGCCTGTCAGACTTTGACGAAGAGTGGTATAAAACTGTTGTAAAGGGATGTGCCTTAGACCAGGATGTTGCTATATTGCCAAATGGCCATTGTAAGTGGAAGCTCATTGATATAAACCCCAAAGCGACTAGCTAATCATCTGTGATAGTTACCAAAGTTGGAACTTCTGGTATATCCCTCTCCGGTGGTCAGAAACAGCGCTTGGCTCTTGCCCGTGCTGTATATGCGCGCAAGAAAGTTGTTCTTCTCGACGATATTTTCTCTGGGCTCGATGCCGATACTGAAGAACGCATCTTTGTGCGTCTTTTCTCCCAGCAGGGATTGTTTCGAAAATTGGGAACTACTGTTTTACTGGTTACACATGCCGTGCACAGGTTATCATATGCTGATCATGTTATAGCCATGACAGCTGATGGCTCGATTGCTGAACAAGGCACTTTTGAACAACTCAAAGAATCTAAAGGCTACGTTGCAATGTTGGAAGCTGATTACAAAGCCGAGAAGTCAAAGGAAGACGATAGCGAGCACAAGAAACCAGAAAATGTAGTGCATGCGGCTCTCTTCGAAGTAGAGGAAGAACAACTAGTTCAGGAAGAAGACACCCAACTGCATATCGCTCAAGAAGATCTCACTCGCCAAACTGGTGACTTCTCTCTTTACTTGTACTATCTGCGA
Source organism: Talaromyces ruber (assembly GCA_022813215.1). Taxonomy (NCBI): domain Eukaryota; kingdom Fungi; phylum Ascomycota; class Eurotiomycetes; order Eurotiales; family Trichocomaceae; genus Talaromyces; species Talaromyces ruber. Next base: position 183,103 of record JAKLMW010000035.1, on the reverse strand, counting down.
TCCGTTCACTGGGCATCGTCAGCGCTCTGGGCTGCCTGCTTTATAATGTTTGGGGTAGCATCTAAGCTCGGCGAATATGTTGTCAACCTCTGGTCAGAAGCAACTGAGAAAGAAGGAAACGGTGCCAACGCGCTATATCTAGGAATATATGGCATGCTGACAATGATCACCATGGCCTCTCTTCTGGGCGGTGGGTACCATTATATATTATATTTTGCCCCAAAAAGTGCCAAAACTTTACATGCACGGGTTTTGGCTGCTGTCATGAATGCACCTCTCTCGTTCTTTACATCTGTGGATATAGGTACAACAACGAATAGGTAAGCAAGCTGCACTCGGTCAATTATTTGTTCAGTGTGTTAATACGGCCAACGGTACAGATTCAGTCAAGACATGACGTTGATCGATAACGATCTTCCATATGCCATAATTGATTTTCTCCTGGCGCTTTCAACGGGTGTCATGTCTGCCATTCTAATGTGCATTTCTGCTCGCTATTTTGCTGCTACGATGCCTCCTGTCTTCCTTTTGATGTGGGTGCTGCAGAAATTTTACCTTCGAACCTCTCGCCAGATCCGTCTACTCGATCTAGAAGCCAAATCACCACTCTTCTCTCAATTCCTTGAAAGTCTTTCCGGCCTAGTAACAATCCGCGCATTTGGGTGGTCTTCTAGATTCGAAGAACAGAACCTAGTCTTGCTTGATACGTCTCAAAAGCCATTTTATTTGCTTTACTGTATTCAGCGCTGGCTTGGGCTAACGCTTGATCTTACTGTCACCTTGCTGGGAGTGATTCTAATGGTGATGATTGTTAAATTGCGAAGTGAGGTTGGTGCTGGCTATGTTGGCCTAGCAATTTTGAACGTTATCACTTTTAGCCAGTCTCTGTCGTTCATCATTCGCAACTGGACGGAACTTGAAACTTCTATAGGTGCGGTCGCTCGAATACGTGGGTTTGTTACGACTACGGAGAATGAAAATCGTCCAGAGGAGACTTTGCCACTACCAGATGGTGGCAGTGACGGTACATCTCAATCGTGGCCTCCGAGGGGATCAATCAATTTCCGCCACGTTTCTGCAGCATACAACAAAGGCGGAAACAAGAAGCTCGTAATTCGTAATCTGTCACTGTCCATTCGTGCCGGTGAGAAAATTGGAATCTGTGGACGAAGCGGCAGCGGAAAAAGTTCCTTGTTGGCTATATTATTTCGAATGCTCGAAGTTGAACCAGGCAGTTGCATCACTATCGATGGCGTTGATATCACGCGTGTACCTCGTCAGAAACTACGTGCAGCTCTGAACGCAATCCCGCAAGAGCCATTTCTCACACGTGGGACTGTGCGAGTAAACGCAGATCCATTGGATACCCACACTACTCAAGAAATCGTTGACGCTCTCCGCAGTGTCGAGCTGTGGGATCTCGTCCAAGAAAAAGGCGGCATTGATACCGACCTAGACTCCAATTTCTTCTCCCACGGCCAACGACAACTGTTTTCCTTAGCCCGGGCCTTACTTCGCGGCAGCAAAATCATCGTCCTAGACGAAGTTACCAGCAACGTAGACGTCGTCTCAGACGCATTAATGCAGCGCGTCATCCGCGAAAAGTTTAGTGATTGCACCATCCTAGCAGTTGCGCATCGATTGGAAACAATCATGGATTTTGATCGGGTGGCGCTTATGCATGAAGGGGAGCTTGTGGAGTTGGATTCGCCGCAGGCATTGTTAGCGAGGGACAGTGCATTTAGGGAGCTTTATGAGTCGAGGAGTTTGAGTGGTTGATCTCGAAATTAGGCGCATTCAATTCTTATTCGATATAAACCCCCACATGGATTGTGAACAAGTACAAAAGTTTTTAGGAGTCTACCAAGGTCTATTTTGCATATTTCAGTGAACCACAATGTAGCTGGATGTCAAAAGAAACAATTTGATGACGTTTCGGTTGATAAGGACCGTACTTGTTAGTATCAATGCCCTGTTCTAGAGGTGACTTGTGGATTGCTGAATTTGTCGAATACCGCAGTGAGATCACCAATTAATATCGGGGACCCCCTGTATATCAGATTGTGCTTGAAAGTCATGCCAACATGAATCATAAAACCAAATAAGGGAACGCATATTGGTGGGGCCGCTTTTTTTGAATCCAATGGGTAGAAGGTAGATCATCTCATATAACTGTGCTCCATATCCACGTCCACGTCAACTTCCACGTCCATGATCATTTCCTCTTCCCCTTCTTTTCCAACATCAATTTCTGGCTGGCGATGGGGTAAGATATAGAGTTTAAGGAGAAATAGGGTATCTGCAATCTTTCTCTCCGGCCATTGCAGATGCCAATCTCATACATTTCTTTGATTCTAAGGTTGTACCGGAGATCAAAGCAAAAGGCCTCATTGGCACGGGTTGGGTCTGTGGCGCATGCTGTCAGCAAATTGGTTATCTTATGTATGCCAAAGTTGTCGGTCTAGCGGTGTGAAACTGCTTTTCTAGGACCGGGCTGTAGGTCCTTCAACCACTCTGCAGAGCGCTCCGATGGGCACATCGAGCGAGCATTGCTCCTGATTGAATATATTTGTTCGTGCTCCTGGTATTGATCTCAGTAGCCTCTAAGGGACAAACATGCCACTTGTCGCTCTATAGCGTCTAAAAAAAATGTTTTCATCTCAGTAAATACGACCGTAGTCCCCCAGACAAAAAGATCTATTGCATATATCTTCTTGCTGCTGGATGTATCTCCTAACAACACCCTAAGTGAAGGGCGACCTTGTCAGTGAGACCGGCCTTCACCTGGTTCCAGTCATATAAGGCAGTCGGTGCAGTCCGTTGGATACTACGCAGGCACAACTCGAAATGGAATACGCTGAGCAAGCGGTAGTAGAAGACCTAAATAGGGTGGAGCTGCCCGAACTGACGCACCCGTCCAATTGCCTGATAGGTGATGTGAATAGACGGCGGGTAGTCAAACATGTGGACATTATAACAATCCCCCTGCATATTTGAACGGTTGTGACGTTCATATCTTGAAGTCGAGACGTTGAAATTGCATTCTGCGCAGCTGTTGGTATTTAAGCTTATTTTTCTTGCACTTGTCCGTTACGACCGTAGTACCGCGTCTAGGTTTCTTGCCTTGTTGATCATAATCGTCCAGGAACTCGTACGCTGCCGCATCCTTGTTGGACTTGACATTAACGCCTGGGTATAGTCCTTGCGTGCTTGCGCTGTTGTTTCGTACCAGTGCTTTGATGTCATGAATGTTATTTCGAACCTCGACATTCTTAGGCTTGTCGGATGTGAACTTTGCGGCGATACTGCGACTCCATTGCAAGATAGACGTTTCGCGAATCTTAATCTTTCAATTTTTGCTTCCTTAATCACAGATCCCTCTTTTTTTTCCACAAAAATTGGGTGACCTCAAGCTTGGGAAGGGTTTGACATTTCTGGTGGCTCTGGCTTTTTGACAGTGGCAAGAGATTCGAGATTCCTCTGAAAATTTAAAAAGATAGTTTAGGGGAATATTTTCCTCCTTACAGTCCTCTTGCTCTGCGGCTATGTCCTCAACCTCTAGATAGTCGAGATAATTAAAGATATCAATAGTTTCGCCATCGTTCTTTTCGAATTCAGATCTGCGAGTTCAAAAATTAGAATCGGCTGTATCATTCATGGTCGGGATAGACATACCAAAGGCGGCCGCAAGCGAGAACTGCCCAGGGCCGAACGCAGCCACAACACGGCGGTCTGCAGGCGACACAGTCATCTCAGTAACGGGCCACGTGAAATGGATATTCCCCGGAGCTCAGCCTCATTCGCCATTCCATGAGTTTCTAGTTGCGGCGATATAGGCGGCGCAGACTGGGTTTCGTAGTCGACAATCACATTCTGAAATATTGTAACCAAATCATCCCACTGCTCGGTCTGCTGGACGACCAACTTGTATCTAGAAATGCGGTCTGGAATCATGTAGTCGGACGTCAGAATGCATATTTGGAAGTTGGGGGTGGATAGTATCTTGCTCGAATATATATGGAAAAGATATAGAAGGGAAAACCTGGTGAGTAATAGGAAGATTTTCAGGAGGAGAAATTTGAAAACATTCCACGCACCTTTAATAGAAGAAGCAGGCAAGGGCTGTGGAGCCAGATTGGATAAGTCCTTTATTTCGCTTTATATGATCTGTTTCTGTTTGCTGAGGTAGGGCATCACGTCTAGAAAAGGCATCGCTCTTTCATCAGGCAACTACAAAAGGAGGACAGCAACGTCAGACCACTAAATCGCTGGCCCTGTAAGATTGAACTTCTCATTTCGAAAATGTCTTCCTTTCAGCGATTTTCGATCTCTTTGTCCTGATGAGATTATTTGTGGCGCTTCACATTCAACATATTATCTAGGATTACAACCAGATTATCTATGTAACTTAAATTTGATTTGCCATTATCTGCTAGCTTTGATTGATGGTGCTCCAATGTTTGTTTGACAAGAGGAACATCTCAATGCCATCAATTGCTGGGCGATATTTTTGTAGAGTTCTATATGGCATCAATAGTACTGTCATTGTTTCCTAGATATGTAGGCACCGCCTGGCGGGTTGCCTGCCTAGGCAGTCACAGCCACTCTTTGGACATGGTCCATTGCCCGTCGAACCTGATATCTGCAACTCCCTCAACAATATTGCCACTCAAAGTCCATCTCGCCTTGAGATATCTACTGATTTTGATCCTGATCATGGCTTCTGAGGTACGTCAAAGTATCTGGTCTCTGTACGAATTGGTTCGCATAGCAAACACAAACGAGGCACTTTCAAATGAGCCTGTTGTCCCCGCGGAATTCCTTAGATTCAGTTCAATAAGCGTAGCGTGGCTTTAAATGCATGATAGGTGGTCAAGTACCACCCCTCCAGTCATGTTTCGTTACTTCGCAGATCTCAGTATCACCTACCCTATCGACGAGGGAAAAATCGATAAAGATCTGTAGCCTAAGTTTGTCGAATATGATCCATCTCAGCCTTTGATGGATTCAACAACCCGACCAACTTACGTCGCTCAGTATATTGACAGATGGGCTGAGGGTGGTGTGATTCCAAGAAGATTACCTCGAGGTGTCCCAAGGAAGCTTCTGTACAAGCTCCATTGAATCAGGCCTGTTTAGGAAGGACCCCCTTTACACCTCTATTAGCAAGACATGCCGTAAACATAAAATGTTCAGTCCCCCAAACCATCTCTACAGAGATGAAGACGATTTTGAGCGGCCATTTCGCAGTGGATGGGGTAGTTTCGTTTATGAATACGACCCTAGACCTTACGGTGGTTTATATCCCCATGTTATACTATTGTCTGATCAGCATTACCGATGCGAGGGAAATCAGATACTTCGTGGAGAGCTTGAAGCTATCCTCACAGCCATGCGCAACCGTGCAATTCAACCAAAGGGTGAGAGGGATGAAGATGATAACGACTACGATAACACTGTAATTGAGACAAGTGAGGAAGCACTTGAATTTCCAAACGAGCACAGATTTCCGGTAGGCATCTCATTCTTTCATGCCAGTCTTCTTTATTTCTCGAAGCTACGGTCAACATTACTGACTCTCCTGGATTTCATTAGGTGTTAATGGTCTCAACAATGCCTCCCTCGCATGTGAGAATGCTGTATTCTTCTATGTGTGGCACCTATGTGTGGCACACAACTGCTCATCCGCCATTTCCTCTCATTGAGCTTGGAGAGACAGAATACTGCAATTTTGAACACATGTGCATCGTTTTTTCTAAGTGCCCCATTGCACGAAATCGAGCTAGAACCAGTTCATCATTCGGGAATTCCTATACGAAACGACCTGCATCGCTGGTCTCGAAACAACGGAGATTGAAATAATACTTGGGGGTTCCAAGCAAGTAATGACTCCTGAAGTATGACGAATACGGGAGTTGACAGCCACTTGAAGGTTTCATCTTCACGGTGCTTTTTTATGTCATAGATTGTGTATGGTGCCCAGTTCAGATTTTCATCCGAAATTCCAGTCAAGCCTGGGAGGGCAAATCAAGATTTGTCGATCGCGTATTTGGCTTTTTTCCAGCGGACGACTCAGAAGAACGGCCGCAACTCAGTCCAATGTCGCGGGAGAATGTTTGTCCAACGCCCATATTGGTGAACAGTCAATGAATAACAAGACCCCTGTCATATGAGCGTACAGTATTCTGACATGCGTCGGAGGAAACACTGAGAACAATATTACCTAGAGAATCTAGCAGGATTAGCATTGCCGATTGCAGCTTGAATAAGCACAGGTGAACTTGATAGAAGAAAGTCATGCATACCGGAAAGTCTCGCTCTTTTGGAAGTCCAAGTGAAGCTTCGTCCTTCACAAAATCGTCGTCGTCATCGTCTGTTCTAGCATCCTTGGGTTGAGTTGCACGGTTGCGCATAGCCGTCAGAATAAGTTCGAGTTCTCCACGAAATATCGAACCTCTTTGCAATTGTGATGCTGATCGGATAAGATCTTAACATGGGGATGCAAATCACCATTAGGTTTAGGGTTGAATTCGTAAATGGAAGCGCCCCATCTATTGGAAATTGGTGTGTCAAAACCGTCTGCATCGCTGTATAGAAGATTAAGGAACCTGATTTTGGATCTTAGAATACAGATGACCTCTTTTTGAAGAGTGGCGGAGATGTGAATAATTACTCAACAGGGCTTATCCCACGAAGTCCAAGCGAACCATCAACTGTGGGTTGCGGCATCTTCCTGGGAATTTGTTCACCGCTGGTCCAGCGTGTAAGACATTGAACAAGGTAAATCGGTCTAGTTATGGGAGATTTGATCTATGATGGATCTCTGTAAGATGACGATGAGATCTCTGTAACATAGGTAATGGTGAAAGTACGAGTAATCTATAGTGAGGTCTCTGACAGATGATAGTGATATTACGAGAATTCCCTATATTTCTAGTAATGATATGATCTATTTTACGTATAAATACAAACATAGATTATAGCTATGAGACGCGTCAATCATGCGGAGGATGATACATTTATCGTGCACGTGGCAATCGGCGGTTGTTGCAGAGACTGATGAACGGTATTTTTATGTTGATCTTGATTACCTATTTTCTTCATTTCTACCTTTACAATCATTGATATTTTTTTGGATATTAAGTTTATCGAAGTTTTTTTCAGAAGACTTCATAGTGAGAAGAGACTCCCTGTTGATAAGTACCAGGGCACGTGATGTCTACAGTTTCCTAGTTAGGTAATGATTTCCTAATTCGGCAACTCCGATCTGTCTAGCTAGGCAGCATACAACCAGTACAGAAGCCCAGACAAGAATTACTATTAAGTAAATTTTATTTCACATCTATGAAAAGTGTATCAATGGCCTCTCTGAAATAGGCATTTTGACCTAGGTTTCTATTAAAGCTAGATAGATGAGATAACAAAGTGGAAGGTCTTTGACTAAAATTCGTACCTGGGATCAACAATATGGTATGATTAGTAGGTGCGGATACGTCTAAGAACTAGGAATCCGTGGGAGGGAAGACGAAGCTATATTATACGTAGTGCACTCTTCGGAGCGGAGCAACCAGTTGTCCGTATAAGCGAGCATATCACTTCGCGGCTTTACAGCTCCAAGCAGAGGAGAAAATAGGCTAAATTTATATCTGTGTTTCCATCTAGTACCGCACAAGGAAATAAATTCGTAAGTGTGACTATTCTAGTACCTGGGAAACAGCGAACGAAGCATTCCGAAGCCTCACAAAATAAGCGCCGGGTTGGAATATTTGTTTTCCTTCAATCTAGGCTCTTCTTAGATTGAGGATTGGCTTTTGGATCAATGGTCGGAAGGCTTCCCAGTTCCATATCGATGTTCCTTGAGCCAATGTATGTGCGTATCGCTGTCGAGCCCCTGCTGCTCATGAGTTGCTGTGAAGGCTTTGGTGGGATGACATGTAGCGGTTGGACGATAGGTGGCGACTGGATGACAGGTGGCCGATGAAATCCTGAGTGAGCATTACTCAAGAGTATCATAGTAGAGTACCATAGCTTCATTAGAAAATGCTGTCGCTTCACATGTTCCCGATTGGCGAATATGTAATCGCAAATTGTCCATACAGGCGTAATAAATCCTGATAGTGGTCGGAACATACACCGAGATCATTAGAACCTGTAAGATATAGCATAAATTGTTAGAATTAAATTTAAATGGGGAGGAAACAATGCGCACCGTACCAGAAACCTGCTTTCATATGGAAATTGTAGTTTGCGCTGATTCGGGAGAGCGGAATTCTCCTCGCCATCTCCCACTAGCTGATTTGTGCGGTTCTGCATAGCTGTGACAATAACTTCGAGCTCTCCACGAAGGATAGAATTTTCGCTGCAAGAGCTATGCTAATGAGTCAACAGTATAACGTGGGGATATGGCTCGCTGTTAGTTTTTGGTCGAACTCATAAACGTCAGTGCCCCATCCGTTGCACCATGGTGGGTTGAAATCGTAGTCGTTGACGTAAAGAGGGTGTGGCTCGCTGATTCCACAGTCAAAAGTCATTCGATTCAAACAGGAGGATGAATTCTTACTAAACACGACGTATCCCCCGAAGCCCGAAAATACCGAAGACGCTACGGCCGGTTTGTGGCATTTTCTTTGGTATGACACTACCATCGGCCCATCGCTTGATAAACGTGGCGACGTAGATTGTGCGACCTCGAGGATGCATCCCTTTCTTGGCTGCATCAAATTTAGCATAATTTAGAAGAGATCTGGCTTCATCACTGTGGAAAGCCTCGTGGTCGATAGGATGATCTGTGCCGAAGGTACTGTAAGTGTAGAACTGGATTGGAGGATCTTGATTTTTCCAGTTGTCGGGTTTGCGGAAGTTGTGTCGGACGAGGACTATGTTCTGTTGTGCCAAAAAGTAGTCCGGGATGTCAGGGTGAGTCCGTAGTGTGGCAGCTGTGTTGTTGTTGGTGTTGTTGCGAATAGCATCGTAGAGGGGCTGAGTCCTTGCACCTATTTGAGAAATCATGTTTTCGACGGGCGAATTGACTGCAGGTAAGAAATATAAATGCGCGTTGGATAATATCTCTAGTTGTAAGGGTGGATAGAAGGAGGAAACTTATATAGGTAAGGTCAGACACGGCTAGATAGTGGACCTAGTCAGGCAACCCGCGGTGCCGAATTAGGCAAATTGGCAATCATGAAGAAACCGCGCGGCGACGAATGAAACAACGAAGCGAGAGGAAATTCTTATCTTTGAAACGATGTTTGATGTACCACGAGATTGATTTTTTAGCAATTCGTTTTACTCTAATCAGTTCTTATGTCTAAATCAATCTTAGGACACCGATATTATTACGAAGCCACTGACATGTAGACAAAGCCCTAATACCGTAAACTTATACGACATCGCTGGGACACTACGGAGAGTCCCAAACTGTTTATCTCCAGGCATGAGATATGCAAGAACGGGGCGCCGAATATAAGTAGTACGGCATCCTAATTTGGCAATAGGCGCCAGTTTTTCACTAAACTGCCATTACGCGACAACAAAGTTCTAATCCAGAAGGCCTCCGATGACGGCCATCATCAGAGTAATGATCGAATATTACCGTGACATGGCATCAGTGAAACAGGAATAATGAGTATAAAAGAATCATTGTCTTAATTCAGATACGTCTAGCTGAATTATCATCGTTTCTGAGTTATCCCTATGGCTTATCCTAGACCACCTCCTTACCCATTCTCTCATGAACTGATTTTTCAAATGCTTTCAGTCCTAAACGACAGGAGTCTTTTGATACCACCGTTTGCAAACCAAGAAGTCTGACAGAAAAGTCAAGTCAGACCCAAACAAAAGCCAGTTCTTCCAGGACGTCTCAACATCCCGCAGGGCTGAAAGATAGCTGTAGGGGAAATATGAACAAAGAAAGCAATCGATGTAGACGTCTATATCGGTTCTTATATTTTAGTAGGATTGGGGCTTGTTCCTACTTCATCAAGCAAGATTACTAGCCGCCCAAAACCGTAACTCGACAAAGTTATAGATTATTCAGACACAGCCATGCTCTTCATGACCCAATTCTCCACAAAGGTTGTATTTTTACATCTGTAGATATCATAGCCAGGATGTTAGTCGCTTCTTCTCGAAAAAATTCAAGATTCGTACTTGCGTCGATGACTGTAGACCTAGTTTACGCTGGATCAGTCAAGATTCACTCAAAGTCGTCATCTCCAGTGCTTGCCTCGGTCCTCTGGTGGAGGAGAAGCCATGACTCTAAAGTGGGGTCAATGCAAGACGATATCACAAATTGAGGTAGTCTTCGAATCATTCACATAGAGTATCAACTGAGCTTTGTGAGAATTGCTTCAACAATCTCAGTTTAAGTCAGATATGCCAGCCAAGAGAGCAAAAGATACAGAGACTGTGGCTATTACAAAGCTATTGCCTGATTGAGAATCATACGAGAGGTACCGCCTAGACCATTAGACTATTAACTTCACGAAAGATTATGGCATGATGGTCAAAAGGGAGGCGTCCAACATCTGCGACTTGGGCATGGGGCTCGACCGGAGGATCGGTAATCATTCTTCGACTTGATAGAGTGAGAAAAGGATATGCGTGACTATATACTTTAATATTCATACCAAATGGATTTCTAACTGCCGTCTATATTATGAAAAGCCTCCAGGGCGGGGGTTAAAGAAGGATACACATTGTTTGCCAACCACTCTTCTCGAAAAATAAGTAGCGTGCAAGCAGGCAATTTCAAGCTTGGCAATTAGTGATGAGCAGCGAAAACGCCTTCTTGAGCAATCGACTTCCTACATTCTTCCATTATCTTCACTTGTTTCGCAATATCAGCCAGACGGGAAATCACTTCCTTGTTGCCATCGACGAAAGTGAAGATGGCATACGGAATCTCGACCTCGCGGCAGAAGTCTCGGACGAGCTTTTGGGTTTCTCGAAGATTGTGGCGAGGAATTCGAGGAAACAGATGGTGGATTGCCTGGAATTGGAGACCTCCATGGAAGAAGTCCAGCCAGGTAGGGCAGTCAACGTCCATAGTTGTCCGGAGCATTTTCTGAGGAAAAGACTCGTGTATCCCCAGATCAGAGGTAGACATGGCGAAATGAGAGAGTGTGATTTGCACATGGAGCGGTGACGTGACCATGTGTGATATGAGAAGGTACCCAATTCGAGTCGACCAGTTGGGGAGCGAGCGGTACAAAATCCCATATCCAAACCAGGTCCAGAAGAAGCAGACTCCAACGATCTCATACCATCTGTGCCACCAGGCTGGCCCCTTTTTCGGACCCTTTCCTAAGAAAAGATGACCGTAGCTCAAGGCATAAAGATTGAATCGAGCAAAACACATGATGGGATAGTAAAGATAGTTTTGAACTTGCAAAAACATCTTAGCGGCGAAGTCATATTTCATGACAATGCCGTAGTATGTGCTGCGGAGACTGGTAAGTAGTCGGTGGGAGATGGCGAAAAATGGCATATGTTGAATATCCGGATCATGCTCGGGGGCATTTGTCACAATGTGGTGGACGTTATGGTTATGTTTCCACCAACATAGACTCAGTCCACCTATGTAGCTAGCAATGGTCATGCCAATAGTTGTGTCCAAATGGAAATGGTGAGTGATGCCCATATGACCGGCATCATGGACTGTGAAGACTAGTTGATGCCACAAGCATCCGAGAAAGAATGCAGACAGCATATACCAACCCCATTGGAGGAAGGTATAACTCAATGCAGCGAATAATGTGTACCGACAACATTCTCTGAAATAGCGCCAGTAGTTGCAATCGTAAAGCCTTTGGGCGGCGATTCTTTGTTCCAGCTCACGATATTTCTGAACAATATAATCCTGGGAAGCTGCATCAAGAGAAGGGTATTTGGCAGTATCTAGTACAATTTCTTGCTGTGTCCGGGCATCCAGGAACGAAAAATGGGATTCCGACTTTTCATCACGTGATGGTGCAGCTGAAGTAGACGATGCTACAGTTGAGACAGAGTTTCTCCGTCGTAGACCAGTATTCTCGTCAATCGGTTCGTCAAAGACCGGGGAAGAAGAACGTGAACTGGCATCACTCGAGTCATCTGAGCCATTCACTTCATCCTTACTGTAGAGACGAAATTGGCCGCCTTGGATGGGGGGGAGAAAATTGTCCCATCGTCCTTGTATACGTCCGATCTGGTATGCGAGCATGCGTTGACGGGCTTCGACGGAGTGCAAACTATATATATACCAAGCAATTGTTAGTATCGACCGAGGCCATAAGGTTCAAAAGAGACGGGCGCACATACACATTGATCTCGTCCGTCGCATCGCGACCGACCATGTGCTTGATTGAGATCTGGCCACCAGGATGGTATTGCAACCATGCATCTGTCTTCAAGACCTTCCCATCGTATATCACAATGTGTCGACCCTCTGCAATCAATCCCTCGATCTCCCGTCGCGAGAGAATCCGTTGTTTACGGTCAACGGCGGATCGTTTAGCGTCGGCCATGGCGGGGCGAAGGAAAAGAAGGACTGGTTGTCAACAGTTCAAAACCTGAAAATTTCGTTGATCTATCTTATGTGCAGTGACTCATTGTAGCCACAGCAATGGGGGATGACCGAACTGGATATGTCCGTCTGTTGTTGTTTCTTCACAAAGCATGTCGTTGTTCAGGAACCAGGGACGCTCAGAGAAATCGAGGAGGGCGGCACGTGTGGGGACTAAGTGGAGCCCGCTCCAGGCTTCCTCATTCTCTGAGGATCATCATACGACAATATCTCTCTCTCTTCACCGCAGTTTGCGATCAATGACTCTAGTCTGAAACATCAAGGCGATGGCAGCTCTGACTAATGGCATATATTATGGTAACATGACCGCTGTGATAAAGTTGGCCCAACTCAGGAACGCACCCAGGGCAAAGCATCTGGACCCTGTTGAGTCGTGATGCTTGACAATCACGGTCGACGTTTCTTAATCCATCATCCATGACGCTCGTCAGTCTTTTCAAGGTGCACACATTATTTCAGAACGGTTGTGAGATATCTCGGTACAAATCGAACCGGAGCCTTTCTTCCTCCGTCTCCTCAAAGTGTTTATATAGAACAGGCACGGGGAAGCCGAGATTCATGACAGTTTCTGCCTGGATATCGAGATCAATCATCAGCTTTCGCGTAAACACTCTTTTGCATACTCTCCTACCAAGTATCGTAGTACGCGCACCGACCCAAAAACGGTCACAGCCACTTGTGTCGAAGTTCTCTTCGTTGGTCGTCTTCCTCATTGTTTCTACCGATGGCGGCGTCTACTATTGAATGCCACCTTCCCTCAAGGGGGATTATTAATGTAAGAATTGGAATAGAAAGCGTAGCACCAGCGGTTGTTTTTGGTCCGAATACATCCAACAATATACCGGCCTAAACCTCTACCGCGCACCTCAGCGATGTCTGCAACAAAATCGTCCGGGATGTCAACGATTCTTATGAAAAACAAGAGTTCGTGACGCAATTACCAAAATCTATGTACTTGAGGTCTATAGAGATACTTATTGAGAATGCAACATACTAACATGAACCAACGACATGCAAAGAATAAGACTTATACCTGTCCGAGGACCTTGAACTCTCATCGTGATCCAAAACAAAATCCCTACCTAGAATCGCCGCTGTGCGGGTAGCTCACCAACGGCGTATTCGACTCATACGGCCGATACTCATGACGATTCGAAAACGGATCCTCAATATTGTCATAACTCCCTTCCGCGTTCAGAGATCTATTGGATCCTTTAGTTTGCAGAAACGAGAATGATGCAGATGTATGGCGCTTTCAGAAGCGAAGCGCCTTCCTTGTTGCTACGGCACCAGCTCCGTGGAATCGTTCAACTGACCGTAGACTACATACACATCTCGTCAGAGAAGATTTGTATAGACTAGGGAGAATTACGCTGAAACTGTTGGTGGGTGTGAATTGTAGTACTGAAGATCCACCACCGGTGCTTTGGGCCTTCTCGGCCAACAATTTTGACTATGCTCATCGAAATTGCAGAAGCAAAAGCAAGTATGTTGGATCGGGGCTACACCGGATTATTACTAATCGCAATAAGCGAATTCAAGAAATAATAACACGTTCCAAGGCAAAATCCAAGAAATCTGTTCGCGGACGCAAACGAGTTCAACCAAGCCTCCCATGGAGGACGAAAAAGTAAAGCTAGCGTAGTTTCAAGTACTTGGTTGCAAGACATATAATTCTTGGATGAAGTTCCGTGACAACAACGAGGGTTCCAAATCGCCTCATCATTAGATGAAAATGGTAAAAAGAGGCCGTCGTTCTCGTTCCTTGTGCCTATCACTTGGGCTTCAATGAATATTTCTGACAGATTTTCTATTTGTGGGCCTAAGAAGAGAAACTTCTTAGTTTTCACTGGTCACTTTTCGAAATCCAGCTTTGTTATAGTGGGATGGAATAATAAGTGGTCGCACCCCTCGTACCCAGAACAAGGGTGCGGAAACTCATTTCGTGGTACTGTGAGATGAACTGAAGCAATCCCACTACTAACATCCTCGTGATGTCAACTTACTTTTTGTCGACTTCTTTGTGAACCACTTGCTTTACTTGTTTTATCAAATTAGACAGCTAAGAGAGCTTCATCCTACTTAAATATTAAATGAGGAAGTAGGGAGTGGAAGCGGAGTGCACTGTTAATCTCAGTGTTCTTCTATTGGCACGATTATTTAGTGTGCATCAATCAATATTCTCAAACTAGGTAGGCATCTGAATTTTATTCTTTAAATATTCACTCGTAGTTTCACAAAACTCTTAATTGATTTAAATAAAACAAAGTTACAAAAATGTAGCTTCATACATCGACATTAGTCAATGATCGATTTCCAGGACCTTGCTATGGACCGCAGCTGTACATGTGCTTTCATGTCTGTATGTAGTCAACTAGTCTACTTGGTACCAGCGATGTTTATCTATAAATCTGTTAAGTCACTACACTATGTTATTTGTCATGAAGGAACATTCATTGATCGTGATTTTCCATTCCGGTTTGTATCTGACGAAAGCAAAGCATACCCCATCGCTTAAAACTCCACGATCTCCTTAGCTCTGTATATCAACCCCATAGGTTTGACATACCCAGGGGTACCTGACTTTCTCAGTTGGGTCATTATTACAAAACCTTGTTTTTGAACCACTTCTACTGCCGTATATGGTATACCAGAATCATCACCAGACATGAGATGGACCAAAGCGCCGTCGGGGATATAACCCTTGTTGCCAGAATCCTTTGCATCTACCAGGGTAAATAGATACCCGGAATGCTTGTTTAAATGGAGTAGTAGCGGCAAGATGCCGGGTCTTTTTAGGAAAGGAAGCTGAGCGCGAACCCATTGTCTGCGAGAATCGCCCCATGATCTGATCTTGAATCGCTCTCCAAATTTTAGCTGTCATTTTTGCACCGTCTTGTAAGCACGTAACACATAGAAGGACTTTGAGAGCATGTGAACAGATCTTGGCTTACCTTTTCTTCCTCGCCTTCGACGAACACTGTATCGGCTATGAAATGGGTAGCCCGATTTGACTCTTCAAAAGTGCATTTAATTGATGCCCCGGCCTCTTCTAACGTTTTCAGATGCGAGATGGATTGCCCCTCTATCATCTTGCTTCTAGCATGTCGCACTTGGTAGACGGAACTTTTAGTATTCATAATTGGGAAAAAGAGTGCGGATACATACCCAACTCTTTGACACCGTCAGAGACACCAAAAAACCGATCCGATTGTGGAAGCTGCAGCTGAAAAATTTGGCGTCGTTCTTTTTTCAAGTCGCCGTTGTTTTGATCTTCGTCTTCGTCTCCGTCTTCTAGACGACTAAAATATGCTACCTCCTCATTCGTGAGTTTTCGTTGTGCACATAGATCAAACCGCTCAATGATCTTGTCGCCGACCTCTGGGAAGGAAGCGAGAAAGTGGTATAGGGGAACCACATTATCTTGCTGATGAAAGTGTAAGCAAGACATAGGAAGAAAAGTGATTGCGCATCGGACCTACCTTCACAATTCGCCAGTTGGTATACAAACCCACAGTACCGCACCACTCAGCGGGACTAGAAGATACAAATATATCAGTTGTAATTCAAAGATAACAGAAATAGCATTCACTCAACTTGTTGCACAACAGTGTATCTCCTCCTGTAGCTTCCCAGGCGAGATTCCGCGTCAATTTTTGCTTGGAATTTTCTTTAACCTCCCTGCTTTGTTTTTCATGATTACTGTTTACCGAAGCTTGAGCAAAAGAGTGAGAGATAGAAGCTGATGCCGCCACTTTCAACTTATTGGCATGATCTTTTACTTCCACAGAGCCAGTAGCAGTGCTCGCTTCAGTGTAGCTCAATCGGCCCCCTAGTTGTATTCGACGACCGAAAAGAACACCAAATTTCTCATTGAATGCCTTCAGTGATTCAGGGTCTGTCACGGTTCTGATCTCGTTGAGACACTCAGTCGTGACGGCGAGGCTTGATGGATCCCAATACATGGTCACGCGAGGATACTTTGATTTTACGTTAGTAACGTGAAGCCAGCGAGAGATACGCAAGTAAATGAGCTGCGAACGTACATTGTAATTAACGGTCAGCTTTGTTTTATTTTCCTTCTCTGCTGTGTTGTTGTTGTCGGATGAACCTCCTCCAACACCTGCGCTGACGCCTGCCGAAACGCCGTATATACCAACGCTTCTGGATGTCATAAATTAGTAAATATGAAGATGATAAAGTGGTTGCCAAGGAGTCGATTACCCTGCCATCTGAAAAGACGCCTCTAAGAACGAACTGTCGGCACATGATTTTTCGAATGCATTCTTAGTTTCAACCACGGTAACAGATGAATTGTCATCTACTCTAAACCGTGGAATCCGAGACTTAAATATCTGTCGTTTGTCAGTCAAGATTCCATGAACTTGCAAATAGGAAGTTTTGTACCTTTTTTGACTCGTTGCTCTCCATCGGGTCCTTCGCGTCATCGGACGGCGAAAACTCTTCGATAGACTGCGAAATCTCATAACTTTCAAATTCCCGAGGGCTTATCTTGAATGCTGCTATGGGTATTAGTCATTTTCATTTCGGAAAATGAAGGATAGTTCGACCATTGTAGGCACAGCGTTCAACCTTCTGCGGCTTCTTGTCCAAGCCGAGGACTATTTGATACCCATTTAAGAGACAGTTCGACCTAACTATCACGCTCCATTCCCTCTCGTTCAGATCCGCAGCGTGACTAATGTATATGATATTAGGCAAGTCAGATCCTGCAACAATGGCTAGACCGCTTTACCTCAATTCCCCCTGCACTGCCTTCCAGTCACTGGGATCGAAGGACGAAGTCAAAAGGCGTGGATTCGTCTTAAGAACTTCAGGGGGGCTCTAACAAAAAAATAATAACAGTTAGACGTCATTCGGTACCTATCTAACTCGAAGCCACGGACTTGAAATGCAAGATCTAGCTTCTGTTTGATAATTTCCTGTGTTGCCTGATCGACTTTGGTGAAAAGCTTCTTTTTCTTAAAGTAGAAGTCTACTTTGGAATTGGTGACCGACTTGATACCCAGTAGAGACAAGTATAAATCAACCTTCATATCATCACCGACATCGGAGCCATTTTTTTCGCAGAATGGGCTCTCAAGACTATTTCATGTCAACGATATGCTTAGGTAGCGGAGTTTTCTGCTCCCAGGAAAACATACTCTTTGGACTCAAATACAGCATTTGCTATGAGGATCTTCCTGACTTCTTTCAGGGTCTTATCTTCAGGTGATTCTGCCTCACCCAATTGAATGATTTCTTTTTGCTTTGAGGTCGAGGTTTGAGGGTCAAACCGATGGACGCGGATGACCTGGGTTTTTGGTGGCAGAGTTTCGTCTGGGTTCGACATGGCAGCAGTACAGGATTGAATGGAGTTCTTGAAAGGAAAAAAAAGACAAGGATGAGAGAATATATTGACTTCTGGTAGGAACAGCACGGATGTGTATTATGATACTTGGGCAAGGAGCGGTTGCCACGAGTGTGATTGTACTAAGGTATCATAGCCTGGGGAATGTGCAACTGCACAAAAAAAAAGCAAAGGGACGAAATAATCCGAGCCACGACGATTCGTTCTAGCCATAAAGAACACTGGTTCGCTTTTGAGGTATCAGATCTATGCTTATCGACACCAAGGTCTGCGCCTCGCCCTGCGGGCTTTTTCCATTTCGCATGAATTCATGCACAAGAGCGGAATCGCTAGACAATGAGACGCGTGTAAATCAAGATATACGGATGATCTGCAAATGCCACGTCGAAATTGAGGAGAATTGACACATAATGTGCTCATTGTGGCTGACTGAAATAGAGTCGGGCTGGAATTCTTAAAAGTGGGTGTCTCATGTTAATCTTCGGCGCAATCGAGAATGACGTCTGAGTTGTGAACTTGAACCCAAACGATCTCTTTAATTTAAAGGGTTGTCCTCTGTACGGCCTTATTTTGACTGTTTCTTGCTACTCGTATTCTCATAGCCCAGGTACCGAAAAGGAATCTTCGTCCAACATGTCATCAGCAAAAGAAGAAAACGAGAACACCGTCTCTGAGAGCACCATCCTCCGGGTCTATAACTATGAGCCCGGCACCAAATCTATCAAACAGAAGAAGACCCTCCAAATGCCTATTGATCAAGATTTGAACAAAATCACTCTTGAATTCATCCGTAGTCTCCTTGTGCAGAAGAAGGTTTTCGATTCGCCTGAGTATGAGCACCGTTGTCTTGAGGATCGTATACTATGTTTTGGCTTACAATTTACACAGTGTGACGACTCCTTTTTGCGACACTGTTGGTGCTGAGATGGATGATAGTATGACGTTTAGTGTGTATCTGAATCAATTGGATGATGAAAAGCATGCAGATAGCGGGGAAAACAATAATGACAGAGTTGAAGGGGATCAAGCAAATGATCAAAATCAGACAGCCAGCAAGTCCAAAGACAAGGTAAGTGCGATACCTACTAGACGGCACAATGCGCTGAATGCTGGAATACTATAGGGAATAGCTAGCTCCGGTGTTAAGTCTCTCAAGGTTTTCTATAAAAAGAGAAAGGTACAGCAAAACCTGGAAGACCCTGCTAAGGAATTTCTCAAGAAGCAACTTGATTTGAAACTCCAGGTAATCGTCGATTGTCCTTCATTCCTACCATGTCACTAATTTGGCCTAGTCAGCGCCAGAACTTAAAGATATACGAGCAGAACTCCTGTCATCTGCCTTTAATGCTGACAAGTGGAGGGCATCCACAACAGGCAAACGATCGTGAGTTCCCGGTCATTGATACTGTTTCTCTTTTGGCCAAATCTTTACAGTGTTCAGGGTTGCAGCAAATTTGAATGAGAGAGATTGGAGCGTCATTACAAGAACCAATTGCCTCATGAGCGCATATAAACTTGCATTCGAGCCTAAACCGGCCAAGAAAAACGAAAAGGGAGAGGTGGTGGAAGAGGCCCAAACAATACCCATAGGCGTTGAGCGGTCTCCTTATAGTGGTATATGACCTTTCCGGATGTCGTTGATGTCATACTAATTCTCCATCTTCGAACAGCGTTCAGATTGAAAGAACGAATTTTTGACGATTATGAAGTTGCAGCGCCTCCGAGGAGAGCAATTGATTCAAATGATTCCCAGGGTGTTAACGCACCTTCTTTGAGAGTAGGTAGTCACTTTTGTTCGAAAGGAATTCTTCACATTCCTTATATTGATCTCAATTATTAGTTTTCGTTTCGAATCCCGAGATTTCAAGTCGACGACTCCTCATATGTCAATGTCATTGAGACTAGTACAGCATTGCAGTCATCACTAGCTAAAAGCTCATTCTCCAATTCATCTGTTGAGGCCTCTGCGTAAGAGATGTTGGAAACCAAATGGCAAGTTTCAACGCTGATATATATTAATTACCAGTGGTGGCGGCTTCTGGGGCGTCTCAGCGGCTGTGAAGGCTGGATTCTCACAGGGGCGTCAGGAACAGAGCCTGACGGCAAACTCCGATAAAGAAGATAACATCCATATCACATATAACGTCAGTGAATCTCCTCTTCCAATGCAAGTAATGTCAGTCCATGGTTCTAACGTGATCAGTTTCTAACGTGATCAGTTTCCGCGAGTGACGGTATTCTTGGACGCTAACTCGCTTGAACTTACACCGGAGGTCAAGAAGGACATTGCCAAGGTAAAAGACCAACCGTCCCTGGAGAACTTCAGAGAGAAATACGGTCAGTCACAGGCCCTTATATGTGATCCTTTATTAAAATCCTAGAAATGAATCGTGGCCTGATGCGTCTATAGGCGATGTTTTCTCACAGAGAGTTAAACTTGGTGGTAAACTCACATCCACCACCCACATCAAGTCAAAATCAGAATCAGAACAGTCAAAGCGTGAGAACCAGCTCAAAATTGCCGCCGCTGCGTCTTTCTCTGGGGGTTATGGTTCATTTTCCGCCGAAGGTAGCTCGTCTAGTGGAGAGCGGAAGGACACCAGCACGGACAAACAGGACTTCTCTAGCACTCTGTCCTGGGAAGCCACTGGAGGAGACACCACTTTGTGTAACGAGTAAGATCCGTTATACTTTGCTTTTGGAAGACATTACTAACGCACCATGATCAGTCCACCAAAGTGGTGTTCCACCGTAGGCTCCTTTTACAACTGGCGCATTGTGGAGGTATGTTATTCCCTTTCTGTATATCAGATAATTATCTGATCAAACGTTTGTCACGACAGCATGATGCCCCCATAGCACTCTCCAAACTCATCAGTACCTTTGACGGGTTTGAGGACTTTGAAGAGAAAATTGCGCGAGCCGCTGGATACGAACCACTCGAGACTGGCAAACACGTATATATTGACGTCAAACTGTTCGAGACAAATACAGGAATGCCCCTCATTGCTTCAACTACAGAAAATCCGTTGGGTAAGTGAATGTCATTTCATTCGCCTCGTCTTCAACTTTAGTTGGGAAGATCTAACGGACTTGATATAGCACGTGCGGTCGAAAATGTTATCCAGGCATATCCAAATGAGTCCCCGTCTTTCGGGACTTCCAAGGAGGATCTTCAGCGACAAGTTTCTTCCGGAGGGGTCAGGATTGGAGATGACCATCGCGACCCCAGAGCGATCTGGACACTGGCACGTTGGGCCAAAAAGGGAGAAGATAGCAAGGTGAGAATTTCTAACGTCATTTATCAAGTAACAAAGGACGGCATAGCACAACTTACACGAAAATAGCATCATCCCTACGGAGTAAAGAGCTATCTCTTTAATAAATCAATGCGCAAAGGTGCCAAATATCTCGGTGTGACCGATAGCATTTCACGAACAGATGCTTCAGGTTTCCTATATCCTACTAGCGAGTCCGAAAAAGCTTGGTTCACCTTCCAATCCCCATACGGCATACCACTCAAAACCGGTTCTATACTTACGAATGATGTTGTTGAGCTTCGGGTGCGAGATAAAGGGGATTCCGCGGATCTGGGAATTCTGATGAAGAGCGCATACATTGGTGATGATGAGAAGCTCAGCCAAGTGATCAATGAAGATATCCAAAAAGTTCCGGGTTTTGTACCACGATATACTGGTAAGGAGAACCATGCAGTGAAAGATGGGGATCAAAGGTTTCTTCAATTTAGAGTCGAGGTTGTTGAATCTTGAGAGCGCCTAGATACGGAGCCTCGTCGCCCATATGTCGACCGACCAAAGAAAAGTGGTTCAATGGTAGTGGTACATCCTAAGTACTATCTAATTCTACTAGAATCTTATTTTGGAGATCTTGATTAGATTGCTATAAAATGCTTGGAATTTATCCGAGATATAGATGGACTTTTGCTTCATTCTTATCATCCATGGATTTATACAAGGTTGCAAACTATAGAAGAATACTCATTGCCAATACTGACATAGTGCCGGCAAAGTTACTCAGTGATGGAGGGTAACGAGTCTAGTATCACGGTTAACGTGATTTCTACATTTTTGTTGGCCGCACTGGTTATACTAAAGATAAAAAGCACCACTGCGACATTCAACACAAGGCCAACATTGACCATTACCACTTCCGGTTTCCACGGCCATACGCAGTTTCCATAGAAGTCAGCACCAGATGGCAAGATCTTTGCCACGGTGAACGATAAGGCGACCGCGGAGAAGAGTACATTCTTTCTGACTCGAGCACTCATTTCCCGCCAACCAGGGCGCTGGGCCAAACGCTCAAGAGAATTCGACAAAGTGTCATAGACATACATATGAGTTATCACGTTGTTTGCCAACAAAAGAGTATCGTCGAAGAAACGAAGTGAAACGACCTCATCGCTTACCACCTTGGGAGGCTGCCTAGGCTTTTGAGAGAACATGGAAAACGAAGTCGATTATTTCCATCGAACTGCTTTGCACCACTGTGCGGATAAGACAAAGGTGTATTGAAAATGGCTGACGGATATTCCCTTGGAACTGCGAAAACCTTTTACCGCTATGTGGATAAAACCAAGGTGTATGGGAAAACCCTGACTGAGCCTCTAGGAGCTTCGATATCTTGTTACCGCCATGAGGACGAGACTAAGGCGTATCGGAAAAGCCTGACTGGGCTCCTTCGAGCTTACACGCATTATGATGAAACGCACGTCTGCTGTAGACATTGAAGGTGTCCCTTGGAACTTCGAGATTTCTTTACAGGCATGGAACAAATACCTAGGGTTAAACAGGGCTAAGTATGGTGTATCTGTTCGGTAACTGGGAATACCTCGCATATGTCATCGAGGAAAAGGGATATGCCTTCTTGCTATTTTTCTGTTACTGATCCTTTCTGTCGGTTTTCTTTCTTTGCCTTTTCCACAGATTCAGAAACATGAAAATGTGTAACCTGGACATACTACCTTGACTTCCTTATATTGTTAATACCAAAAAGAGAGAAATCGTTTATCAAAGTGAAAGATATGTATCTTGGAACTATACCCTGGTATATAGCGCTCAATGTATTGGTGTGAAGATTAACACATAATAAAATTATTGGATTATGACTCTATCATAATCAAACGTGATAAATCGAAAGGTTTAAATGAATATCGAGATCACCTACTCAGACGGATTCGGAAAAAAATCAGACATATTTGTTTATATTCAACGTAAACATAAAAGTCAAAAATCAATTCATATCAACACAAACAAGATTATTCTAGATCTCCTTATAGAATTGACCGTGGGCCTCGCCGCTGATGGTCTTGCCACTTAGCCTTCCGTCTGCCTTTTTCTCATCCGCGTAGTAGAACCTACGGAGGGTCAGCACACGAGTTACTATAACTGATCATTGTCATCTTACTTGTAACCATTCGGTACGTAGGCTGCAGCCGCAGATGCGATCATGTGCGCCAAGGCACTCTTTCCTGCACCCAAAGTCATCACACCACCGAAGGGAAGGAAGTTCATGGCATTGCCGGTATAGATGAAAGTGCGGGAAGCAGTTTCGGGGAGACTTTTAAAGCTGGCAAGTGACTCTTTTATAGCCACAATGTACTGGTAGTGTTGATGTTGAGATCCTTTTCGAATGTGGGCAAGTCAACAACAAATGGATCATCAGGCGCAAGTGAAAGAGACAGCATCGGCTAGTTCTTTTGTTAACAGATCATTCAATTACCATATGAACGTTAGTTACCATTTTAAATGACAACGCTTGGTTCTCCAAACTGCGAGGGAACCTTCGAGCAGATTTCGCTGACAGACCTGGGATCCGTAAGGTCGCCTTGGAGGTAATTGTGACATTGACTCCAATGTTGGATCCCGCACCGAAAATGAGGATGATTGGCGATGACATATTGCAAGATTACGAAACTGCTATACTCGAACACAGATGAACGTTTAGGTTCTAAAATTGGGCGAGCACATTTGCGTATTACAGAACCGCATATATATACACAAAAAAGCCGCACTCCGGGTTTCGTCATGGGCACGGTTCGGGAGTCCCAAGTAACAACAAAACAACCATGACAAACACCAGCAACAGACATTTTTGTTGATGTAAATGTTATTTGTACCCATTAAGGACCCTCGTCAGCAGCTATGAAGGTTGGGTTTGCATGAAGACAGGTACGAGCTACAACAATCCCTCTGAAAGGTCGAAAGATGTTCGTCAACTCGAGCAACATTGACAATTCTGACTGTTGATACCTCAGCGATCAGCAGCTCAAATTACCCACAGCCTTTACAGGTAAGCAGTGACGACATCTTAGACAAAATGGCTCTTCGGTTGGTAGTATTTATACCAAGCTCTTATATTTTACAGAAGCATTATAGCAAAGCAAACAGTAGAACTAGTAAGATTTGCATCATAGCCAAAGCCCATTTACCTAGTCTCTAAAGCTCCAGGATCATGAAACTCCTTAATCTATTATTGAATGCTCTATCTTTTAAAGTCCACTGAGGTTTAAGACGATAACGACTAACCATTTGCCTCTTTTGTCAGAGTTGAAGGAGCAGGTCGAGCTTCCTGTTCATGCTACTCACAATTCCTCCGCCTTATACACACATAGATTGTAATAAGATTTTCGGACTATTCTGAGACATCCAAACGACTTGGTTTATCTTTTATGACTATGGAAACTCAAATCAAAGATCAGATAAAAATATGACTTCGCTCTGACATTGCAAGTCCGATAAACTAAAACACCTCGTATGTCAGAACACTGACTCTTTCATCTAATGCTTATTCATCGCAGCAAATTGAAGTCAAGTTCAAAGAAAAAGATTCATATTAATTGTTAGAATGGAAAGTCATTTTTGACTCACCTAATGACACATCCAAGCCTGTATATAGTCACAGTTAGGGATCGTGGACTATATACGCCATAGAAATACTTCAAGACTGTCTGTGATCTATTTAATCTTTCTACAGTGTCGAATACATTCAAGATCATATCAATTCCCCAAATTATGTCGCAAATTCCCACCCCGCGTGAAGATAACACAGTGTCCAGCGCGATGCGGAACGACCCAAAAGACTATCGGAAGCCGTACTTGGTATTGGTGGCTACAGATAGACACCAGGAGGAACACGAAACTAAAAACAAGGGTGTCTCGGAAAAGCAGCTTCTCAAGCTAGTTGCTGGAGATTATAAGTTGTGTCTGAGGATCGACCAACAAAAATTGTGTCCATCTGACGGTCATATAATCAGGAATTCTAAGAAAGAATACGTCAAGGAATCAGACAAGAATTACCCTCTTGATGTGTTTGGAAGAAGATTTGATACCGGGAAACAAGCCGAGATGGAAATAATATTGACGCCGATATCACAGCCAGAAGTTGGCAAACTAGCCTTTAGAAGTGGGAGAGCGATGTTCAAAGCAATTGGAGATGATGAATTTCCACTCGTGAAATGGACACTACAGGCTGGAGAATATAAGCTCGAGTTGATTGGTACGATTCACTTCAAGTATATTAATCAAGCTGGAGAACTCGCCATTTCCGAAGAGGCTCAGGTAAATCTCAAATTCATGCTTGAGATCGAAGAGGACAAGTATCCGCCCACTGAGGAAGACTCTGATACATCAAGCCCCGAAGCCTATCTTACTGAAGCTGATCTCGGGAGATGAGATAGACATATTCCCACAGCACTTTATCTCATTGAATCCCTTTATTTCTTCTCATGCAAAACCACGATTTCGGTGCCCCGCCCCAAGAATCAAGCGGTTGATGGAGATTCGAGGCTCGGTGGATTCATTCTTCTCCTATCTCCCATCTCCTATTTAGACAGCAATTTATACTACTACTATGCTTAATAAACTTTGAATAAGAATTGTTTCTAATTGCTATTCCGTAGAAGATAACCAGGTTAGTGTTTGAGATTCCTTAGCTTAAAGCCACTGAGTATGACCATTACAATCGTTCTGCTCATTTTAGACTAATTTGCGAAAATCATTTAAGAAATTCATAGAAAGAATGACAGAATGCCTGCTAAACACCTCTTCTCTATGTTGGGTTCTTGATGTGACTCTCGCTTTGTCATGCACGGTGCACCCACATGTACCAGTCGTATCGCTAATTTTTCAGCTTCATCTGGTTATTACCTTGCAAACGCAGACCACATAGTGATATCAACTCACTTATTTATTTCCTCTTCTCCACAGCAAAGCAGAGTGAGTATTTTATCGATTTTGTAATACGAGATAGGTGTGAGATACCAATATCCTCATTGAGTTGCCTCTTGCAAAGTTGTTGCACTATTTAGTGATATACGCAAATGACTCAGCCTAATTCTCGATGACTATAGTTCAATTGATTAGATCAAATGAATAGCTAATATTGTGAGTCTGAAATTGTACACTAATCCACAACACAGTATAATACTCTCACGTCACCTCAAGTTTGAGGGGCGAACTCAACATTGAAAGTCATATAAGCAAGCCGAATATTAGTCACGTTGACTCAGCCAATGTCTTGACACATTTAGGTAATTATACAGTTATATCTTGAGGTTTTAGCCTATATAAGTCTCAAATGGATCTGCCAGCATATTGAGGGGCTACATAGTCCCCATTAACCTCGCAGCATCATCAAACTAAGCATCCAACCATTTACGCTTATTGAAGTGACCAGCTTCACACTACAGTGTATGCAACACCCTAGTATGCTCGGGAACATCACAATGTCCGACGAAAAGCCTGATATCTCAAAAATTTCTAGCCCCCGCTTCATCTTGTTTGTTCAAGATGTTGACGGTGGTAGCTACGAGAGCGAAGACTATGGTTACGATGAAGAGAAGCCACTCAAGATACCAAAAAGGGGGGTTTTATTATGGTTGCAAATAGATGATCAAAGACCTCATCCACCTGGATGTATTCAAATCAAAAGTTTCAAGTCGGAAGGGAACTGCGATGCGAACCTCCACAGGAGAATTTCCGATACGAAGAAGCGATTCCCTATTGAAGCATCTCTTGCTGTTCCAGGGCCACGATGACCGATCAATATGAACAGCGCATTTCAATCGGATATGGACCTTTTCAATTATTTTCCATTGCAGTCCGAGAAATGCGAGCTTAGGGTGACTGGTTCCATCTACTTGAAGTGTATTGATGAAG
Organism: Talaromyces ruber; assembly: GCA_022813215.1. Taxonomy (NCBI): domain Eukaryota; kingdom Fungi; phylum Ascomycota; class Eurotiomycetes; order Eurotiales; family Trichocomaceae; genus Talaromyces; species Talaromyces ruber. Next base: position 155,988 of record JAKLMW010000035.1, on the reverse strand, counting down.
AAAGAGATGCCCATGGTCTCGAACAGCTGGATGTGGTTCTGAGCTTCTGGCTTGAAAGGAGAGGGAAAACCAGGTTTGAAGCCGCCTTCTTCCACCGCGAACCCTAGCGTACCAAGCACCGAAGCTAATAACAACGAGAAAAATCCGGAAGATTTGTCTAGTAAGACACTGAAACTTTTTGATCTCTTCCTTTACAACTGTGCGGTACCGTGGGTTCTGACCTACTTGACACTGTGTGCAATTTGTGGGTTTCAAAGGCTTTTTTGATTGGTTCTCTTTCATCTATTTACTTCCTAGATAGCATTAACTCTCCATTATACACTTTTTTTTGCTTTCAAAAAAAGGATTTCTGCTTTACCTAGGTAGCATTCCTAATTGTAGCAGCGGGAGATCTTTGACTTACAGCCTAGTCGAACTAGGGGTCAGACTCTTGGTTTCTAGAACTCAGAATCAGGTATCTACTGGTTTAAGGTTAAAATGGGGAAGTCAAAAATATTGACAGTTGGACTTGACCTTCTTGTTGTGTGTATTGTCGCTTTGTTGTTGTATGGTGGTACACCCCATTTATCACCAGTTGTATTGTCAATTTCTGCTTTCTGTGTAACGGTGTAACAACAAATCCACCCTGAAAACATCTGATATTATTGCTCCTTTCAAAAGACGAGATGAAAATATATTCCGCGATCCTACACTCAAGCAAACATGGTAGTATGTTGATTCTCCGAGCTAGATTGTTTGAGAAAAAGTGTGGAAAAGTAAAATTTACTCTTTAGCAGCACATTCGAGCCGGATATCATGATTCAGATGCTCAAAGCATGGCCAGGCGTTCTAGCGAGAAGAATCCTCCAAGCACTAGAACAGCTCCTCATCCTCGCTTTCCAGGATTCTTTCGCGGAAGACAGCCACCATCAGGGCTCGCTTCTTGTTCAGTGTCGCTGTAAGCATAATATCGGTCACGGGTTGCGAGGTAGAGCTGTGGCAGCCACCAATATTGATCAGATGGTCACGTCCCTGATCAACAGCGTGGCAAGCGCTTTCTGGATGGCCTACCATGTTCTCTCTGACACTGTAGTACTCAGAGAGTGCCGGGTTGAGATAGAGGCGCTTTTCCAGGTTGGTGACCAAGGTTTTGATATTATCGACCTAGCTTATGTCAGGGTTTCGTACCAAACTCGCTTTGCAACATGGCAGGAGACCTTGCGCCACGTGCCGATAGGCATTGTGGCAAGGCTAGTCATGGAGGATATTATCATTGATAACAAACATCTATTGATGATGGGCGCAAGTGTCATGAATGTCGCTCCAGTCCCACACATTTATATGGCGGTATGTGGTCCCACAGTTAATAACTTCGATCACCGCCAATTCATACAGGGACCTGGTGCAAAGAGAACCAATCTGATCACATTTCGCGCGTTTGGCGGTGGTGCTGTACTTTGTTCCTGGCAACATTTCATCAGCGCCGAGGTAATATCGTGGGTCGCTCTGTTGTTGCTTTGGTTTCATCTGAAGCCCGTATCGAAGAATGGTAAACGGTCGCTGAAGTGATACACAGCCTTGACGCGGTTCATATTTATGCTGTGCCATGCTCCAGTTGTATTCAGCATGCAAGATTCGAACTCTCGATTCGTCCCAGGGTAGATATGACAGGTCTATAATCTTTTTGTTTATGCCCTTTGAATAAGGTACATACCTGCATAGTAGCTCTTAGTACTTTGTAGCACAACTCATATATGTTATATTGAATTAAATAGAACTTGTCTGTATCGCCAGGACATCGAATATCTGAATCCCATGGCTATCCCGTAACACCGAGTACATCCACTAAAAGCCATAGAAATACGTATATTGCTGGTCTCCTCTTCTGACTTCCGAACTTTTCTCCTCTGCAATTTGGGTCTCGTTCCAAGTTGCAATCAATCTGACCCTACGGCGATTTGCGATTTGGTACATGATGCGCACGAAGATAAATCCAGCAATACCCACAGCAATCAAGACCATGGTGATGACAAGAGGGGCTTTGTCTAGAAGAGGTCAATGTCAGCATAAAGAAGCTGGAGCGGTGATTTGAATGAGAAAAACTCTTACATGATGGTTTGTGCTTTGCTCGGAAAATCTGTCTAGCAATGACTCCGGCAATGTTGATTCAGCCATTGAGACCCAATACGAATGCTCGAGGTCCCTAGTAGTGAGATGTCAGTCTCGTGCTGATGACAAAATGATTGCAATGGTACTCACTCGTAGAGGAGTATTATTAGCTAGCCATACAGCGACTAGTGGACCAGCAACAAACGCTCCAGCCAAACAAACGTGAGAAAATCCATATCGCAAGCGGGGATCATCAGATGTGGCCATGACTATACAGCCGATCAAAGCTAGTGCTATACCAAAGGCCCTGTGGAGAGATCGCTCCTTCAATCTGTCGCTAGGCCATACTATGATTATCAAATCTGCGGCTACATTTTCTGGACTACCCGTGGAGGGTATGCATGGCCTCAATGCCTCAAGTACAAGCATCTGTGTCGATAATCCAAATGCACCCGCAACGAACTATCGAGCTATTCCAGAGGAACCGTCTTCGTTGCTTTGGCCGGACTCGGAAACCTTTTTACAGAGCATCTTGACGCTTGATCCTCCGGCATAGGATCAATCAATGGCAGATACGCGACGGGTTACCTCAGTCTACAATGAGTCTCATCTACCTCCGTCACTTCCGAACGTACTCCAACATGATATCTATGGTTTTGACAGAGACAATAATGATGATAATACAGAAGATTACTCGCCAGCAGCAGTTGATGGACATCGAGCTGTGCAAACGGTCAATGGGCTTGTCAGGCGAACAGACAGTATCAATTTCCATCACCAAAATCTATCTTCATTATTGACTATATTATCCAAATAGCTATATACAGTGACAGCTCCGTTGAAACGAACTGACCTCACTCCGAGATTTCTTGACAGCAGTCTTCACATGTTTTTTGACAAGTTTGTTCCCATTTTCCCTGTGATACACCGCCCTATTTTTCTTCTGCGAGACTGTTCGGCACCGGTATTACTCAATGCTATTACTCTCGGATCACTCTTCCTCGGAAAGGAAGAGAGTATTGAAAAGGTTCGGCTGGCGTAGAAAGTGATTTATAAATGACAAGGCACTAACAGCGAGTCTATCATACCGGGCGAAATTTTATGGCGACTAGCCCATACTGCCATGGCAACGTCCTGGACAGCCATGATCAACCAAAAGAGAGAGTACGATGCATGTGCTGGTGTACGCCCCTGTCCCAGCTGAACTTCCCCTAATCTTCGGAACGCACTATAAGTTCCGTGGAAATTCGACGCCATTTGAGCGGGAGCTAAGTGTAATATTTGAGGGTGAGCCATATGCTTCCCATCTCGAATCCAAGAAACGCTCTTCCAATTGCTCATCAAATCTGGTTCAGACATATCTTTATTTGCTTCGGACCCTAACCAGGCCCCGGGATATGAGCGAACTAGTTCAGATGGAAAGACGGTGAAATGGCAGCTGCCGCGGAGGGGCTCGTCAACGATTGTTCAGAGGCTATATGGAAAAGAGTACTTAAGGGAGTATAGCGGGATGTCCATAATGCTTCTGTATTCCGATCATGCCTATATATGCATTTCCCTATATATGGCCATCGAGAGAGGGTGTCTGTTGGATATTTCTACTAAGTAATCAATTTCGTGATCTTAGAGAAAACCAAGTCTATCTCAAACTAATATTCATTATCAACGTGATCTACCAAGCCCTAACCGAAACAAGTCACAACAAACGAAAAACCCCATCAACCAATCACCGTCTCAGAAGTGATCTCGATATCAAAGAGGTGCGGGCCAAGATACGCTAAATAGACTAAAATGCATTAAGCATCTAGTTCTTTCAGACTGATTGGCTCATCGCCTAATCTAGCCTAATTAAGATTTGAACTCCTACGGCTGTGGCCGAATTTGGATGGCTTGACGAGCCTCGACATGTCACCTCTCCAGTACTTCATGCGCTTGCGTGAAGAAAGAGTCGTGTCTAATAAATAGAGAGATGGACGCGCACTGTAGTAGCGGCTTGCTACATTGATTAGTTTTGAGAAAGTTAAGCCATGAGTCCTACATCCTGGTCTTTCACTTGTTACGTATGCGGTAACACTTAATAGGCGAGCTTTCCAGTCCCAGATACGATCATTCAATATTCAATCAGCATGCGAGCACGCGGATACAACGGCGCAACCGTACAACATTTCAGTGCTTGGGGGCCCGGGAAGGCCAAGTCTTCAACCGGCAGGGTCGTGAGGCTGGCTTGGACCTCATGGCTCTACAACATGGGGTGGGGAAATATATTAGTCCTAGCTCATTAGGACTTGTGTCAAAACGAGCCCATTCCTTCTTTCTTTTTTCTTTTTTTTGTTATAATTCACATATTCAGTGTTTCTGGATTCGGTTCGAAAATACTTGGTTGTGTATTTGTCATTTAAGGTCGAGACTCCTGCCCCGATATCCATTTCGGCACAAGGTAAGGGGCAAAAAGGAAGGATAAAAGCCACATGAGGTTGATATTGTCGCTACTGGTGGTTGCGACGGCAGTTGGCCAGTCAGATGTATGGAGCTATTTACCAACATGCGCTGTAAGTAGAATTCGATCAGCTCAAATTCAATTGTTCTTTTATGCGTGCCTTGGTGTACGAGCACTAGTCTGCATCCATGGGTCGTTATAGAAAAACATAGACTGATCATCACATAACTACGACAGCAACCATGCGCCGCCTTAGGTGCTGCAGCCGATTCGGACTGCAGTTCGACTGATTACGCCTGTCTGTGCGGATCGACCACTTTCAATACCATAAGTACCTGCTGTGTACGCAGCAACTGCAATAATTCGGACGACAATCGTACGTTCATATATTAACAAGACGATATGCACAAGATAACGGCCTAACACTTTTGCGCTTGACAATAGTTGTCTGGGAAGAAAGTCAAGCATTCTGCAGCGATTTTGGAATCTCAATCACAAAACTTGCGGAATCAGCTTGTTCGAGTACATATTCCTATTCCATACCGACAACGTATCCGACCAATATAGGTATGTGTTTTCAGTACCTCTGGGCTGAGAAAGAATGCAAAATGCCTGACTCCTTTCGATTTTCTAGCTTCATATTTATCATTCTTGACTGCAACTGCAAGGGTAACGACAACCAGAACTGGAACCGCAACTGCGACTCCCATCACAGTCACAAACACTATATCCATCTCTGGCGGCCAAGCCGCCACCGTCACAATCACATATACACCCACTGCCACAGGTACAGCAGCAGGGACCACTTCTACGACTTCCTCAAGCAGCGATTCTTCCTCCGGCAGCGGCAGCAGTATCAGCACCGGTGGCAACAACGACAAGAAAGATACATCCAGCCTCAGCCAAGGCGCAAAAATAGGAATCGGCGTGGGCGCCGGAGTAGGCGGTCTCGCTCTCATCGGCGGCATGATCGCCTTGATCGTTTACTGCTGTTCTCGTCGTCGTCGAGGACGACGTAACACTAACGCAGCCGCTACCGCTACAACATCTTCAACTGCATATACGCCCGTAAACATGGTGGTAGAAGACGACAAGGCAAACGCAGCTGGTATACCAATGTATAACGAACTCAAATCCGAGCTGGATGCGCAGCAGGGGGCGGAACAGCAACGGTTACAGCAGCAGATAGCTCAATTGCAACAACAATTACAGCAGCAACAGCACAATCCAGCGGCTGTACCTGCGTCGGCCCTTCCGGCGGGCCTTGCGGCGCCCATCCCGCCTATTAGTGACGGATCGGGGAGGACGAGTGAATTACATTCTGAGTCGCAGGGGTATAATCAGCATCCTGGTGGAGGGGCTCAGGAATTGGGTGGTGTGTCGCCGTATCAACATCAGCAGTATCAGTATCATCACGGGGTTGTGACGCAGGCTGAGATGCCGGGGGATTCGGGACATGCTGGCGGGCAGAATCAGGTCAATATGAGATATGAGTTGCAATGAAGGGAAGGCATTGATTTAAATAATGATTAAATTTCAAAGCGAGCTTTTTTTGGTCTTTCGCCGGACTTTATCGTTGCATACCTCCCTCTATACCTTGATATACTCGGTCATCCCTCGAATTAAAGCACATGCAGTCGTCGACTGAGATTAATATATGACTACCATTTCTACATTGTACAAACATCTCATGCGATGATATCATCTCATTTCATACAACTTTTCCTGGCCACATCTCTAACATGCCTCTATGAATTTTCCATCCTTCATTTACATGCGCTCGCGCCGCCGGGGAGCAGCACGAATAATGTTGTCTACACGCAGCAACAACTCTGCAGCCTCGGAAGCGGAGCTGACGACAGCTCTCTTGAGCTTGTATGCCTCCACAACACCGAGTTCTGCCATGTTACTAATCTTATTCTCGAAGAGATCCAAGCCGGAGCTGGCCATGCCTTTGCTGATAGCTTGTCGGAGGCGGGCAACGAGATCTGAGCTGTCGAGACCGGCGTTGTCGGCGAGAATAGTGGGGAGTTGTCGGAGTGCAAGGGCGAAGGCGTCAACAGCTGGATCTGAGTTAGTAATGCATTACAACGGAGGCTTTCTCAACATACCAAGTTGTTTCTTTCCTGTTGTGTTCTGAGCAGCCTGCTCAACAGCCAAACTCATGGTCATCTCAGCACAGCCGCCTCCAAGAGTAACCTTGGGCTCCTTGACTGTTTGTGATAGAACGGCAAGAGCATCGTGAAGAGAACGCTCTGCTTCATCGAGAAGTTGTTCGGTCGATCCACGCAAGACAATTGTACAAGCTACATCTATCAGCGGGGTAATTTCAAGTATATCGACAGTCAAAACATACCTTCACCCTTGGCAACGCCGGAGAATCGGAGCAATGTGTCTTCTCCGATGATAACTTCTTCAACCAAATCGGCGTGACCAAGCTGGACTTGCTCTGGGTTGTCGAAAGTCGATGCAATCTCTGCTCCGGTGACAAGTGCTAGTCGCTCAACACCTACCCTGTGTTAGTATCGAACCACTCCTCATATTGACAAGCCAATAAATGTCTCGGTAAGCATACCATCGAAATCTGCATGTTCAATACTGGCAATTCCAGCTTCACTGAAAAGCTGCTCTGGCCAGTTGTAGATAAGCTGTCGGTTCACACTAGATATAATTATTAGTATTGCAATCTTTACCGCCGGGAGATAACATACAAGCAATTGATACCGTGTGACTTGATCTTCTCGACCTTTTGACGCATCTTTTCCCGCTCGGCCTTTTCTAATTCGGCAAGCTTGCCGGTACTGTCGACCTGTAATACTTTTAGCGTATGCGATATATCATCCGGTAAACCCAATATTCACCTTCACGCGAGCACCGAAAATCTTAATCTTATCCGTGTCCATAGCTGTGTTGGCAACCATGATCTTCACATTTTCCAAACGCTTCGGCTGGTTAACACCAAATTTCTTGTCAAGAATAAACCCTCCATCCAGGTAGGACTCCGAAAGCTTTCCACCAGCCTTCTTGATGATTTGGATATGGCTGAGATCAGTTGAACCCTTCAATCGTAGCACAGCGTCGCAAGCGAGGGTAGCAAAGTGCTCGCGGTCCTGGGCGAGAACCTTGGAACTCAGCGTTGTGCGGGCAATGGCGTGCAGATCTTTGCGGAAAGCGATAGGATCGTTACTGCGGTCTACAGCGGATTTTTCAAGTGCTGCAAGTGCTGCTTTGCTGGCTATCCGGTATCCGTCGATGATGGTCTGGGGGTGAATCTTTTTGTCCACGAGGATCTCGGCTTGTCTGAGCAGCTCGGCGGCGAGGACTGTGACGGAGGTTGTTCCATCACCGACTTCGTCATCTTGGACTTTCGAGATGTTGACCAAAACCTATACCAGAGATCGATTAGAGATATGCACACTTCGTTGATTTCTGCTGAGATCGTACCTTAGCAGCGGCATTGTCGAGTGCGATTGACTTCAAAATGGTAGCTCCGTCGTTGGTGACCAAAATCTCCCCGGTGGATCTATTGGAAGATCTTTATGTCAGCGCCGAAACATATGAATTTCAGTGAGCGATGAACTCACGCAGATTGCAATATTTTGTCCATTCCCTTCGGACCCAAGGTCGACTTCACCAAGTCTCCCACAGCAATAGCGCCGACAAACGCGGAGAGACGAGCATTCTCTCCCTTTTCCTCGGTAACGTCATCAGCGAAGATCTGTGTAGGATTATTGCCCGCCATAATGTCGGGTTGTGGTGATACTCCTTTTCTGATGGGTTGTGCAGGCAGATCGAGAAGGCGGGGAGGTGTTTTGATAAAAAGTTAGGCTTAGGGGACCTGGTCCGTGCGTTTGTTCGTCTCCGTCATTAGCTTCTCTTTCAGAAGGTCAGACCTGAGACCTCCGCAGCTTCGTATTTTTATTTATACCGCCATATACTAGGTATATAAAAGGTCACTAGTAATAATGACGGCTCAAGAATCTACTGGATTTGCATCTAACAAGAGGCCATTGTCCGAATTGGCAGGCGACACGCCCGGCGAGAATGGTGAGTTCGCGACAATCTCTGAATACTTTTCTGCAAGCTCTCAAGCTAATAATACAGGCGGCGATTCTTCCTCCGACGATGACTTTGGCCCAGCCTTACCGTCTGCAGCTGCGCCGAAGAAAAAACGGCGCAAGCTCGCTTTTGAAAAAGTCTACGTGAACGCGCTGCCTACGTCGCAACGATACTCCAAGTCGCTCATGCACCGGGACCAACTGTCGTACGTGAATATTACGCCGTCAACCGATTTCCTCATAACGAGCTCGATTGATGGCGTTGTCAAGTTCTGGAAGAAAATGGCTGTTGGAGTGGAATTTGTCAAAGAGTTTCGAGCGCATGCCGGCGAGATCACCAGCACGACCGTCAGCGCGGATGGAAGGAGTTTTGCTACGGCTGGAATGGATAAAACTGTGAAGATATTTGATGTTATTACTTTCGGTAGGACTGAATATTGAGCATGGTGGAAAGTATTTAATACTGACTTGGACCAGATCTTCTAGCGATGTTCGACCTCGAATTCACACCACGGTGCGTCTGTTGGGTGCATAAACGCGGCGCATCCCTACCTTTGCTTGCCGTTACTGATGAAGCCACGCCTACAATCACAATTTTTGACGGTCGGGGAGAGAATCGCGAGCCAATGCATACGCTCCCTTCAATACACAGAAAACCAGTTGTTGCGCTAGCATTCAACAATATCTTTGACTGCGTCATCTCAGCCGACGAAGCCGGTATGATTGAATACTGGAGACCTTCAGACGACTTTTCGAAGCCGGACAACGTCTTCGAACTGAAATCGTCTACAAATTTGTTTGAGTTTCGAAAGAAGAAATCAGTGCCATCATCAATCACGATCTCGCCCTCCGGGAAACAATTCGCTACTTTTTCATTTCCGGACCGACAAGTCCGGATTTTTGATTTTCAGTCTGGAAAATTGTATAGAACATACGATGAATCATTAACGACAATCACTGATATGCAAGAAGCTGGGACGGCGTTAGATCGACTAGAGGAAGTCGAGTTTGGACGACGAATGGCCGTTGAGCGCGACATTGAAAATCCAGTCTCGCGGTCTAAAACCAATGTCATTTTTGACGAGTCCGGTCATTTTATACTATATGGATCTCTCCACGGCATCAAATGCATCAACACATTCACCAATCGCGTGGTCCGCGTATTCGGCAAGGACGAACCATTCCGCGCCTTGAATCTGGCAGTATACCAGGGCGCACCACAAAAGAAAGGGGTCGTCACCGTCAGTATGGCCGCCAGTTCCAACCCTCTTCTCCAGGAAGCCGAAGAACGCGATCCCATCCTCGTGTCCACCGGATTCGGCAAAGTTCGTTTCTACATGTTCACCAACGACACCGAAATCAACAAATCGGCTCGCGACATCCAAAACGAGAAACCGCGCGAAGGCGACATCGCTTCCAAAGAATCCACCACCAAAAAGACAGAATCCGGGACCTCCGCAATTCTACACACAACGTTGGGCGACATCCACCTACGGCTCTTCCCCCAAATCGCACCCTTAACCGTCGAAAACTTTGTCACCCACGCCCGTCAGGGATATTACAATAACACAATCTTCCACCGCGTAATCCGCAAATTCATGATCCAAGGTGGCGACCCGTTGGGCGACGGCACGGGCGGCGAAAGTATCTGGGGCGGGGAATTCCAAGACGAGATATCGCCGACCATCAAACACGACAAACCGTATACGCTGAGTATGGCGAATGCGGGGCCGAATTCGAACGGGTCGCAATTTTTTATAACAACGGAGAAGACGCCGTGGTTAGATGGGAAGCATACGATTTTTGGCAGGGCAGTTGCCGGGTTGGATGTTGTGCATAAGATTGAGAATGTGAAAGTGAAAAAGGAGAGGCCGGAGGAGGACGTAAAGATTGTTAGTATTAGTGTATCTTAAGTCTGACATATACTACTGTATGTATGAATTGTAGCCTGAGGGCATTGGATTATACTGCGTACTTGGTCTGTGTATATCCCTTGTCCCATCTACACATACCTAATATTTCACCCCTCACATAATAAACTCGGATAATTACCAATGAAGCAAGAATCCAGAGCGAGTAACGGAAGGAATCGATAACTCCAACATTCCATATAGATAACCTTAAAAACTTCAAAACCAGGTAGACCCAAACAAGGGAGAGACAGGGACAGGACAGAGAATGAGAGCAAAGTATATAAATATGTCGTGACAAACCAGATAATAACACCGAAAAGATACCCCAGTACGATGAAAAACAACAGGGATAGCCAGAAATGTCAGATGCTATAGAAATAGAAAACGGTAGGGATGGAATTATGGGACATTGTCCAATCGAATCGATGAATCATATATGCATGCATTCAACTCCCAAAAATAGAACAAATATCGACGTCAAAATTTTTGGTGAAACGGAAGTGAAAATCTCTAGTCATGAATTGGACTAACGGGACTCGCAGATTGTGGTCTCTGCAATTCTCGGGGTGATTGTGCTTCGCGCAACAGTGGCGTCGATTGTTGCTGCAATTGCTGTTGCTGATGCAAATTCGATGCTGATGCGGACTGCACACTCAATCTGTTCAGATTTCGTGGTGTTGCTCTTCCTCCTCCTGTGCCGACGCTCGATAGATCTGTACGGGAGTTGTTGGCTGTTGTTGAAGCTATTCCTATCGCTTCTGGGCCTGGTGCGGCTGCTGTTCCTGCTGCACCGCCTCCGAATGCTGCTGCCGCGGCGGCCGTAGCCATTGAATTTCTGAAAACGGGTTCTTCGACGGGGGCGATATTCTCAAAATTGCGCGCTTGATTGGGTCCCCACATTTCATGGCCATTAGTGGTCGTGTTATTGTTGCTATTGCTCACGACGGAATTGGTCAATGTGCTTGAGCGACGATTCGAGAAACTGGTCGTCGACATGCTGGGTTGCTGTTGCATCTTTGGCACTTTTGAAGCCACAGCGACGTTGTTGCTGCTATTGTTCGTCGAAGCACGGGTGCTGTTGGCGTTGCTTCTGGATAGATTACGCAGACTTCCAGCAAAGAAGGCTGCGGCTGGGCCAGGACCGCTTCCTGAACCTCTGCCATTGTTTCGGTCGTCGCCGTGGTAAAGGTTTGGTTGTTTGGCATCAAGACGTTTCTTCAGCCATACGGCAGCGGCGGCAAGTGCGGAAAACCCGATCACTAGGATGATCAGCATGACTACCCATCTCCAGTGGGTGGAGAACCTATACACAGTCAGTGACCTTTATCATATTAAAAGCAGCACAAACTGACCAGCTCTTCGAACCACTGGACGATGCATTATCCGACGGCGACGACTCTTTCTGAGAGGGTGAAGTGGTACTTGTTGTAGTGGCCGTATTGGTTCCAGTAGTGCTAGTGGCAGTCGAAGTCGTCGCGGTAGCAGATGTCGTCAAGGTCGATCGGAATCCACCGGCACAGTAATTTTTATACCAAGTTGACAACAACTGCTGATCCGATGTACTCGTGCAGGTGGGACACATCGAAGCGGTATATGGCAGGCCGGAAATCAAAGCCGATTGACAAAAACAGGAAACATAGGTATCGGTGCCGGTGACTGCTGCTTGAGGCGGGACACAGCCTGCTTGAGCTTCGGTAAGGAGCTGACATGTCAAACCGCAAGCTGGAAAGGTTGAGCTGGCGGCACTTGGTAGAAATGAGAATGTGTCTTGTGCTGAGACTGGTTGTGAGGCTGAGAGGAGGAGAATCGCGGATACAAGCGTCCTTTTCAAAGAAAGGATAGCCATGGCGGAAGAGGTTCGAGTTTGTTCGGTTCACTTCATATACGTAGAATGGTCGTCTCTAACACTCAGTTTGATATTTCGTCCCGATCTGGTGAGACGTGGCGGCCTGGCGAAATCGATCAATCAGATGGTCGTGGATCTGCAGAGGTAAGAGAAGAAGCGACAGGATAATGGGATCACACGATGCCCATAGTTGCAACGACCGTAATAGATATGGATAGAGATAGAAATGAAATGAAGCGAAGGTAAGAAGCTTGTGCTAGCAGGCCATGATTGGCCTAGTGATAATAATACTGATCAAGAAAAAGGTGAGACAAGCACGAAGTTGAAGACGAGCCAAACTTGCGGTAGGAAAGCAGGGAAGGAAGCGGAGTAATATTAGCTAGCGATTGGTAATTATACGATGTCTTGACGGTACCATACGCAGAAATCAAAAAACAACTGGGCAAAAATTAAGACTGTGGCTGCTAGAATACGATACGAGACAATGTAATTATTGTATTTGGTATCAGAAGTCCACGCAAGTACTATTAATATGGCTCGTGCTAAGGGGAGCCAACAGCGTCGTAAATCGCTTCCATCGGTGTCCTGAATGGGGCTATTTGAGCTGCCAATACAACGTAGCTTGAATGACTCGAGCCAAGGAAAACTATTCTTTCATCATCGTTGATCAAAACGGCCGATCCAGGCGGGAATTAATTCCACGAAGAAATAAGCACCAGAAGAGAAGTCAATCTGCTTTGGGTACTTATTTACAAGGTACGTGGACGGTGCCTGTAACCCCAGTACCTAATTTCGCATGAAGTAGCAATACGACAGGCGTGATTGGTAAAAGTCTCGGCTGTTTTCAGAATGTTTACTATGTTCATAGTCATATATAGTAGTACAACAGCTATGCCAGATCCGCCGTTTGCAGCGAGATGAAAGATTCATGTAAATTTTACGGGTACATGACTCGTATCAGTATATTTGCTCGTTGTGATTGGTGCGGATCCAGCAGGGGACAACGTATGCTGTATTAGATACGGTATCATCGTAACACTACACTTCTGCGTATTGATCTGGTCCCCCTTGTGGCTGGTGAATCGTGGCTGGTGTCTTTCTCTACCTAGTATGCTTGCGTATCTTCAACTCTCAGCATCAGTCTGTTCGGTTTGCTTTGGATGCGTAATTTATTCAAAGGTACACGTGCATCTAACACTTGCATCCAAGCATAATGCCATGGGAGAGCTGCGTATGTGTTTCTACATACTTACATACGGTAGTACATCTCAGACAAATATACCCGCTCATGCTCGGATACATATTCGCGTCATATAAACCCATTCTTGAGATGAAATGTATCAATACGAGTCTACCTAGGTAGACTCCGCCAAACAATATTGATTTAAGACATCCATGTCTAGCGTCGCCGTTACCATGCCATCTCGTTGGCTGACAGTTATTTGAAAGTCTTCGGGAAATATTCTAGGTTGTAAGGATCTATTTATTCATAACAAGTCAAGCCGAAGAGCTGTCTTACCCGGTCATATGTGTAAGTAGTATTAGTCCCAATTGAAAATTTTGCACAAGGATAAGAATTTTTGGAATTCTCTATGGCTGCTTTAATTGGGCACTCGCTATAGGACAAGAACGTATGATCTTAGGACCGCGACATCTAAGGTGATATCTACGTATTGCCGTCGTAGTGGATGAATGTAAGCGTGCAGCCTTCCACTCTTACTATCAATTAGCACCACATCATCCACTTTGGCTTCTGGCCCAGCTTGGTTTCGGATTTTAAATCTACCATTTTAATAGTTCTCCAATCTTGTAGAATGCAGTGGTGGCATAACGCTTATCTTATCAGTGGGGTATTCCCCTCATACATCAATGGCTCACGCTTACTGACCAGATATCAATAAAGTATTCCTGACCAGGTATAAAACTTCTAATCAAGAGACTGGAAATAGAAGAACAAAATGGGAGATCAACACCTTCCACACTATTCAAACTGGATCGATGGCACCTACTCTCTGCCATCGTTCTTTGATATTAAAGTTATCAACCCAGCAACCGAAGAAATCATAGCTACCGTCGAGGCCACAACTCGCAGTGGAGTGCAGGATATCGTCTCTAAATCATGGCACAACTTCAACCAGGGATCATGGTCCAAAGCAGATGCCTCGGACCGATTCGCAGTCTTATCAAAAGCGGCTGCACTACTGCGTGCCCGCATTCAAGAATTCGTTCACTTGGAAGTCCAGCAGACAGGTCGCCCCATTCGCGAAATGCGTGCTCAGTTAGCACGTATCCCCGAATGGTTGGAGTATTTTGCTAGCCTGGCGCGAACTCAGGAAGGCGCTGTGACACCGTTCAAGGGCCCTGTTGTCAACACTTTAACTCGATTACCGTTAGGTGTTGTGGCTCTGATCACGCCTTGGAATCATCCGTTATTGATCAGCATGAAGAAAATAGGTGCAGCGCTTGCGGCTGGGAATGTGGTCATTGTTAAGCCTTCTGAACTAGCTCCGGTATCCATACTTAAATTAGGAGCAATTTTCAAAGAGGCTGGTTTACCAGATGGGACATTACAGATCATTTCGGGATATGGTCGAGAAACAGGGAAATATCTATGCGAGACAACCACGTTATCTAAAATTGATCTTACGGGGGGTCTGGCTACATATCAGGCTATTGCACCGTCGGCATCGTTGAACATGATCCCTATCACGGCGGAATTAGGAGGCAAAGCACCTGTCTGCATCTTCGAGTCAATGAATGTTGAGCATGCCGTCAAAGCGGCGCTATTTGCCAGTTTCATTGCCAGTGGGCAGACCTGTGTGACTGGCAGCCGACTCCTCGTCCATACAGATATATACGACGCCTTCGTGGAGTTGCTGGTCAAGAGAACAAAGGCATTGCGACTAGGTGACCCGAATGATCCCCAAACACAAATCGGCGCAGTCATCAACAAAGCCGCCGTCGAAAGATGCGCAGCATTTGTCTCGCGAGCAACAACTGAAGAAGAAGGCGGGAAACTACTGTGTGGTGGGAAGCCAGCCAGCTTTCAAGACAAGGGCTACTTTTTTGAGCCAACTCTCATTGAGACACACGCTGAATCAGACCTCTCATGTAACGAAGTCTTTGGTCCTGTCATTGCCATCATTCGCTGCAAATCGGAATCCGAGATTGTGAATATTGCGAATGGCACGAATTACGCTTTGGGTGCTTCTATCTGGACTCAAGACTTTACGCAGGCACATCGCGTTGCAGGTGAGATTGAGGCCGGTATTGTGTGGGTAAACGGACATCATCTTAATGATCCTTCATCTCCCTGGGGTGGATTCAAGGAGAGTGGCATGGGAAAAGAGAATGGGCGGGAGGCTTATGAGAGTTATACGAAGGTGAAGAGTATTGTTTATAACTACGGGGTTTTGCCGACATGGTTTGATGATGAGGTAGCAAATGCTAGGTACGGATAGACCATGGCTTGAAGATATCAAATTCAGAATTCTCGGGGCATGACACGTTTTGGGATGTCCCCGGACTAAAAGCATAATGAATACTACTACGAAGCCACACTAAGAATCTATATGTAATCCAATACACTTCAATAAAGACCACACTTCTATTCCCATTCACAAATCTGGCATAAAGGCACAGGAACGCTGATTTTACTGCAATCCACCACCGACTCCAATCTATTCGATTAATTAGTTCTTCACATGTAAATATATGCACTCCATTCAAAATCGTTTTTCAGCCAGAATTTAAATTCCAACATGCCTGTCTTCCAAGGGCCCAGACGAC
Organism: Talaromyces ruber; assembly: GCA_022813215.1. NCBI lineage: Eukaryota > Fungi > Ascomycota > Eurotiomycetes > Eurotiales > Trichocomaceae > Talaromyces > Talaromyces ruber. Next base: position 139,857 of record JAKLMW010000035.1, on the reverse strand, counting down.
ATGCAAAACATCATCACTATGCTAGTGAGGTCCGGGATGAAGACCGTGGACCTCTCTAATCCAACTATGGCTTGCATGTCTCTATGTCGACTATTATGTCGTTAGCTACAACGTTCACCGTATGCTAGAGTGGTATATGGATGACGCAATGTGTAGACCCCAACTACGGATCATGTTACTCTTATGTCACGAGCTGCTTTGCAAGTCAATATAATCGAAATTCTATACAGGATACACAAGACCGCACTCCGTGATCAAACTTATTGAAACAAATGATATTAGCGAAATTATATAATAGTGGAAGAAATCAGGCTTAAAGATTGTGGGTGCCAAACTAGCACTGTAGGCTGAAGTTATCTAGTTCCACTCTGAATCCCTGAGCAGACGAGTGAAGGGTACAGGCAAAGGTGGAAGAGGATGAGGTAGCAAGTATGGATCCGGTATAGGTGTACCACCTATCGAGTACCGCAGCACTTACCGGCACAGAAGGTGTGGCTCCGTTACTGTATCTGCATGAAAGAGTCGCCCCTGAACCGCGTAAGAGAACGTAATAAGCCAGCGAAAAGCTATATGTGTGGCCAACGACTGTATTGACTGTCTGCTGTAGAGTCTCGGTTCCTGCAGAGATTTGCAAACTGTAAAATGAGAAGTAGTACGGTGAGCCGTTATTGGCGAGGACAGTACTACTACCACCACCTGAGATGACGGTCCACGGGCTAATAGAACCGGTTTCAAAGTTGCCATTTTGGCTAACGCTGAAACCACATGTCGGAGCCGGCGTGACAGTTGTAGTTGTGGTTGATGAAACCGTCTTAGTAACAGTCACGTCAATGGTCGAGACTGACTGAACTGTCTGTGTGACTGGCACGGTTGTGTAAACAGTGGTAGGAACTGTAACTGGCGCGGTGACTGTTAGGGTTACAGAGGACGTCGAAGTGAAGGTCGAGACTGAGAGAACATCGACTGTTGCGGTAAAAGTTGTCGTGGTAGTGGTCGATGTAGATTGGGTGTTCGTCAAGTCAGCAGTGGCAGTAGCGGTTTGATCAATTATAATATCCACTGTTTCACGAACAGCCTGGGTGACTGTTATGTCGCTTGTCACTGTGGGCGTAGCCGTAGTGGTGATCCAAGCAGTCACTGAAGAGGTCTCGCTAACATCGACTGTAACAGTAACAGACGAAGTGGCATCGAACGTGACCCAGTCAGTCACTGTTGCCCACTGATCCTCAGTGGTAGTAAGAGTAGCCACATCGGTTTGTGTGTTTGTGAGAGTAATATCAGCAGTGCTAGTAACGTCAACAGTCACAGCATACGGGACAGTCTGCTCTACAACAGATGTCTCTGCAACCGTTACAGGAGCTGGCGCCAAAGTCACGTAATCGGTGACATACATGGTGACGACAACAGTCTGCGCACCGGCCGCTGGGACATATGTGGTAGTAGTACTAGTGGCCTATACGATCGTCAGCTTCATATACACATAACCCAAATAGAGCGATGACGTACAGTTGGTCGAGCTTACAACCTGAGTAACCCATACAGTTTCGGTGGCCGTAGGAACGTTCAGTTCTGAGCACGCACTGGAGAGCTCCTCACGCGAGTAATTTTTCAAATCGTCAGGGATGGGATAATCCGCACCGGATTTGCGCTCGGCTAGCGCATGACGACGCACAGGAGCAATAGTAGTGGTGACAGCCGTTACAGTAGCAGTAAAAGAAGTGGGGGTGAAAGTAGTAGCCGGAGTATCAATTACTTGAGTAACCGGAATGGTATTATCTACGGTATCCACCTGTGTCTGGATAATGGTAGAAGATGTAGTCTGGTATGTTGTGACAGTCTGGGGTACAGTCGCGGTAGTTGACTGGACATCCGTAACCGTGTCCGTGGCTGTATCAGTGAAAGACAAAGTCAAAGTAGCCGTATGATAGTTCGTCACGGTCTGAGTTGTGACATCCGTATTGTAGTTGGACACATAGAAGGGCACTGTCGAGGTAATGTAATCGGTAACAACAAGCGTCGAATAGGCAGTGATGGTGTTGGTATAGCTCTCCGTGACAACTTCAGTAGCATAAACGGACTGTGTATTGTATGCAACGTTCGTGAAATAATCCATTTCGGTTTGCGTGAGGTCACTTGTCAAGGTCTGAGTATTGGTGACAAAAATAGAGGCTGTGACATCAGCAGTGACATGGCCTGTAATCGTAGCGAAATCCGTGTCCGTGACTGTGGCAGGTACAGACTGAGTGTAAGCAAGGGTAATATATTGAGTGACAGTTGACGGAGTATTGGTCACTGTTGCCCACACATCATTTGTATCGGTCTGAGTCCAGGTATGGGTATCGGTCACAGTATCGGAGATCCAAACAGTTTGAGGCGAGGGAGTTGCCGAGTGAGTGCTTGTGATGATGAGTGATGATGACAGGATCAATGTCAAGCAAGTGACGACAGAAATCATCCGCCAAAGGCAGTCCCTCTAGCAGATCCAGGAGATCGCCACCAGCGTAACAAACATCATCATCACCGTCGTCTGGTTGCGGCTGTGGGCGTGGTTCCTCCGCTGGCTTGTTTGGTGAGGGAAAGGCAACAGCAGTAGCCGTTGCCAGAGCTAGAGTGAGATACGTCCACTTCATGTTGACAGATAAACGAGTGACAGATCTTCGCCAGCAATGGTCAAAGATCAGAAGGCCAACATTCAAGAGAGTTCAGAGATGAGCCCGGAAGAGCAGGCCATGACTGCTTTAATATGCGCTTCTTCGCACAATCTCTCCCAGCTGGAGTCCACCATGAGGCGCTATCGTGGGCCCGAGATGGCCACACGACCCTCGATCTCGACTACGAATCATGTCGAAGTTGGTTTATTCTAGGCGAGGGTCATACTTTAGATATGTCAATGACTGGTACATTGCGAACATTCCTGCGGGGGGAAGTTGAATGACTCGCGCCACCGTGCCTGACTAAGTTGACGTTGGCTTATTACTCAAAGTTTGTTCTTCGCGAAGGATATTCCAGCCGACACGCTCTCCCCCCCTTTGGCCGTCGAACCAGTCACGCTGAACGCCGGGATTCTTCTTTCTTGTTTTTTTTTTCTCCCTTTACGACAGTGGCGTGTCGAGAACATTCAATTGAACTCTTTTAAAGTTCGCTAATTGAAGCCGCATGCCAATCCAAGTCAAGACTTCATAGCCGACAAGTTGCAGCCTCAACGTGGCAAGCCCGGATAATATCCGCACGATCAGCCCTAGCCCAACATTCATGGATGAGGATGCATTCACGACAAGCAGGTTTATATGATTTTTCTCGTTGCTAGAACTAACAAATATCTTGAACATTTAAATACATACGCATAGGCTCACATCGGCTCAATATGTAGCAGCCAACCTCATCGTCAAATAATCACCACTGTTGATAGGCTCATACTTCTTCTCGCTAACATCGGCATAAGTCCCCGGCAGCACCTCGATAGTTTTGTCGAAATTCGGATTGCAAAAATACGCCACGCTGTATCGCGTGGGATACAGATCCGATCCCTCAGTCGAGCTACCAGACGCAGAAGGGGGCTGAACGACACGATGATTTGTGCTCTTTATTGTGTCATTACTCCATCGAGCCAAAAGATCGCCCGCATTCACAACGATGGTGCCCTTAATGGGCACAGCACGCACCCATGTGTTTTGCGGAGATTTAACTTCGAGACCGCCAATGTCATCTTGAAAAAGTAGCGTGATGGAGCCATAGTCTGAATGGGGCCCGGCTCTGACAGCATCCGGATTGTTCTCAAAGACACTCTTGAGTACAGGTGGATAATGCAGCAATCGAAGAGTGTTATCGCCAACATTGGTGTAATCGTCAAAGAAAGTCTCCTCGTAATCCATACCTAGAGCAATGGCACGCATAACCTGCATATGAAGATCCTTACATGTATCATGAAATGCCTGCATCACACGCGTGAATTCCCTCCCCTCCTCATCAAAGCAATCCGGCCATTTATTTGGCAGTCCCTCCACTCCCTCCCGGCCAATTTCCATCGTCTCCTTATAATCCGGGTTGGCAGTTCGAAGACGCAGTATTTCCTGTGGATCTGCGGATTGTGTGACTTTTTCTCTACCAAACCGTACATAACCACGGTTTGATTCTGGAGTATCCCAGCACAGAGATTCTTTTTGCTGCTCGGGGCGATCGAAAAATCTAGCGGAATGGGCGAACACGTTTTGGACGGTGATGGGGGAAATGCCGGCATTAGCCAGGTAGAGGAAACCGCTAGTGCGAAATGCGTGCAGGATTGCTGAGGCAGTTTGTTGTTTTGTCTTTGAGTCGCCGCTGAGGAATGACGAGAAATCAATCACCTATATAGTTCTTAAGTTGTGCTCACGAAGAACAGGTTAGATAGTTTACCGGGATGGTTAAGTCGTCCTGCTGCACGCCTGCAGGGACTGCACTGTTCTTTTCCCGATTAGACGCCATTTTACAAAATGTAATTCCTCTATCCTCTAGGAGATCACAGATTTGGGAGGCCGATAGTGTCGAATATATCCGGGATGATGTTTTCGCTCGTAGTTATGTTATTTGGAGACTTGTTATCAGCGATCATGCTCTACCCCGCATTGCCTGATAAGCCAGAGGGGTGCTGTGTTACATCTCGAATAGCATGATCCATGATTGCACATCCTCCGACTTTGATGTTGACCATGTATATCTCGCACATAATTTTGTCCAAACCTTTGGTATGCATGTGAAATGGTGATTTAAGCAAGTAAGGGAAGCCGAGCCGAACGAACTTTGCTTAGACGAAGATGAGTTGCACCTGATTTAGGACAACTATGTAGGTATTCTTGCTCGTATTAAATAATGAGCCTCTATGGCAATGGGGGCAATGGACAAGACATTGCCCGCTCCACGGAAGCCCTAGCCCTAAGCCCTAAAATACCTACGAAGCCTCCATCTAGCTGTCTCCGTGGTCACTTCACTGCTTTGCCTGCCTCTACTGAAAATGGAGACAAGAGATCAAAGGTTCTGTTTGCGGAGAGTTTGATCGATCCGGCCTACGCGATTCTCGATTGTCAAGTGGATTGACCAGTCTTGAAAGATGCAGCTCTTCTGGTCAAGTACTTGGCAGTCCTAATAAGTCCTGCCTTGCATCTCAACAAATGCTTGACTGTTGCTTCGAAAGAATCAAAGATACGGGTCATCTATAAGGCACGGTCGAGGAATACCGCAACGCCAACTGTTTCCAAGGTCCCTTTCTTATAACCAAGGTGGATCCAGCAGTATTTAGTGCTTATGTGACCCCGATTGTTGCGAGTTGATTTGTAGGAGTATGAGCTTAGCGTGCTCTAGGCAGCAAAGGAATATAGTCTGGCACTTCTGAAAAGGGGAATTATCAAGGTCGATTATAGCTAAATTACAAATGTGCTATTTACGCAAACAAGTTTTTGACTGTTTTAGAGTAACTGAAACGTCTTGAATGAGTCATAATCAAGGTCAAGTAGTCTAGATTCTCGTCGTGCCAATCTAAGGACAAAGAAATACGGAGTTTACGGCTTTACGCTGTTGATATACAATGTATCATTAATCAACATTGATGTCCGATGGACTGATCCACTCCATAATGTGGATGTAAAGGAAATATCGACAAACATATAAGGATGAATGTATTGTACCTAAATCTCCAACATAGTATCCCATGTTTTTGTTACTTCTGTTACCCCATATTCCCAGATTTTTTTCATTCATCTATCTGATCAATCATGGATAGCACGACAGAATGCATCGTCTACCTCTTGTCCCTGGCCTCACCAATCGAGGAATTTACAAATTCTCTCGCGCAATTACCCGAAATTCACAGACCTATCTTCACCACCAAAGCCGTTCACTGGATCTTCCCTCCGACCGCACTCTCTGTTCATGAACTAACAGCCGCCCACTGGGATATGCTGGTTTGTTTCGAAGCACCCTTCTCAATCCCCACCGATCTCTCAAGATCCATCAAACTATCATGGAATATATACTTCACCGTACCTTCAGCTTTACTCGCATCACTAGCAACCACACAGTCCGAGTTGGCCGCCTCAATTATGCCCCGATCCGGAGAACTCGACCTCTTAACGGACTCGGACCTCCGCAAAAGTGACTCAGTCTCATCTGTAGATTCAGCTGAAGTCACCTCGGACCTCAAAAAATGGATGCAATCGTTCAGCAGCGACCAGGAAGAAAAGCAGCATCCACAAGCCATAATAATGTTCAATCTCCTCGCCTTCAAGGACATGGCAAAATACATAAAATATCAGGAAGCGTTCATGGCTGGTGTTGGAATGAGACATGGTGCTAAGCCACTTTTGTGGGGGGAAGTCGCCAAATCTTCTGCGCAAAACCAGGAAAAGAGTCCTTGGGAAATGGTGGCATTCGTGTACTATCCTTCAGTGTTGCATTTTGCGGATATGTTGTCTAGTCCGGACTATAAGGAGACAAGTCACAAGTACCGCGAGGGTTCACTTGTCGATAATCCGGTTTTGTGTCTTGCCAACTGTTGATCTGATTTGCATCAAGCCTTTCTATCTAAGTTGATGATTATCAGTGTGCCTACTTGTGTATTATCTGTGTGTTTGAACATAGCTACATGGAGTACGGGACTAAAGCTAAGCTCCAAGAAAACGTCAGAGTCTACTTTAAGTATCGCCTCATTAAGTATGTCATTATGTACTAGGGTAAGTTTATGTGGTCAGCGACATCACCACCTTATCCACCAAAGTTAGATTATTTCATTTGACTAGTAAGTACAAAGATCGATTTCAACACACAGCAAACCAATGTCAGATAAAGAACAGGTAAGATATCGGTGATATCCTCTCGCTCCAAACCTTAGTTCAATGGTGAATCCCGTCGATTATGATGGGAACAGTCATCTGTGGGTTGAGCTGAGATAGAAGGAATTCGAAAAGGCTACACATGGCCATCATGCGATTTTCGCCAACCTTCTGAGCGACGTTTAGATCTAACACTTGAGTACCGAACTTCGAATCATTGTCTAGCCTAAATTCACAGTTTCGAGCTCTCCATAATTAATCAATATTCAAGATGAGATGGTCGGATCAGCTCAAATGCCACTTTTCGGCGTCTGTACAATGACGCGATGTAATTAACAGGGACATAAGATCCCGTCCATGCATTTCAAGGTTGGAGTGTAAACGGAAATGGGTTAATATTCCTTCTTGTATGCAGAGTTGCAAAATGATGTGAAAGCAACACAATTCCTGAGTCAGTAAGCGATGCTCTTCAACGAAGCTATTCTTGACTTTCAACGACCCCGTAAGTCTTGAAGCTTAAGATTGAATTTGTTCGCCTGATAACTTCGACACAGAATAATGCAACTACTTGTTTGAAATCTGGTGCAAGACGTCGTGAGATTCCAGTCCGCTCTCAAGATATTTCGTGGCCCGTTTCTAGCGTTGTTGGTTGATATGAATCATGCAACTATCGCGGCGGGGTATACTTATGATTTTGAGGCTGAGCAGACTAGTGATATGTTTTCCTGAACCAATAGGGTACATCAACTAATGTTGTAAGCTTGGAGATAGCACGGTTACCAGCACGCAGCCCTTCCGATATAACTCATTAACCCCTCACTCTTTCTTACTTGGCAGTTTATAGCCCTATCAATTACATATACTCGGTGAATTGCAACAAGAGATTGCACCATGAAGAAGTCAACTGATATATTCTCTGTGGTGATTACCGGCTTGCAAAACGGCTCTCAGCATTCTACGGAGACGTTTGAGGAGCGTATTGAGTTGCGCAAGGATGTACCCCTCGAAGAATTATGGACAAATCTCGAATGTAAATCTCCAATGCAACTTTAAGAAATATGGGATGTGAATGACTCGAGTTAACATAATGAACAGCACTAGGGTATCAGTCCCCTCAATCGGTCACTGATCTCAAAGGACGTTGTTGGACAAGAGACCAGACGAAACAATGCTTTCACAATTATAACGAGGTTGAAATCGTTGCGGATGAGAAATCTGTGGGTGCGAATCAGATCCATATCAACGAGCCGCTGATAGCTTTCACGAATCGAGGGGCCAACCTCAACTTTGGGCTGGAGAAAAGTGACGGCAAAGCCCAAGGTAGCACTAAAACTATCTGCAACGTTCTTGAAATTGGCAATGCCCTCACAATAAAGTTTCATAGAACTATGCGGATGCCAGATGATGAAAAGATGCATCACCTTCCCGCATCCCTAGGCCTTTTCCCATTGTACAATGTAAGCGAGTACACGAAGCGCTTGCATGACAGCATATCCAAGAGCGGGGGTGTTTTCTTGCCTATACGGTCCCGGGAAGCGCTTTGGATGAGCTTTCATTCTGATAAGCGCAAGTTCGCGTTAAGAATCTTTGCTGGACGCGTGAATGTGGTTACTGGCAAGATCATGGATGAATCCAAAAATTGTGATCAGAGATCCAGCAGTAGGCAAGACTACATTGTGGTCCCTGGGCAGCCATGGCTTGATGGGATTCAAGTTGAGGATGGAGTCGTGCGTCAATTTGTGGCTATGCCTTGTAAGGCTCTATCTATCAATTATTTCGACATAATCTGCTAATATTAATCATCAGTGGGCTCCGGATACACAATTGAAGGCCAGAAAACCGGCCAGCAAAAATATGGCGGTCTTCAAATTGAAGTAATTCCCGAATATCAGAAAGGTCTAAGGAAATGGCTACCCGATAATCTCACTGATGCTTATATGACAAATATACTTAATGGTACTCCTTACCACGGCCTTCCTGAGATGAGCACACCTTTGGAACTCAACCTACAACATGGGCAAAAGATCCGTTCTTATCCTCCATCACTGACGTTTCAAAAGCCTATTGAGATTGCCGATCTTTTTGATGCAGATGAAAAAGAGGTGAATCTTACAGTCACAAGTACAGAACAGTTTTCCCTAACACGATGCGATTCAGTGTCTCTGCCATCGGAACACCCCATATAAGACGTAAACTGAAGTCGTCAGCTATGGGTTTGGCAGTGGGAGGAAAGCTAAGTATGTCCTTACTTTTTTCTACTCCACAGACTTGATATTATTAACTTCTAGTCAGTTCAGGATATCTACCAAGACCATAACCCACCTGAGATCTGGAACACAACTGCGACTCGGATCATCAATATCCATCTTCTTGATCCTGTGACTTGTGAAAAAGGTACGGGTGTTGTGCCTCCGCCACCACCAATTGACACAAAAACGTATCTCAAATCAAATTTCCCATTCTATGTGGTCGAAGAACAAGCCAACAACCGTCTTGAGGGAGGCGAGTTCGATGATGTCAAGTCCGTTAGTGCTCTAGACAGGGAAATGGAAATGGCCATTGAATCAACATTCGATCCGAGCAAGCCAACGCGCTGCAGTGAGTGCAAGATAAGGCTGTGCAATTACATGTAAGTCTCAATTTATGTCTCGCTATACATCTATCAAGAAATGCCCTAACCTATCATCCGTTTCTCTTGACTCAGAATACGGCCCTGCAACCACACATTTTGCAAATCGTGTATCAAGAAACTCAAGAAAGACAATGAATTGACCGAGGGCTGGCAGTGCCCCAAGTGCCAGACCACCGTCTTGCATGTGGCCGGGTTTTCGGCTCCAATGAATCTTCCTGGCGAGGAATCTCTGAAGGTCAATGTGCCTATAAGTGTGCTGAAGGTTGAGGATGGGCGTGTTGCGTTTCGGTCCGTGCAGACTACCAGACTTTAAAAGACAGGGTATCTTTGTGGTGGGATTGCAATTCACAAATCTGTCGTTATAGCAGGAATGTCTAAATATGCATGTGCATCATTTCTTTCTATTCTATCTAATTCCAATCTATCTGCATCCCAAAAGTGCGATACACCACAGTGACAAGCCACCCAGTAGCGCATCAAAAAGAAAGTCTCACCACCACGTCAAAACCATCTCCCTCCCCTTCCTATTCAACTCACAATCCTCCCCCGTCCAAATCACAATCTTAATCTGCCTCTCCGTAAACAGCAAGAACTGCGTCTCGACAACCCTGTGTTTCTCGCACACCCATTTCCCTTTTTCGGAACATGAACTTTTCCTCGCCGTCCCCGATTGTGTTCTCGATTCTGTTGTTGCTATCTTTGCGACTTTAGTGGTAGGAGCTGTTTGGTAATTCAAGGGACTCGTGGGGATGTCGAGATGGTTCATTATCACATTCATGGACTCGAACGTTGCGCGGAAGTTGTTGTTTTGGGAGTGCGGGGATGCTCTTGTTGGCAGGAATTGCGGGGAAGGGAGTGTAGGAAGGGAAGAAGGCGTGAAGGCTGGAAATGGATGGTTATTGTGCCAGTCAATGCAGCGTGAGCATTCTTGTTCCTCGACTTCGATGGCTTTTTGCACAACTTTCGAGGCCATCATGCCCTCACAAATACCCTCTCGGCGAGGGCACAGGCGGATTAGATGCAATGCGCGGCGGCGAAGTGTGGGCTCACGACAGCGGGTAGCAGTGAAGAAAAGAGGCTCGATGACGGTGCTGCCGAGGACAAATATTGGATGTTCGAGTTTCTGGCTATCAGGTACACCCTGACGTGGTGTGTAGCTGTCCCTTTGAAGAACCTTCTCGGAAAAGTCCATTATTGCCTGATATATCGGGATCAGATCATCATGCACATTGTTTTCGGCATTAATGACTAAACAGGAAAGAATAGCCCTCGCATACTCTCGTCGAAGTCGAATAAAGTCCAATGCATCTAACTCCGAAGCATTGGGCGTAATCTTAGATAATAAGTGGGTAAACTGAAGATCCCAGATTTCCCCTTGATTCCTCAACGATTCTATCTCCAGAGCAAGCTGTTTGGATGAGTACACATTAAAATTCAGACGAAAAAGCTTGTTGAAAAGTACTTCCAGATCAAAGTACGCCTCGAATGTAGTCTGAAAAGTTCGCTGAGGAGATAAAGCGACTACTATATCCTCATCTGTCCATTGCATAAGAGATTCCTGACCAACCAGATACGGTCGTATCTGCGTATCCAACCGGACAAAAGTCAAAAGTAGCATATCTACTGCATTCTTTTCTTCCGGTGTCAGGATTCGATCATTCAAACGCCAATGATGAATCATCCTCAGCCCATTCTTCACATGCATAAACGCCTGCGACTGTCTTCCCTGAAGAGAGCTAATGCCCGTGAAAAGCACGCACGTCGTCAAAATCGCCTGTTGGTCAGCCATCGAAAGTTCCTTTTGCGTCATAAGTGCAGACATGGATTTGATAGCCCTGTTAAACTCCGAGAGTCCAAACTCTATTTGGTTATTCGATCCGATACGGGGCACATCCGACGGCGTCTCATCGCTCAGATAGCTGTGATGTATATTTCCAAAAGCAGTAATGGCATGAAACAAAGCCGGGTATTGATGCGCAACTCGCAGCGTTTCCTGCGCCCAGAAATCGCTTCCATAGAACGACGACAGAGCGGACGAGGTCACCGACTGAAAGAATTCGAAATTCCGTTTTTGAAGCTCGCCGCCGTAGAATGGGAGCCAGGATACGGAATAAGGGTCTGTTGCTGTCGCTGACAATGGGACTAGAGCCCTAGCTCTAGTGGTTTTGAGATGTTTGGTGGTTACATTAGACGGCCGGCTTTGGACAGTTGCATGCGCCTCTAGGGGGTTATCCTCGTAACCATCGCACTTGCGTCCAGTTGAAGTGCACTTTTCGCAGCTAGCAAGCGATGATGAGATTTTAGTGTCTTTGAAATTTCAGGATAGTAACGTTCTCCATCTTGGGTAAAAACATGGAAGAAAATCCTACCTGGGCTTAGCCTCGTCGCATTTAACTCGTCGAATTCTTCAAAGTTTTATGCAAATTAGTGTCTATTTCGACGTACTCTCCACATCTACAAAAGGTTGTTATACGCACTTGCAGGTCAAACACCCCGTCCGGACTTTAGGCGCCCAGCGCCGCTGCCGACGGCCTTTCGGCGTATCAGTCTCGGTGGATCCAGGATTTGGCGAATTGTCAGAGATTGTCGTCGACATCTACGGACCACAATATACACGGAGGCCGGAAGCGTGTTGGTTGCTTATGCCGTAAGACTCAGGTACAAATGAAGTTGTGGATGCGAGGTGGGCCTTGCCTCTTGTCTGCTGGTCGAAACCCCTAAAAACAGTGGGGACTCGAGGATCAGGGTCTGGATAACCGACTATGAATACCATGTATGCCAGAAATCGGGTGTAGATACAATTATGGGCTTAATTCAGCAACAGAATTGTTCAGAAGACGTTGTCAAGGCTCGGAGCAGCGTGAGAGGCTGATCGGGATGGTCTAACCTAAAAGAGGATAAGCTATATACCATAAGCGCACTGATTGGTCTGTTCGTAAATCGGGCTCGATTAGGCATGAATCTTGCATATTTTTCCTCATTAGGCAAGTGACAGTCGTATTCGCCCTTAACCCTAGCGGAACGCCTAATTAAGTCTCTTGTAGAAATACATTTTTGAAGGCAGAGTTGAAGCAAAAGCAGAAGTGTCTGTCTTAGACGTGATGCAGGTACACTTCCACTACATTTCTGACCTCTATCTACTTAGCAGGCACTTTCGTCGGCAATCCAAGGACGTAGTAGTCTTTGAGTCGTATTTCCTATAGTGAGATAATTCCCGTGAGCTCTTCCACTCTCATACAAAGAAACTTAGAATAACTGATAAGGATAAACGAACCTCCGCAGAATATTTGCAAGGATCCTTAGAACCAAACTTGGCAGTGGACAGCCCGAAAGAGATGTGCTCGTAAATTGGGTCCTTAATCTTACTATCTGGATCGTAATCTTTAGCATACCCTCCCCTGCCATCAGTTTTATCAGGAACAATCTGGGTACTAGTTGGAATATCTTTGAAATAGGAGAACTCCACTATTTGTTCTAGGTATACTGTCAGATCCAGTCAATTTCCCAGAATATTCAAACTTATAAACGAGAATGACTTGACTTTAGACGAGCCGTGAGCGAGGAGGTTATTTCTCATTACCTTTCTGAGGAGCAGCAAAAAGATTAGTCTGATTTGACTGCGCTGGGGTACTTGTAGATAGAATCGAAGCTCGGGAAGTAGCCGCCGAACTCGCTGGATTTGACTGCACTTGGGCGCCGCCTGCGGAACCAAAACCACCTCGGGTAGGAGGCGAACCAAATGGTGGAGTGTCATTAATACCATGTTGCGGTATTACAAAGAGCCCCGAGCCGGGTTTTTGGAGGGGAGACACATTGGTAGGAGGCGGACCAAATGCTGGAGTGTTATTTCGGAATGCAAATGGAGAGGGATTTGACGTCTGAGATGCATTCTGAGTACTTGCCCCTGAGATTGGTGTCTGGGATAGAGACTGAGAAGGAGTCCGAGGTGTATTCAGGCCCAAATTTGAACTTGATGTCGGGAATAGCGAGGAGTCAAACGTCTGGGACGCGTTCTGACCCAGTGTTGAAGAAGCCCCGGAACCTAGCAAACCCGAAGCACTCTGGCCCGATTGTTCAGGCTTGATGGCGTTGGTCGCTTCGGACTACAAATATATATTATCAGTATTCATCAAAAACGAAGAATAAACAAAACAGATAGTCAGCATGTTTACCTTTCCAGGTGGTACTGAAGAGACGGTTGGGAAAATCTTCGAGTTTGTAACTTCTGCCGTCAACAACGTCTCTGTCTTCTGCGCCTCGTCGTTGAGACGATTCGATGCCAGTTTTCGTGCTTGGCGACGACACAACTCAAAACTCTTCTGGAGGGAAGACTGCTTTTCGAGTGTCTGGCTGCGCAGTTCGCGAACTTCCGGTGATTCAAATGCAATATTTTCGAGCTCTTCGTCACTCATTTCCGAGACTGTGAGAGGAGATAGCAAGGCTTCCAGCGCATTCATGAGACAATTTTCAACCGCAAGACTTGAAACATTGTCTACAAAGACATCCAGAGCAACAGTATAATAGGCTTGCATAAGATGCAGCAACTCTCGGCACGCATGCGCATCAGCGCCTTCAGTGCCGGTCTTTTCGAGTACGGTACTTGGCTGGGCGGTAGAGTTTTCGGCTTGTTGAGAGCGTCGATTCTCCAGCTCTTTGACGAAACGGGGGTTGAGAGTTGCCGGGGAGCCGCGAGCATAAGGTGAGTGTAACTCAGTGACCTTGTATTTGAGGTTCACCAATATTTTATCCATGGCTGGGTCGATGATATCTTCTAGTAGCGCTTCCCTCACGTTTTCATCGGCCACATGGATCAACACATCGTCTAAGAATTGCTTCACAATATTCCAGAGATCCTCAACAAATTCGATGGCAAATGGCTTCCAATTTTTCGATTGGCGGATGAACAAGTCACCGACAAGAAGGGGTGTGAAAGTTCCGGGGAGTTCTCTTCCTTTGCTATTATCAAGAAGAACCTGAATCTCGCGTAGGAAATCCCTTTCGCCAATAATTGATTGGGCGCCCTTGGAGCCGAATTCTGGCAACGCCTTTTGGGGTTTGACAAAAGCTGTGTCAGATAAAATAACATAGGTGTGCCCATGTCGGTGCATCTTGTCGAGAAAACTCTGCTCCTTCTTTCTTACATTTGCACGTAAACGAGTTTTCTGCATGTGAACAGTACCCAGGAATCCAAGACTTGCAGGTCGAAAAAATGAGTTCTGGTAGTTACCATCGGTACCCGCTCGAACAAGGTCGTGGAAACGACCGGCCATTTCTGTTAGATACTGTCGCCGGCTGCCAGGAGTATCGCGAGGCGAACCAAGTCGTTCCAATGTCATCTTGCAAGCTGCCAACTCGATTTCGATTTCCTTGAGAAGACTAGGTAATTCTTTTTGAATTTGTTGGTACAACACATGACTGAGTCTGGTACGCAGCGCCTCCACCCCGCGCTTGTGGCTTGGTAAGTTGTTCCATATCGTCGATGCAAAGAAGTCCTTCTCCACCGCATCTCTATCAAAGGTAGAGTCCTTGCGCTCGTTAAAATCACCGTTACGCAAGACGTGCCAATCGAGCTTGAAATAGGTTTCTTTGTTGCTAGCCAGGGCATAGAAATTTGACTCATTGGGACTGTCTTTGATAAGACAATCTGGTTTGGTGATAATACCCATCGTCCTATTTCCCTGAGGATCGGCCGCTTTGGCCATTTCCAACACAACTTGGTTCGAGGTATCATTTTTTGCCGTCACTATAGCTAGCACGATGCTTCGTGCTTGCGACATGTACTTTTTGACTAGTTCTTTGGGAATGTGAACGTCCTCCTCGGTCTGCTCTTTGTTGGGATGGTGAATCAAACCTGGGAGATCGACCAGAGTCAAATGAGGCAGCTTGGGACCAGAGACTTCCAGCTGCAGGACATCACGTGAGAAAGTACTGCCTCCAGTGAGGCCCATGAATGTCTTTGCTTCTGAAATTAGGTCTGGGATTTCTGCATGGTCGATAGAACTCTTTTCGAATAGTTTTAGCTTGTCTTTGTGAGATGGAGGCGCGTCTTTGGCGGGGATGAGTTTGACGGTAGCCAGACTCTTGGTTGCGCGACGTAGAATGACTTCTGTAGTAAATCGAGTACAAAGGCCATCATTGACTGGGAACTGAACACCAGAAATTGCCTCTAGTACAGAACTTTTGCCAGAGCTCTGATCTCCACAGACGATGAGTTGAGGCAGAGATACATAACGGTTCACGCCATGACGACGAATCTCATCGACTGTATCGAGGAGTGCCGCTTGATCTTTCGATTGAAGAGATTGTAATTGCTCAATGTTCAAACCGTCCATTTCAGATAATTTGGTTGATGATATGACCGGTGGACCAGAAGGAAGATGACCGAAGGTTGGTGATGGAGAAGGAAAAGGGGATAAATAAAAGGTGGACGGTGGGTGTCTAAATTGATTAGGCTTGCAGCGTCGCTCTTCGTAAGCGTGGTTTGGGATGACCCCCGACGGCAACGCGGTCTATTTGTTTGGATGTCTAGATGCATCCCAGCCACGCTAAAGCTGCAGGGTATTTAGCACGTAATTTACTAGTAAGTTTACATATGAAACATGATAAGACGTAACAACCAATTTGACTCGGACTATCCCTCGATATCACGCTAATGACTGTGCCACCTCCCAAAACTCGTTAACGCCGAACACACGAAAGCCTGCAGACGAAGATAAAGCTGTCAATACTAGAATCAATAATACCACCCAGCAACACTCGTTTCAGTATAATATGTTCAGAAAGAGCGATAACAGTGTTCAAACAGTGTCAAACAACATAACCAAAATCCCAATTTGCATCTACACCGTAACGAGACCATCGCCAGCCTAGCTCTTTGTCATCAAGAGCATCAGTCATCATATCCTTCGAAATGACGATTTCCTGATGGTCGGGAATTTCGTCCTGGATGGTGAATTTGCGGAAATTGATGCCTTCAAGCCGAGGGAAAGCGGCCTTGAGGTGTCGACAGACTTTACCGACATATTTCGAGCTAGAGTAGCAGCAATGTCAGCGACTAGGGGAAGAATCTATATAGGCTGTATAACGAGAGCTGAATTCCGAGAGTTCTCAGTTTTCAGCCAGTTGAAAGGGACTGGACGCAAGTGGAATAAAGAAAACAAGTACTTACCGAGCATCACGATCGCCTCGTATGGCCTCGGTGTCAGGGGCGAGATCTCCAATACAAGCCCGCACCTTCATAAACTGCTTCATATATGGAAAGACAGCATCGCTGTTTCGTGCCATTATTATGGCTTCTGGGAGGTCTATGTTGTAGCCAAGGCATAGGTATTCTAGCTCACGCCAAAGGTAGGCAGCGGATTTGAGGACATGGTAGCTATTTGGTATCCAGTCGAACAACAAGCATACATGACGCAACTTGGGAAGCGACGATGCCAGCACGTCAAAGTCATTCTCATCGAAGGATGGCAGGATCTGAATGGGCGTGTAGCGACGACGTTCCGTCTCATCATCTTCATTAGCGTCCTCGCTATCGCTATTGTCGGTGGCGATAGTTTCTTGGTGACTATTGAAAATATCAAGCTCTTCCAAGTTTGAGAGAGTCTTCAAAGACATGACTTCGCTAGCGTAAAGCTTGTGTAGTTTGACAAAGATAACCCTCAGAGACTTCAGTCCAATCATTGAGCAGAGGGGCGAGATGACCTCCCGCTGTTCCGCTTGAGGTTCATCATTAACCAGAATATGCAGCTTTCGTAAATCCACCAAGTCCGATAGGCTGGCAATGTCCTTGAGCCTCACAATAATGCTCAGCTCACGCAAGGAATTGAATGCGGCGCCGTTGGATAAAATTTTCCAATCTTCCAGTTGGTGTTCGATGCGGAGACGGCGAAGCGGTCTATTCAAAAGACTGTGCAATGTTGGTTGAGAGAACAGCTTGATCCAAGCATTGCTGGCAGGCTTTTCGTTTCCATTTCCATCCGTGTAGAAGACAGAGATGGAGTTAAGTGATGGAAAAGCTTGAAGCCAGGAGTCAAAGCTTTGCGCGTTGAAACTAAAGTCTTTGCCTTTGAAAGGATACTTGATGCTCAGCTCTTTGAGACCTTTGCACATCTCGTGCAATGCTGATAGTAGCTGCAAAGTCCAGCGAACACCAAACAGCTGAACGGTTGAAATACTGGGCTGAAGGTATGGAATAATGTAATCGACATCGTGACCTTGAAACACTGCGCCAGGCACGAAGGAAACCTTCTCAAGATTGTGAAGGGGAGGCTGTGGCCATCTTTCGATGATTTTATGGTGATAAGTATGATCACCGAGTCCAAAAGTCAAGCAGCGAATAATAGACAAATAGTACTCAGCATTTGGCGAGTCACGCAGCTGCCAGATTGTGTGCAACTTGGCCTCTCTGTAGAGCCGTCGACTGATGTGCACAAACCAGTACTTGTTCACCACGAGAAAAGGTGCCAACTCCTCCTTGATGCTGTTCGCGTGAAGGATGTCAAAGACCATTTGCTGGACGTCAAGGGGAAGGCGTGAAAATCGATCAGCCATCGTGCTGACTGTCCAGTTAGACAACGTCGTGTTGGCAAGTAAGTGACTAAAGCGTTAGTTTTATAGAGATGCAGATAAGTCAGGATGATAAAGAGAGCGAAAACAGAGGGAAAGAAAGGGAAAAGGCTAAGAGGTATAAGATAGGACTGCTCTTTGCCTTTATTACAAGCGAAGGGTAAAATATGGGGGGAAATTCTTTCAATTGTTTATAATAGTCGATTGTTTATCAAAATTACAGGGCACGGGACATAAAACAGCCGGGCGTACGCGGTGATTTCCTCAGGCAGAAGCCTGGCAGTCAGACGCGCCTTCCCTTTTGGTCAACTGTTCCGTTCATTCTTATTAGTGTGAAGACCCAGCATAGGTGTGTGATCCTGCTGTCATGCAACACATCTCAAAAAAGACATAATACCAACATCAAGAAAGAAGTACACCGGAAGGAGTATCATGTTGAAGCCTTTGTCCTGTAGTACTGGGTGAAGTCATGTCGAAGGATATTCAGGCCCTAGGTACACTGTCAGCGCAGTTGCAATAAGGGCAGATTACCTACTCTCCAAAAGACAACCTATCAAGGCTAGCTCCTCTGTCAGTCCTTGGTCCCTTATTGCTCTGTCGAGGACTTTGAAAAACTCGTCATTCTCCTTTGCTTTGTCCGGGTCTTGAGCCCAAAGTCGGCGGAATTTCTCCCTTGACAGAGGATCAATAACGTCAAATAGATCTTTCGACGGATTTCAGCATATCGATCGAGGATGTCATCGTCAGCGAGGCCTTGATGTATTCCAATCAGACAGTCCAAAAGACTCCCTAGATCTGCAATACCTCCTGTCAAACCAAGTCCACCACTTGAAACATGTCAGCGAAATCTCGTGAGCAGGTCAAAGAGCAATGACTCTTACAAAGGATTGCACACATGTGCGGCATCAGCAATCAACACGAACTTTCCTTTACGGAATAAGGTGCACATCGTTGCTGCAACTTGTACGGGCTGATGTTGGTGATGGTATATTCCGAAGGCTCTGGACTTCCTGGCAATATCTCCTTATAACGAGCCGGCTGTCGTCGCTTATATTCTTCGGTTGTCAATCCGGGTACTTCGCTCTACGACACCCGATTTACATGATCGTCTCGTCCTATTTTTGCAACCATGTGCCAGTTCTTGGGATCCGCAATATAGTTCGTATCCCAATATTCATACTGGGTAAAGTCGTGTATCACCTATCTCAATTAGCGCAAGTTTTTGACTGACTGACAGATCATTCACATTAGTGGCAATTACGGCTGCGTCCAACGTTTCCCCCTCGAAGCTGTTCGGTCCAAATAACAACTTTCGAACCGTACTGTTTGCGCCGTCGGCACCAATCACATACTCTCCCTCAAATTTGGCTGGTCCTGATGTAGTCTCAGTTTTCACCCAAGCTTTTCCGTTATTCTCGCCGATTACGATGACCCCAGTGAACTTTTGCCAGCGGTTGTCTTTGGAGATGGGCATACAATAGCTTGCCGAGACGGTCCAGGGGTAGCACGACCATCCTCGGTGGCTTCGAGCAGCTCGACATTGACCCCGTGCTTCGCTAATAAAATCGCAAGCAATAGTCCGGATGGTCCTGCGCCAACGATTATGATCTTGGAGAGCCTCCTGACGTTGCCCCATTCGTATGAGACTTTGCCGCCGTCATTTTCTGTTTTGATTGAGTGTTCTCCTCGGTTGGTCGTTCCTGACGCGAGTTGAATGCAATAATTCTATTTCGAACTAGTCATACACCTCATTTTTATGGACTTCTTCCTCGAATCAGGGTTCTGGGGCCAACTGCATGTGTCCAGGGGCCACTAAATATTGTGGGGTCGTCTTCATATCTGGGGAGTCCGAAAGTCATGAACCAGGAGTACGTACTATGAGGCTCCCCCATGCATGCGGGGCTGGAGCTGACAGATTTTCTACCATGCTGTGTAAGTTATCTCCTAGCTATAAATCTTGATATCATATCTGGTACATATTTTTCCCTTTCCCACACACACTCACTCCATCTTCAACAACAGACCAAGACTCGCGCACATCAGAAATTGCCAGTATTCTTGAAAAATGAGTTTATATGACAACAAAAGAACAAGTCACGGTAGCCTGGGCAGTGATGTCAATTTCCGGTGACTACCTTGTGGTCGAAGAGCAGGACCAGAATTACCCCAGAATCTCGAGATAGCCAAGCTACCCTCGCATAGGGTTCCTCTTTAGATTCCCATCTTCAACTTTGAAAATCATGATGTTTCTTGACGGTGAGAAAATTACGGTGACTTATCTAGCTTCAGTCTATGAGAAAATTGTACCTGCAGGTAGCAATTGCGTGTAGCTAAATTTAAGATATTTCCTTTGACGTCTACAGAGATATCCTGGCAGCTTCAATGTTCCCGCCGGCACGATATATTGATTGATATAATCATGAAAGAGCCATCATCATAGTACCTAGGTAAACAGCAAGAAGCGCCTGCTCAAGTGCCAGCTGCCTATGGATCCGATTACCTAGGTACAGGCAGCAACCTTGGAAGTCATTTCGAACAGAAATTATTCTGGTCATGTGCAAAGAACGTCGGAAAGGGAAAGAAGCCGCTGCCCCGCATTTCCGTCCTGACTGGTGCGCTAGTCTATTTCGAGGCTAGTGGACACCTCCTGCCGAATCAGGCTGGTCCGAAACGGAGATGGATGATTGGGCTGAGTTTCGACGCCTGATCTCCTCCCAATCTCTCTCTATCATTGAACCCTTGCTATTCATTATTCTGCTATCTTTCTCAAATAAGGGCTGAAATAAGTGCTGCAACGTCTGGCTTCCTCATCTCCTGCAACACTGTGCCGTTTTATTGATTCTAGAAACCTCTAAGATCCGAGTACACAGCATTTTCCTTAGCATCATCGGGCCCTTCCTGAGATCCCCCGCCGCCTAGTGCGAATCTGCGATTGGCATTGCATCACGTTCAATCACCTTTCTTTTTCCACAAACCCTTTCCCAAGATTGAGATTGGAGATCAAGTGATTGAAAAGGAAAAAAACCACCAAGTTGGCGTCAGTTAGCATCGTTCGACAAGCTCAATCGTGGCTGAGTCTCAAAATCTAGAGCGTTGCGGAACTCAAGAAGGATAAATCGACCCACTTAAGGAAACTCGTCACATGTTTCTTCATGACTCAAACTCATCGTCAACAGTCAGCTTCTTGAACTTACTCACATTTAACGGGCTGTTCTGGTCTTTCTTTATTTCGACTGACGTTACAAAACAACACGACATCTGATTTAATTCGATTTCGAACCCGTCTGATTCGTTCGATGATATGCAATTCCACCTTTCGCCAAAATGACATCGCCAACTACCCTGTCCCCCGACGCCTCTACACCAATTCTAAACCTCCCGGGCAACAGCGAGAATTCGCTATCTACAGACAGTACGACGAGCTTATCACGATCAGACAATCGCAGAATCTCTTTCATAGGAAATGATCCCCCACGCAGAAGATCTGCGCAGTCTAGCAGTTCGGACAGCCAGCCTGTTCTGGAAAGCACAATCGTGAGCAGTGGTAGACAGACGCCGGTATTAGATGGTCGACTCCCAAGAAGAATATCATCCCCTCCACCACCCAGGTAAGCACTATAATTACTCGACCCTGTATGTATCATAAACAAGTGCTAATAGGGCTGTAGTACATACCAGCGAGGCGTTTCCTTCGATACCTTCGATACTCGGGATGTCACCGACGGCTCCTTTACCTTGAAATACAAACACAAAAACTACCAAGCCACACGACGAAGTCGCACTTTTCTTTGTGGAACCGATCAGAACGATTATTCAGAGTTTGCCCTCGAATGGTTGATTGATGAGCTAGTTGATGACGGTGATGAGATCATATGTCTATGGGTGGTGGAAAAGGACTCTAAGATCGCTAGCGATGCGAGCGTTGATGAGGGTAGATATCGCAAAGAAGCCGAGAAGCTTCTCAATCAGGTTATTGCGAAGAATCAGCATGACGAGAAATCGATCAGTTTGGTGTTGGAACTTGCGGTAGGAAAAGTGCAGGATATTATCCAGAGAATGGTATGTCAGTTATCGAATTGATGAAAGGTAATTACTAACAAGGTCACATAGATCCGTATTTACGAACCGGCTGTGCTGATTGTCGGAACACGAGGACGCAGTCTCAGCGGCATGCAAGGCTTGCTGCCTGGTTCAGTATCAAAATACTGTCTACAACAATCACCCATTCCCGTCGTCGTGGTGCGCCCGTCTACCAAGCGTGAGAAGAAAAAGAAGAAACGTCTCGCCGATCCGACCCGTCGCAGCTACGGCAATATTCTACAAATCAGCGAACAACAAGGCAGTGGCTTATTCAACAAGCAGGTCAGTTCCGACACCAACGTGGCAAAACTACCTGCCGACGAAGCCGCAGCTGTTGCAGAAGCTGTCGGGCTCCCTCGACACTTTCAACATGCACACACGGGCAGCGACTCCAAACTGTCCATCACTAGTTCAAATGAAGATGATAACGGCAAGGATGTTCTACGCTCAGACACGCCTCAACTTTCGCCAGATATTGAAGATGACAATGGCGAGCGGGTCCTCAAGAGCCCTGGACTCGGCAACCTGGATTCGCCACCGGATAGTGAGGACGAGAGTGAATCAGAAACGACACGTGGTCGCGACCCGGGTTCATCTGACGCAGACGACACGACGCCGCCAGACATATCGCCTACAGAGATAGAGGAGGATCTTGATCGCATAAATAACAAACTACAATTAGCAGACGCTTCCTGACATTAGTGGCTTGTCTTTCGGGCTTTTTGTTCCTTACTTTTCCACGATAATGATATGATATGACACGATACGAACGAGATTATACTACTACAGTCATGATAGGCTCTTGTTCTCCCTGTTAGCGTATGGCGTAGTATACAAATGGTGTCTACGTAGACATGCGTCTGATCGTCAATGCGGCTCGGATCGGCCCACTTCTTCCTCTGCTTCGTTGCATACTTAACATATCTTACACTTATTTGATATACACAATATGTTGTCTTTTTCTCTTCCTCATATAATTACAAGAGTAGACTCAAACACAGATACTACGTAGCAATACCCCCGTCTCTCGAACCAGTTACGTTAAACCCCCCATCGTGCAGGGATGGGTCTGGTTCGCCGGTGTGTCTGTGTGGCAAGGGAAGGGGGATTTATGTCCGGTGAAGAAAAGCGTGGCTACTTTCTTTTTCTGCTTGAACTATCAGTCTATCGCTGCTTGGCTAGTTGAATTTATTGTTTGTCAAGTCACGGATCGGCCGTACCTAAGTATTTGTTTGGCGTCGTCTCGTCTGTCTGTCTATCGTTATCCCTGGGCGACTCCGTACATACTATGTAGTGTAGCATCGCTGTCGGCAGATACGTACTAGGCAGATTACCCAGATCCAATGTCTGTAGGACTAGGGCTGCAACAAGCCAATGAATAAGTAGCTAGCTAAAACAAGGCGAGCAAATCGAGTGCCATCACAAAGCAAGAGTCGTACCGGTCCTCTGAATCCGACTAGATAAACTGGGGCGATTATTATTGTCTCTTGCCTGACGGGAGAACTTGGATCAAGTTGGCCTAGTGCTTCCCCCCAGCCCGCCCGAGACTCTCTGTATTATTTTCCTCCCCTTCCGGCTGTCTTTCCCTCTCCCTTCCACTCCTCCACCAAAAAACGAAAACCCTTATTTCTAATAGGAGTTTCCTCTATCTGTTTGATCAGAAGAGGTTTTTTTAAATTGTTTATTCCCGGTCTCACAGAAATTCATCTTTTCTGTGTTTCCCTCGGTGATATTTTCTCCGACGCCCTCTAGGCCAACGAAAAACCACAACATCTTTTTTTTTTCTGCTTGTTGTGCGATCCACAGCCACTCTTTGGTGAGCGTGCGAAACTTCGACGGATTATCCCACTCCCATACTTTTATCTTCCCCTTCATTTCTCTTTTGATATTTATCTTCATTCTTTTGAAGTTGAACATTATTTGAGAGATTTTTATTTCTTGTCGGGAACGATACGTGGATTTCGATTTAGCTATCGGAATCAAGCGGTTATTAATCCAGGTCGCTTGCGCTAGAAGAGAGTTTTTTTCTTCGCCTCCTTCTTTCAATTTTCTTTCTGGCCTTGCAAAGAAAGAAACATCTTGCAGCTTGGTTTCTGAGTGCGACTTTGTCAGTCCTTATTTCGATCGCCTTCTCGCGTCTTTTCAACGCCCACGAATTCGATTTTTTCGATCGATTGAATGAGCTAGAGCCAGTCTCAAGGACTAACCAACACTTTGTCGGCACCGTCGCTCCCACTGGCAAATAGCGCTGCTCCCTCCAGGTCGTACGCGCACGCCACCCAGACACCCGATTCCGAGTTCGCCTCAGCGCACCATGGGAATTCGCCCTCAACGACTTCAAACACAGTGAACGGCAAATCATCCATGCAGAATCAGCAACCTTCCGGGGTGACCATCGTGAATGGCGCTCCCCCCGTCCATGCGGCGGACCACAGCAGAAAACAATCAGTGACCATCAGCTCCGCTGGAACTACCGGTTTCATCCCGAATGGTGGACCGGCTGGTAATCCAAATCGCAACAGCATTCAGTTTGGATCGGTAGATCAGCAAAATTCGCCTGCCATGGGTTCTCCTGCTATTCCAGCCAGCCAGCCTCATCCTAACCTCAACGTCGCGCCTGTGAACCCCCGTGTCACCTCGCCTTCGTCTTCTCCTTCGCCTATTCCCCAGCCCGCGTCTAGCGGCGGCCGGCCGCCGTCTACATACCAAGCTCCGGGTAATGCGCCTAATTTTGGCAGTTTTGGCGA
Source organism: Talaromyces ruber (assembly GCA_022813215.1). Lineage (NCBI taxonomy): Eukaryota > Fungi > Ascomycota > Eurotiomycetes > Eurotiales > Trichocomaceae > Talaromyces > Talaromyces ruber. The sequence continues at coordinate 115,033 of JAKLMW010000035.1, read as the reverse complement.
CGCCTCAGGAGACGCTGTACGTTTTATCCTCTCCCTATTTGTTTTCCTCCACCCTCTGCGTTGAATGTCAAACGCGACATGTATGCCAGGCTAACCAAAATAGCGACAGATGCGAGTGAACCAAAACAATCTTGGTCCTGGTCCTCAAGCAACCCACCTTCGTCGTGAATCGTCTCAGTCTCAACATAGCGATATGGGCGGCCACATCCCCGGTGGTCCAGGTGGTCCAGGTCCAGCTCGCGGCGGCTACCAAGGTGGTCGCGGTCGTGGATACTCTGGATCCGGATATCAGAACCAAATGGGCTACTCGTCTGGTCCCAACTTCCGAGGTACACCAAACCAACGAGGTGGACCTCAAATGGCTGCTCCATTTCATCCACCCGCCCACGGACGCCCCATGGGCTACCCCAGTTCTCCTCATCAAGCGAACCGAAGCCCAGCCATCGCGAACGCCAACCCCGTCACGCCACAAATGAGTCATGTACCTATGCAGCACCAGCAAATGGCCAATCAACACTACGGTGGCTACAACCAGCACATGGGACCCCAAAATGTGAGAAACCGTAATCCTTCATCTTCCCTCAATACCAATAAACCCTGGAGAAACAAGAAAATGGACCCATTTCAGAAGAATGTATTCAAGCAGAAGAAATTGCAAAGGACCCAAAGCGATGAGTTTTCTGCTCCTGTTTCCAATCCCCCTCCTACCCTTCACTCCATGGACCTTTCCCCCCTCCCTACATTTCGTCAATGTTCACTGGATATTTCCCCAGGCACTGGTGATTTCGAAAAAGCTCTAACAATTGTGAAAAATCAGAATTACCCCCACGGTGGTTATGACCCCAACAGCGGTTACTACTATCCCGCATACGGAGTTCAGCAAAATATGTACATGCCCCCTTCGCCTCAGCCTCGACCCGGTGTTCCCTACGGTCAGCCCGGTCAATTTATGCCAAATCAGTTCCCCGCCGGAACCATGCAGCCGTCGATGCAGTCTACGCCGCTCTCGAGAAGCACTTCTCAGATTTCGAATGATCGTCCCGGCTCGAGCCTCGGTCAGGGTCCTGCTCCAGCAGTCGCCTCTACTCCAGGTCACTCTCACACTGAAAGCAGAACATCCAATAGCCCGGCTCCTCAAAAGAATCACTTCATCATCCCCACGCCCAAGAAAAGCGCAATCGTTATCAAGGATCCCAACAGCGGTGCCGTCAAGTCGTTCGAGAAAGCGCCAGCCTCGCCTGCTCGTGCCACTCCTTCGCCCGTCAAGGGCTCAGCCCCTACGCCCCCTCCCCGTGCCGCTAGCGGTATCGATCATGCGCGTACCGAGAGCAAGTCGGTGAAGACTGACGAGGAAAAGAAGAAGGAACTCCGCGATGCTGTCCGATTGAAGATTGAACAGGAGGAGGCCGAGCAACGTCGAAAGGAAGAGGATGCTCGTAAGGCAATTGAGAACCTTGCTATTGCTGACAAGGAAGATAGCAAACCCAAGGCCGAGCCCGCTGAACCTGCCAAGGAAGAAGCCAAGCCCAAGGTTGAGGAGCCTATCGAGAAGAAGCCTGAGTCGAAGGCTGCTCCTGCTCCTGCCGCCGATGAGATCGACTTTGATGCTATCGAGCGCGAAATGGCCGAAATTGAGGCTCGGGAAGCTGCTGCTGAAGCCGAATACCAGAAGAAGAAGCAGGCTCAGAAGGAAGAGGCTGATCGCAAGAAGAAGGAGGAAGAGGAAGCCTATGAGCGCAACATGAAACAGGCCGAACGAGAAGCCGAAGCCATCGAAGAAGCTCGTATCAAGAAATTGGAATCTGGTGCTGCTGCGGACGAAGACGGCTCCAAGCTTCTTGCATCCTTGCGCAAGAATGGTCTTTCTGACAGCGAGACCCCTGCTGCTCAGACTCCGGATGACAGTGGTGCTGCTACGCCTGTGTCGCACTCCGATGCTTCGATGGGTCCCCCATCCAAGCCTGCTAGCGTCAGCAAGGCCAAGCCCGGCCCTCTTAAGCTCGAGACCAAGCCTGTCGAGCCACCTCAAGCCAGCGCAGCTCTGAAGTCCCTGCACAGCGCCAAGTTTTTGGACAGCCTTGCCATTACATATCCCCCTTCAATCGCCTCTCCTAATCCCGCCTTGAACGCCAATGCTCCATCGGATCGCAAGTTCAAGTACAACAAAGAGTTCTTGCTTCAATTCCAGAATGTTTTCAAAGAGAAGCCTACTTTGGACTGGGACCTTCGTGTACGCGAGACTGTTGGTGACAGTGGCGATTCTTCACGACCACAGTCTGCTCGTACTCCTGGCACTGGTCGTCAAACTTCTCGAGGTGGGATCCCGTCTACTTTCAAGATGGGCAACTTTGGCGGAGGTACACCTTCCGTTGGAGCTCCTAGGGATGGTTTCCCCAATCCTCCTGGTCGCATGCCATCGATGGGCAGCGGTCCATTTGGCCCATTCGGACGTCCTGGCTCGATGGGTCCTGGTTCAATGAGTCGCCCTGGCTCCTCTGCTGCCATCCACAACGTGCCTCAATCGCCTCGCCCAGGTTCCAGCAGGAATACTACCCGCACAGGTAGCAGACGCGACAAACAAGGCTCCAAGAAGGAGGAAGAGACAAACAAGTCCATGCCTCTTACCGCAGGCCTTTCCCTCAAGCCTCTTGAAGTGTCTCAAACTGGTTGGAAGCCTCGAAGCGTTGGCCAAGCCACTGCCGGTCCTACGCCAGGTGGTGAAACCGACTATCTTGCTCCTGATGTCGTTCAACGTAAGGTCAAGGCCAACTTGAACAAGATGACTCCTGAGAACTTTGATCGTATCTCCGAGCAGATTCTCATTATTGTGTCTCAGTCCAAGCATGAATCTGATGGTCGTACTTTGCGTCAAGTCATTCAACTTACCTTCGAGAAGGCTACTGACGAAGCTCACTGGGCTCCTATGTACGCCAAGTTCTGTAAGCGTATGCTCGAGAGCATGAGCCCGGAGATCAAGGACGAAAACATCAAGGACAAGGCCGGCAATGTCGTCGCAGGTGGCAGCTTGTTCCGCAAGTACTTGTTGAATCGTTGTCAAGAAGAATTCGAGCGTGGATGGAAGGTCAACCTGCCACCCAAACCCGAAGGTGAAAGTGAAGCCGCTGCCCTCTTGTCTGATGAATACTACATTGCCGCTGCCGCCAAGCGTCGCGGTCTTGGTCTCGTCAAGTTTATTGGTGAGCTGTACAAGTTGGGCATGTTGACTGAGCGTATTATGCACGAGTGTGTCAAGAAGCTTGTCGATTACGAGGGTATTCCCGACGAGGCCGAGGTGGAGAGTTTGACCAGTTTGTTGCGAACCATCGGTGCCAGCTTGGATGTATCTGAAAAGGGTCATGCTATGATGGATGCCTACTTTGGTCGTATCACTCTAATGATGGAGACTCCTGGTCTGCCCAGCCGTCTCAAGTTTATGCTTATGGTATGCCCTGTGTATCCCGTGTTGATTGTTTAAGTTTACTGACGGTTGTAGGATGTCGTCGACTTGCGTTCCGCCAACTGGGTATCCAAGAATGGCGACAAGGGTCCCAAGACTCTTACCGAGATTCGCGAAGAGGTTTGTTAACATTATCATACTTCTTGTATACCTATCTAACGTCTATTTCAACAGGCTGCCCGCGCTCAGCAAGAAGCTGAAATGGAACGTCTCCGTCAACAAGCCAGCCGAGGCGGTGGTCGTATGCCCATGGGCCGCGGCGACGCACGCAACTTCTCTGGTGACTACCGCAACCAAGCACCACCACCAGACTTTGCCTCCAGCAAGGTTGGCAGCGACGACCTGCGCCGTCTCAAGACATCGCGCACGCTCAACCAGCCCGCCTCCTTCGGACCTTCCAGCATGTTCGGCTCGCGCAGCAGCAGTGGTCGTAAGAACCTTGGCCCTGGCGGCAATCTGGTTCGAGGCGGCGAAGACAGCGGCGCTAGCAGCCGCACCGGTACGCCTCCAGCCGGAAAGAAGGAAGAGAAGGAGGCCGTATCCTCCCTTAACGCATTCAGGTAATCTTTTCTTCTCTATCATTACATCCACTCCAAACATACTAATTATAGCATAGCGCCCTCGCCGCTCTAGACGATAATATGGCAACATCCCCGCCCTCAAACCCGACTTCTCCCGAACTAACCAAATCGCAACCCGTAAAGAGCGAAGGAGAAACAGCATAGACAATGGATACCAGAGAATATTGATAGGAAGGAGAAAAAAGGTTAATACAGTCCAAGATACCATACCATCATTACCATGCATTACTATGACCACCTGATATCAAATCGAACAAACTACAAAAAACATGCATATTCATCCGGTTGTTCTTGTCTTGTCCATTGTTCTGTCTGTTTCTGTTTCTGCCTTTTTTTTTTTCCATTGACGTTTTGTGTCATTGTCAACATTGTTCGGGAAGACAAAAGTTTGGGATTGATTGATTGTTTATAAGAATTTAATATTCACTCTACTTCTTTCTTTCTTTCTTTTGATTCTATCTTTGTCTTCTATTTTCTCTTTCGATTTTCAATTTTGTATGTTGTGAGTGTTTTGAGATTCGATTATTTTAATTTTTCTGTGGTTGTTGAGGAGGATGAGGAGCGTTAGATACATATCATCATATCAATACCCCATTACATCCCGTTTTTGTCCCTCTCGTCTTCCGCAATGTGAGATCTTTCTTGTTTACTTTTTGAAGTTACTTTCTTCCATAATTGATAAGTTGATAAGTAGAAGCTAGGAACAGAAGCTCATGAACTCCGTCTTTTACGAGTTCAGGGATGAGAGAGAGACAAGCAATAGCATCGCGGATTGTTGTCCCGTTTACGTAGATTATTTACCTATGTTGTGGATTTTCGTCTCGAGTTTCTGTCATTTTGTGTTGCATTGTATGTTATGCATTTATCGATTATTTGCAGTCATTATCTCCGTATATGTTGAGGTTGATCAGGACTGGGAAAGAGGGGTTCGAGCTTTCGAAGACGATGAATTGATTGAAACTGATTGGTGTTGGTTGTCTTGACTGGGTGTATTATCATCTCGGTTGTATCGTGTAGTTTGTTGTAGTTACCCGAATACATCACTCTACTCTTTATGATAACTCCTGGTCTAGCATATCGTAGCTCAACAATCTCAGTATTTTTCATAGATAACAAGATGGAACCATAACCGACCAACTCCAGTTGAAACAATCTATTCAGACAAATCATCTAGAAAAGCCCGACGCACGACCAATCTCATCTACCGCCCTGGCCGCGAAATCCACTGAATCAGATACATTCCTTTTCGTGCCTGAAGACGGTCTTTTCTGTGTAGCTGGTGCACTACTACCGCCAAACCAGCCACTCGCCCAACCACCACCACCGCTTCCTTCATTGCCCGCAGTGAATCGCGAGCCACTCAGCTCATCAGCGTCAATCTGGTCGAATGAGTGCTCGCTCGCGTTCTTGCGCAGTCCAGCCGGACCATGCCCGTAGGCAAGGTCGTCGTCGTCATCACTACTACCGGGAGTCGTATTGTGTAATTTGGTCTCTTCGTTATGTAAAGCAGCGGCGAGAACTTCCAACCTCTCACGTTGCGAGGAGTACAGACTCGCCTTTTGGGAGCGGGAAAGATGTTTGTACTGATCAGTATTGAATGCGCCACTTGCGGAGAGTTGTTCGATTTGAGCCTCGCGAGATTGAGGGTGGGTCGATGAGGAAGAGGTTACTGTGCCGAGGGCGGAGGTCACCATTGAAAACCAATCTGCTCCGGTAGCAGCTGCAGCACCTGGTATGGCGTTGGCTGATGGGAGATTGAACCGTGAGAGTAGTGCTTGTGCGTACCCGGCAGCACCGGCAGATGGAGGAGGGGCCATTTGCTGCTGCTGCTGCTGTTGAGATGGCATACCCAGAACCTTTTCGCGGATAATGTCGATGAGCTGGTAGAAATACTGAAGTCCTAGTGCTTTGGCACGCTCATGAGTGCGTCCGATAAGTTCCTCGATTTCGCGCTCATGTTGCTCAAAGAATGGGTCGACGTATTCCTGGAAGAGGATGCGGGCGCCTTGGGTCTGCGGGAGGACAAGGTATGAAAGGATGAAGAGACGGATCCAGCTGTAGAAGGGGAACCTAACAATATCATTCAGTATATATAATCAAGCACGAAACGAGAGACGTACCATCCGATGATAAACACTGTCCATGACTCAGCCAGCAATATCCCCGACAAAACAACCCAGTACATCAACCATGGTGTCAGCTGAGCGGGATTCCCAGAACGAATAGCTTTGAACGAAGCAAAGGCCGGAAAGAGGATTGTAATAATCGATCTATAACAAAGACAGCACGTTAGCTTAGAATACGTAGGAAGAATAGCCGTCAGGATGAATGACGTTGGTGCCTGTTTTCAGCTGGAGAGCAGCTGACTCGGCAAGCGAAGGACGTACGAGAGAAGATCCGCAAATATTCCAAACATTGCGGATGTGTGTTGTCGTAAATAGATCAGCCCATGTATTCAATATAGTCGATCAAGCAGATATACTCTTCTACTTGCGAAATCGAGAGGTGTAGGAGGAAGAAAGAAGACGAGACAAAAGGCGGAGAGTGGAGTGATAAGAAAGGCCGCAAGGCTTATCGGCAGGTGACTATCAAGTGGGGGCTTGTCGCGCGAGCTCTTCTTACCTGCTATTACCACGAGACATTCATTGAAATACTACTTTTCCAATCTCTTATACTCATGAGTAGATCGGTGCAATATCGCTTGCTGCCATGTCCCACATTATCTTCCGCATTCAGACATTATGAACTCCAATAAGTGGACTACGTCATGAGTGGATTCGCGGTTGCGCCGGTTAGGGTTAGGGCTTCGATATATGATACAAAGGCACGTTAATCAAGGGATATGATATAGTATCGCCCAAAGTATTCAGTCTAATTTGCTTCTTGTATTGAGAAGGTGAAATCGATGAGATTTTTCCGTGTCCGCTCTGAAATAGTTCAAGCTGCAATACAACCGCCGTCAGCTCGGATGGTAGGCCTTGTATACTTGCAAAGCACCTTCAGCCGACTGAACAAACCCAAAAGACACAGTCAGTACGAGAACAGGCACAGCTACCCAAAAGGTGTACCATTGTACGCCCTTTCACCGGTCGTACCACAGCCGTGAGATTGTATTGGGTTCCGCTTCGTCAAAGACCTCTTTCAGAATGACGAGGCCATCTCGCCAGAATTGTGAAATTCTCTGGATGCCGGTAGAACAAGGATCAGGCCTTCAATCTTAGGTAGGAGAGACGATCCCCCCCACAAAGTTGATGATAAGTCTAAATGCCACCACAAACCAATAAAGGAAGGTCGAGTGCCGGGGATGAGGTACGTAAGAAGGATCTGACAGAATGATGAGACCTTGTATGATTGTCCCACAAAGATAACAGGCTGTCGCAAACGTGGCCTGCCAGCCGACAACCGTGAGCAAACCTGTACCGAGTCAATCGTTGTAATTGCTAAATTGAGGGGTTTTTGTTTTCTACCAGTGACATAGCTTGCAACAGATGAGGGAGAACATGACTTGAGTCGAAGACATCCATAATATCTTGTAGTGGAAAATAAGTCAATATACCATGCATCAGGGTGGCATGAGCCCCCGGCGATACCATTCAAATATTATACACAACTAAGTTTTAGTTGTAGTCTTGGCCTTTATGACGTGTCGTATACTGCGACCAGGTATGGAAAAGCTGATTTAGAGCCACCCTGTATACTGGCAAGGACCCCAAGCTACTTGCACTAATGCGGCGCAGGATGATGGGATGCGAGTGCGGCCAACACTTTTAGCTTCTCCTGCGAGAACAAGCATGCCTGGGCGTTCTAAATTAATTTCCCGTCAAAGAGGCGTAGTCGTTTTACCAACTTTCTACACTCATGACACCTTTCTTTAGAGTGAAGTGAATACCAATCATGCAGTACGTTCTTCAGTGCCTCTCCGTACCGTGGCATGGCACTATCGGGAACGGTAGGAGACCAATTTTTTGCTGAGTTAGGGCTTCGCTCTCGCAGGGACTGGCTGAAAGTGCAATCACCGTTGGAAATAGACAATTATGTATCAAAGCTCAATTTATCAAATTCTATATTTTCACCATCCATTTCTACATTTACACAATTTCATTTCCTGTCCAGGCACCTAAGAAACAATTTGTGAGAAGTTACAGCATGTCATCGGCGTCAGATGAGCGACGGCGCTCTTCAGTGACTGTAAATGTCCTCACTTCTCGAATGATCTGGGACTGGCTTGTCGCACTGATCTCGTCCCAGTCTGGTGAGGGCTTCGATGCAGAGACGGAAGCTTCGCTGCTTGCTCCTAGCTCGTTCCCTGGGTGCACATGTCTTCCAGTGAGACTGCGCAGATTGATCGAGCATGGTTGCGACCCAAGATTAGAGCTGTGGTTTGTGGATCGGTTGCGATTTGAATCGTAGCCGTGATATCTTTGTGACTTATATTGATAGCTTCCGGTGATTGCGTCAAAGCGCATACCGCTTGATCGCAAGCTGTCGAGGAATGGTTTCAATTGTGCCGAGCAGGCGGTCATGATGCTAGAACACAAAATGAGCTGATTTGTGACCGAGACCGTCGGTATCCCCAGGACCTGCGGCAAATGGATTGCGTTGATAAAAGTACCATTTTGTGTCTGCAATGATCTTGACCGTCTGCTCGTCTACCACCTTGAGCCAGATCAGTTTGGGATACGCTTCTCTGTATTCGTCTCGCTGACCACCACTGGCCGCGAGCAGACTGGCTTCTCGGTCGGCGTTGAGAATAGGGAAGAAGACGCGTAGGATCTCTTGAGGTGGGTTTTCGAGGCATGTCCATAAGACTTGCATGAGCTCGTGCAAGTCCTCATCTTTAGCGACTTCGATGCTGAACGGCATGTTGGTGTTATTATCGTTGTCTCCGTGTAATCTCAGTAGAGAAGAGGAAATTAGAGGATTTTCCTCGGCCAAGCGAAGATAAAGCTGGCTGGAGGGGAGCCTCCTTTAGAACATGATGGTATGTAAGAATTGACTCAAAGCATGGTACGTTTGAGAAGCACTGACGAGCATTGTTGGCTATCGCAAACATGTATCCGTTCCGTAGTACTAACAGGAGATCGCATGCAAACAAGCACGTACTACTTGCAAAACAAACTAGAAAGTCTACCTTCACTACTGATCCGATGATTTGCCATCGGCTAGGCCACTAACTCCTAAAAGCTAACGCGATTTCTCGCTTTAGATCGATACTTTTTGAAGGAACCAAAACCTACTCGATAGACGAGAGCTTTTACTTTAATGACCTGCGCCATCATTCACGTCTGTAAAAAAATTGAGCGAGCTCAGTAGAAGTGTTTCTCACAACCACAACCCTGCGTGTCAAAAATTCCTCCTCGCCAATGACTTCTAAAGCCCATATCTAAGGCTCATGGAGTGAGTATATCGGATATAATGAAGAGGCTCTCGGTACGCCTACCTGCTCAGCCTTCCATCCAGATTTGGCATTGCGAACAAAGTCATGAATGAAGACCTTCTCCACGGTCATATGTTCACTTTCAGCTTCCAGGTCCGTGCCAATAAGCTCAGTCAAAAATGCCCTTACGTCCGAACCAGCCGCCGTGGTCTGAAGCTCAACAATTGGTCGGAATCCCTTATCCAAATATCTCGTCCCAGCGATATAGTGACTACGGATTATGACAGGTCCGAAGAGGGTGTCGTTGTGCTCGAACTCGGCCCACGTTAACTGACGATTCTCCGGTTCGCCCTTCAAACCTCCTGAGGCTTGCTCTAATCTCATAGAAGTAAACCCATCCGTGTCAGAGCCCATGGTGATCTTTAATGTCGTTTTTGCCGCCGCAACTGCCTTCCTTGTTATCCAGGAGATTCCTTGCTAAATTCTCCTTAGTTTATGCCTGACAGCTTGGTGTCGGATGATTTGACTACTTGCCAGTTTCAAAACGCTATCGAGGTTGGATGATAGGTTCTTATCCTGTTTTACGGACCATAAATCAACAGGGGTTGCTTAGATAGCAAATATGTAGACTTACCATGACCCAACTGCCGCTTATATCGCGGATACTTTTAAGGCCTGAAGAAACCATTGTTATCCAAGTTACGAGACGTAACTCCAGTTACCGATGCAGGAAATAGTATGGACTCCAACGATAGCAACGAACTACCCTCTATATATATGTTACGAGACACTCGCAAACCTCAGGTATTATTTGTGGAGGACTTTTCCTTCGCTGATCGCTACCGGTAGTTGTCCGACTTGTCTGACGACCCCATCTCTTCGGTCTCTTCTGCCTCACGGGGAACAAAGTCGCAGTCGCTCATGAGTCTCGGATTCCATTCATCCCTGTGATTGCTCCGCGGAGTAATAAAGATATATCAGCCAAGAACTATGATGGATGCAGATCAAAGATGATCTACGTCCTTGACATTGAAGAAATTGCGTATGCCTTTCATTTCTACTGTTCCTCACATAGGAGTAAGTTAATTATAACTTTATCTGCGGGCGTTCCTCTACCTTCATACCTGTTGTCATTGTACCTTATAAATACCATTGACGCCTACGGATACTGTGCAGTAAAACCAAAAGCAAAGTATCGCGGAAACTGGGCTTCGCACTGAGTGTCCACTGACACAAAGCAAGATCAAATTCTCGCAGTATTCATGCTCAAAAGTTTTATATGACATTAGAAGAAATCCTGGACTTTGCTATCATGATCAGTGCGCTTCGTTTGAGTGCCATAATCTTCAGTACCTCTGTATCATGTATTTTCCGGGGCCCCCTTCCCTCTTCATCCATCAAATAATGGTACTGATTCCACCAATGTGAAAAGGCCTGTCAGTAACATTGCCGACGAGAGGATCTGAACTCGACACTTCCCGGGAGACTACTATTGTATGGTCGTCCAACAGGTGAGCGCAAAAACCGACCCTCTGATTGGTGACTAGACAGTTTATTGACGCACAGAAATATAAACAGCACTGATCCGGCGAACTTCAATTTGTACCTTATCAATGATGACCGGCTACCAAGTTTTAGCATTGAAATCGCAAGCAATGTCTCCACAACGGCTGGATCTTACAGCTTTGACGGAGTTGATGTCGTACCGAGGTATGGAATTTCAGTCAGCTGCAGGATGCAGAATTATGCAATACGAATCATTTGTGCGCTATCAGCTCGTGATTAAAGATACTTCCAATAACGATTTACTTGTCCAGTCGGACACTTTCAGTATTGCTGCTGAGGGAGATGACACCACAACTGTAACATCCGGGACATGTAGAAGTTCTACCAGCACTAAGGCACATCCTGAATCATCCAGTACTACAGCAACGACTGCAAGGCTAAATACTTCGAGTACTAGTTGTAAGTTAAGAGGCCATCGTATCTATTATCTGTTTCAACTGAAAAGACACTAATTCAGAGAAAAGCGTCTTCGGGCTCCTCCTCCTCCTCAACTTCCCATTCCATGGGCACTGTTTCTCAGATACCGAGTTCCGCAGGCACCACTGGATTACTTGCTTTGATCTGCGCATCGATATTGTAGTATTCTTAATTCGTCAATACATGTTACGTCTGCGATGCTGCATTAGGCCTACGTATCAGTCAAGCATATGACAAAAAAGCAGCTAGGACATTGGGTCACGTTTGTCATTTTAGTATCACGCATTCTAAGACGTTAATAAGTCCAGTTTGTACATCTTTCTGTGTGACCTACTTTGCGAAGCCTCTTCATTTCGATCCTTTTCGAGTGCTGAGGCTGGACGATAGGCGAGACTGGGATCGACTGATTTCAAAAGCACTTTATTCCTCTTACAACAAGCTGTACAACAGATGCATATCGAATGCTGATTTCCGATGGTCATGAAACAGTGAGATTAAGGCTACATTTAGAATTGATTTTTCCCCAATACCGATCAATGCTCTCTGAGTGTGGGATCTCGCTTTCTCCGTAGCGAGGTTCATTTGAGCCAACTCCCTGCGTGATGTCCGGCCAGTAATCAGTTTTTTGAGTGGTTACCCAAGTGTTCGTCACCAATGTTAAATAGCGTTAGCTTGCGAGGGAGGAACCGCTATCAACTTATACCGTTGACCTTGTGGTTCCTGATCCAACATGTTAAACTTGGTTCTTCCGCGGAACAACCGACCTGATAGCCCTGAAGACATCTGACAGTGCCAGCCTGCGCTGAATAAAAGTTAGTGATCTAGTAGGGCTGCGATTTATGACCCTAATAACTGTCACAGCCAATGCACAAGACGCCAAGGAATAACCAACTATGTTAGTCCACGATTAGACGTATATTATTCTGAACAATAGATAATGTGGGTGACCTATTGAGATGGATTGTACCTTGCATTAGTCCGGTAGATCTAAAAGTGGACACAGCAAGCAAAATCTTTCAAGGATGAGCATGTATAAAGGTGTGTATAAAACCCTACCAGCGTAAATTACAAACTTCTATATTCGATTCATCAAGCAAAGCAAATATAAAACCGAATTACCATCTCCTCATTCAATATGCATATCCCCTCGTTCTTGGTTCTCCTCGGTCTCACGCAGACTATTCTTGTTGGTACGTACTTTTGGCCATCATTTTCATATCCCCCTTTATATGTCATGATTATTTTTTGAATCTTCTCATTACCTAGTTCTTTGAGCTAATATTGAATTCTGCCACCTAGCTGCTGGCTCGAGCGCCTGGGAATGTGAAATCTGTGAAGACGCTGTGGACTTGGGCCTCGCAGCTCTCAAGGACAACAGCACTGCGGCTGTTGCATCTCAACAAGTAGACTCAGCCTGTTCAAAGGTCGCCTCCAACGCCACGTCCGAGTGTGAGAAGATCGTCGGGACGATTTTGGCCAAAGGGCTCGAGTTGATAGAGGATAACGTTCAGCCTAGCGCTGTCTGCAGTTATCTCGGTTACTGTTAATTCTCGATATCGCGTTCTCGCAAACGACGATTGGGAGGGTATTATTCAACATCTAGATCCTTACAACTGTGATTGCAATTCGGCCTTGTTTCGTTATGTTCCCCCTATTTATTTAACTTCTAAACATGCTTCTATGGCCCGACACTCTTTGTTTTATTCTTGTCACTCGCTTGTCATTTTCTGAGTAACTCAATCCATTTGGAGGCCGCTAGCCTTTGTTTGCCTAATTCCTAGGCTAAAACTGGTGTTGCATTAGGTATCGACATTGGACTCTGCAAACTTTCGATTACACCAATATTACGTTTTCGATGTATCTATGCTACCCGGAAGAACTCATGTACTTTGATATATGCTGGATATTACTAAAACTTGTTTTAATGATCTTTGAAGAGATTTCACATACATCCGTCCATTCTAAGTTAGATGATAATTAGGTTGAAGTTGTATGATACGTGTAGGAATCAAGTTACAGTATCTAGCACTAGTTCGACCTTGAATCATCATCCAAAACATCATTCAGACGCTCGACCTGGTGCAAGACGCGGATGGCACCTTTTGCCTGATCATAAAACACTGCCCCTGCCGGCAACATACTCACCCTCGTAAGATCACAGAGCAGACTCTGTGTAAGTGAAAAAAACTGTTGATTCATTCTCCTCCATGGCCTGGAGCGTCTATATTCAATCAGCATGATATATAGAGATATTACCTGACAATTACTCCTGACCTGTATAGTGTGTCTGTAAATTGCTAATAGTAATATCGAGTGTATGTGGTTACGGTGGGAGAAAATCAACTGCTTGTTCTCAGGGTTGTACAGTACCGTACATCAGTCTCGAGCAGCATGTAGCGCTTGAGTATCGCGTTAAAGTCTCTATCGACATGGTGTTATTACGATACTCGTGCTACAGAGGTTTTTGAACAAGATGAGGGTCTTGAGGCTTATGTCAGAAGTAGTCGGGAGCTGGCGCGTGTAAGCGTATAATATGATTCTAAGAATGAGCCATGCTTCTTGTCTGGAAGCTTTTGGGCTTGTTACTGATTATCAACTGGGAAGCCTGTTATTAAGAAAAAAATTCACTAAATGCTAAGTACTGAGCTAGAAGGATCGGCTAACTTCTGGTGAATTAATATATTCTGAGTTGGTATAGGGCATACATGTCTACAAAGAAGCAGAGGGTCAAAACACACTGGAGTCCGTATCGTATGTATCTCAAAGACAATATCAAATTATGGCAAAGGGCTTCACTATAGATAGGTGCAGGTGAACAATCCTTGCTCGCACATTTTATCCGCTTATTTTGAGCGCTTCCGTGCTTTCATCGTGTATAAGGTCGGCTTCGAAAGCTCAAAGCTTGTTAGCGAAACCGAGACGCGGCTCCGAATGATCAAACACCGCAAATTGTTCCTTAAGCAGAATATCTTCAAATATAGAGAACCCTAAGTCAGTATCCGGTTGTATACCTCCATAGCACCAAACATCATCCACGGGCTCATAGTTCGTATAATCACCAGGAACAACCACTCGATATTCTGCTATACCAAAGACAAAGTCTGGTAATGTAGCTGAGCATGGGAACAACCAAGCCGCTTCATTTGCATCAAAGACTGAGCCCGGAACAGCCGCATAGTAGGCCGTCACAACATCGTTTGGTAGATTAGAAGAGATTTGGTATCCGCTCAAGTCATGCTGCCAATATGCGTAGTAGCCATATGGCATGGTCACAGGTGTCCAGGCAATAGACCCTGTATATTCTGTCGGATCAATATAACCAAAGTTATAGTTTCCGGGCGCCCCATGTTTTAGATTTGCGGTAAACAGTGGTTCCTCCAATGTAGGCAGAATATTCTCAAGATATGTTAAATGCTGCACAGGGGCTTGCTGTGACAGAGAAAGCGACGTTGAGCTTGGCTCTTGGACAAAAGCACGCAGAAAAATAACCATGACAAGAATACTTACCAGTATTCAAAGAACTGAAAGCTAGCCCGAGCAGGCCACTAGTGAAATAATCCATAGCAAATTCTTGTGAAATATATAGTGCCCACCTCCACGCCCTGAATCCACTGTAGTATTAGTACCAATTGAGACCTCATCCTTAAATACTATGCCTCCGCACCCACTACCGTCTGCGCAGGAAATGTCCCATGTTTCGCCCGGCATCAGAGTGGCAGTAGAACTTAGCGCTGGATTATATAATTGTAGTCTGACTTGTTCAATGCCAATCGTAAGTGTGGAAAATACCCGTCTTGTAGATGCACATATTCAGCCAACACGATGGATGGACAAAGTCGCAGATATAAAGTTAAACTTACAGATTAGAGGATCTTGTATCAAAGTCTAGATACAGGTTCTGGTCGCCTATTGTCACCTGGCAAACGTATTCACTTTCATAGGCTAGACCCAATGCTGAGGTACTACCAGTTTGCCCACCAGCTGCTGTTATCCTGGCACCTAGAGCGGCAGCATATGTTGATTTTATGGTAACGTTGTACCGTGTCAAATCTGCGAAGTGAGTGACAGATGTATTCAATAAAGTTTGGTTTGGCTTGTTGGGTGATTGTGAAGGTTGTCGTCCTGTTGTCGCGCTTGGTATGACGATGCATTGCTAAAGCTCAAATTGAATAAGAGCAAGATGATCTCTAGAAATACCAAAGACATTTTCGACACACAGTAATACATAAAATTGCTCTACAAATCGATTTGAATTACCTAGTTGATACTGTGTACTTGCTCAGTTTATTCAAGGATATGAGATCACGTATCCAGGTTACCGATGAGCCATTCTCAGCAGAACGACCTCAATCTGTATTCAAGGAGATAGAGAAACTTGCATAATGTCTCGTGAAATAGAAACAGACTTTGGCACTTAAACTACGTGTACAATAATACTATGAATTGAAGAACTTTTTACTGAGCTGCATGGCATGTTACTGTCCATGTTTTCTGTCCATGTATCTAGGGCTTCCCTAACCAATTAGAAATAATTTCTTAAGAAAACAAGGCCCTTTCTAGCGGGCACGGATATCAGTATTTGCTTCCTATTTAATGCATCCTTCCGTATGAGTAGCAGATCCTAACCTCAAAATTCTAGTTTACGACGTACGTACTATGCTATAATATACAGAATGATATAAGCTTATTATTTAAGTTAGATCTCATATTTTATTCAACGAGTTCGTATCAAAAATTACCACATTTATCGAAATCTTGAAGACCCTAATAACCACTCAATACATTCTCTTTGGGCTGTAAATTCGGCAAAAATGACCGTATGTAACTTACTATACTGGATTCTAGAGCCAGACTTCTGTTTGTTGCGATAATATCAATCTGTGAAATTGGATGATGGATATTATGATGTGATCTCCAACTGCGCGCCTTACTCGTGCATCACTTTAACGTCGATCAGCAATCGAACGGCATCTTGTTGGCACTCCCGACGGATTGGATGTGGCTTTTCTGAAAATCCTTGAAATGAATCGATAGCTAGACTAGATGCAGAGATGTTGGTTAAACTCACTTGGCTGAACCTTTGAGTTAAAAGATATTCCGCGGCAGATCCACCTTAAACCAGTCGTAGGCGCCTGTATCCCAGCTTTAAGTGCAACAGATATATTAGTGTATATCTGTCAACGATGAGCTCTCGATGCCAATCACGGACGCATGTGGTACGACGCCAACTGCAAAGAAAAGATATCCACTATGATTTTTATCTAGCACCATAGTGGTTACTTTCGCAGCATTGCGAATTGATGTTCCGGGAATCTCTAGTCGCTCGGTAGTCGTGGCTATCGAGAACAATAACTGCAAACCGAAGGGGAAAATTGGTGAACCCCAGGTGTTCTTGCGTGCTAACGCAAGTTATCATTGCTTGAGATATGCTTTCTCACAACACCAGAAGTGATACCAGCAATGACACTTTCTGCGCCGATTACGTGAAGACTGATGCACTGAGAGCAATAATGGAGTGAATTTACAATTCCCACATTGACATGCTAGGTTTGAGAATCAGAGTCATTCAATAGGAGTTTTTCAACAGTTTACTGATTGATTATTGGCTAATGAAAGTATGATTATAGACCTATAGCCAAACAACGAATTTTCCTCTCACGATCAAGTGCTTGGTCGAGGGACCTGAGATGCTTGACATGAGATATGGTATCGACTACTTGGCGACTACTCCAATTTGATATTGCTCTGATACGCGAATGGATCCCGTGGCGGAGTTCCATTAACAGCTGTTAACTTCATAACGTTATATGAGGTTGTACAACTATCTATTCTTAATAGCCCTAGTCTAACGTTTAGAACTACCCTCATTACAGGGAAACCTTGATACGTTTCTGGATAAAAAGCGGCGAGGTTTCCAAAACCACAAATCAAATTGTGGTTCAGAATATGCTAGGAAAAAAGCTATAGTTACCTGCAATATCCCTGTAGTAGCCTCAACCAGCTTATATAATAGTGTCACGACGTCCCCCGTTGCGGCTCTGCACGTGACTCACTTTTCATAGAGCTCTTCGATAGTTAACCCTATCACGTTGGCCAAGATATTGCTTACATAACCAATCTTATTTTCAAAGTGGGCTGATGGCGACAAGCAAATTGTATGGCTGCAACATGCCACCTTGGGAGATTTAGATGTGCTTGAATGTAGCGAGTGATTCCCGAAATTCGAGGGTTCATAGTTGACAACCCATTACACTCTGCGCTTAAAATACATACTGAGATAATAGAGAGAAAGCAACATGTGCATCGCCCTCATCTCCACCGCCCACCCCGCATATGAACTTATCATAATCGACAATCGAGATGTACTCCTCCTTTCCCCCTTGTTATTAAGACAAGTATACAGCATCCACTGACATAAACGCAAGGAGTACTTACACCGCCCCACAGCGCCCGCAAACTGGTGGCAAGCCCCCAACACCCATGTCCTAGGATCGCGAGATCTCGCGCGTCCCGAACACGGCACATGGATGGGCGTCACAAAGCAGGGCAGGGTAGCTGTATTAACAAACTATCGCGAATCAGCGCCTATCGGAAATATAAGTCGTGGCGCGATTGTGAATGAATTCCTCGCCGAACCTCCTCCATCGGCTGAGAGCGGGAAAGAGCAAAGAACGACACGCGCATTCGTGCAAGATATGATTAGTTCTCACATGGCCACCAAGGCAGGCGGTTTCAGTCTCGTATGTGGTCGTATCGGAGAGCCGTTGGCAATCATATCGAATCGAATGTCTGACAACATCGACTCTACGACATGGATTGCGTCCGGCCGCGGCGAAACTATCGGATTGAGTAATACGTTCCTCAAGAATAGGACGTGGCCCAAGATCATCCATGGGGAGATTTTGATGAGAAGTGTTATTGACGAGCACATCGCCGCTTATCCTACAGACCACAAGGGGCCTGCTGGCAGAGCAGAAGAAGAGGATCTGATTAAGAGGCTGTTCGGCGTCCTTTCAACGGATACGATGCCGAGATTGGCAAAAACCGAGCCTATCAAAGAGCAGTACATGGATCAGCTCAAGGAGTCGATCTTCATTCCGCTACTGGGCGATCGCGCAAAATTCGAGGCCGAAGCAGACCAATTAGCAAAAATGGGACTTGCGGGCTATAATTCTGGGCTGTATGGGACACAAAAGCAGACCGTTTTGTTGGTTGATCATGCCGGGCGGGTGAAGTATGTTGAGAGATCGTTGTATGATGAACATGTTCATCCTATACCGCTGGGGCAAGGGGATAGAGTTTTTGAGTTTGTTATTGAGGGGTGGAAATCAAAGACCGAGCCGTAGCATATCATCTGTATCATAAACTATCGATGCATTCCTCATTGACGGGAGGCTAGACCTTCCGCTTCAACAACCCCCTGAAAAAATCAAAACTGTTACTATCACTCTGCAACTGCCACACACGCCCCGTCGGCCGATCTTCCCAGCCCAGTTCCTCCGCTAGAAGCAATCCATAATCACGCGTTATACCCTTGATCCTAGCCCTAGCACCGCCTTCTTCTTCCAGCGTCACAATTTGATGCATATGCAGCCAGTCTTCATAATACATGTCTTCGAACTGTTTATCAAAACCGTTGCGGAGGAAACGGATGTATAATTCTTCAAACACCGTTAGCACTCGCGCAAGTAATTTCTCAAGAATGATCGGGTTCTGTTTGATGGCTGCGCGAGAAGCGAATTTCTCGACGATGGCGTTCAAGGATGTTGTTGGCGACGCGTTTGTGGCGTTTATGCCGATACCCACGACGGCGACGTATTCTTCTGAGGAGTAGTGGGAGTTGACGAGGACGCCGCAGATTTTGGTGTATCTTTGCTTGTCAGGTTCGGCGGGGTCCATGGCATCTATTCAGTGAGTTACGCTTTTACTTGGGAGAAGGCGAAGAGGGCGACTTACAAACGTCGTTGGGCCATTTCATTTTGATTGGCAGCTGCTCGTATCCCTTGTCATAGGTTTTTATTCCCTTGACAACAGCCATAGCTGCAAGGTATTGGACGAAGACTATCGGTGCTGATTGCATCTTCTCCATTGGGTGCCGTATTACAGTCGAGAACATGAGAGCTCCTGCTGGTGATACCCAGACGTTCGATCCGCGACCTCTTCCTGCGACTTGGACGGTGGCCGTCATTGTGAAGCCGGTGGGCAGTCGTCGAAGAAGGCGGGTATTCCTAGATGTTTTCCATATCGTTAGCCATATTGTCAGCCATATCCATGGTAATTAAACAGACACGTACTTTTCCAACATAGAACTAGTACTTGTAACAACTTCACCGTATATAATAGACCTTCCAAAATCGACCACCGCCTCCTTTGACTGCGACTGATAGTGTCGAAGATTGGCATAGAATGCATGGTGATTGAAATAGGGCGTCAATTTTGACGAAGGTAGCTCTCCATGAATCAGTAATCGCTTGACAATCGCATTGTAATCAACAATGCCTTCACTAGAGGTCGCCTTTTCTACCGCCACTTCTTCCGCCAAGGCCTCCTTCAAATCATCCATTTCGTACGTCTTGTCGTACGCCCTCTCGACCCGAAAGGTATCGATATCGTCTTTAAAGATGTCTTCTTGTTCATCTTTGGTCATTATCTCTTCCAGAGCAGAGACAATAGCTTGAGTATACTCAGGCTCGACAGAGGACATATGCAAGCAAGAAAGAGACGGTACCGTAGTCGTGTCTTGACTGACTTGTAGGCCTAATTTGGTCAAGCATGCTTTCAGGAAGTCTGTTCTGGCAGTGTCGTCGGCGGCTATTTGGTCAATGATTTCTGCGTATTCCGGGCCACCGGCGGATCTGTCGAGATTGACGGCGGCGAATCTGCAAAGTCAGTTTAATATCAAATTTCAGATTACAGAAACGTACTCTGGATGAGGACCGGTAAGGACAACCGCTCCATCGCCAATTTTGCGATATACGACTGCCGCTGCACCCTTGCCCGAGTCAACGGCAAGTTCTTCCGTATAGCTTGCGAGTATTTCAACTCCTTGATCCGCATAGGCTTCTGCATCGACAAAAACGCCGCCACCGTTATAGTAAGTATGAAACGAGTCTGGAATCGACTCATTGCCAAACGCTGTTTTAGCTACCCTCACCCCCGCCGCCCTTGCCCCAGCTTCACTAGAATAAACAAACCCTTTAAACGCACACCCCCTACAAGTTCCCGGAAAGAAAGCCAACTCCCTCTCGCCAATAACCTGCATTTTCTTGTCGCCAACCTCAAACTCACACCTGTGACTCCCATAATAACCACCCGCACAGAAACCGAGGTATGCACCACCGTTCTGCACGAATTGAGTAATTCTGCGATTTCCCGCGCCGTTCAGGGATGCGCAATAGCCCAAGTCAGCGCCTCCAGGCATTACCAGCATGGCGCAGGTGGAGAGCCAGGGCTCTTTGATGAGCATGTCTGCTGTGATGGGGATTACGGCATAGTTGGGAGCGAGCAGGCGGCGGAGCGTGTAGAGGCAATGGCGGACTGATTCTACAGTAGTCCCGTGGCCTATCCATATCGTCAACTACCTTCTTCGTTGTGCATTGTTTTTTTTTTTTTTTTTCTTTTTGCATTGTATTGGTGGTGGCGTACCAGAGTAGACGAGGACGTTGAGCCTGCCCGAGCTAATGGCTCGTCCAGCAGACATTTCTCTCAGCCGGAATGTCAAGACAACTTTTTTTCCTCAGTCAAAACCAACAGCTTTATTTCTCCTGAAGATACTGCACTCGTGTGCTCAATTGATAAAATGTCCAACAACGAAAGATCAACGGCCGAACAGAGCACAACCCTTGAAGACGATGAACCCGATGACTGGTGAGTGCATGCGAGAAAAGAAGATGTGTTGAGGTCCGACGGCGGACTGACATGACTCCTTCCGCCCGCAGGGATAAGCGCATCTTCAGCACCGGCTGTTCTGGTTTGTGTCCTTCTACCTTCTACTCATTCAGCCTGTTCTTCGATATAGCGGGATGAAAAACTTGAAGCTTACGTCGATCAGCGGAACAATTAAAAATGAATGATTGCTACTATGACACTCGGGATTGGCGGAGTTGTAAGAAGGAGGTGAGCTCACACTCTCTATCGTGAATACGCAACTCTGTATACACAAATGCTATATCATTCTTCCATCTCATCTAAACCATCCAATAAGTTGTATACCGAGCTAACGAGAGAGCAGATGGAGGCGTTTCGCGAGTGCTGGAAACGGCAGGGCAATGACGATAGGACCGAGACGAAGGATGCTCAATAACAGTCTCTAAGCAATGTATTATTATGTATTTCTATGGACTCGCTATTCTATTTCTATTCCTATATCTTTTCATGATTATTGCATTCGTAGTGATATAGTTGTTCGCGCTGTAAAAAGTCACGTCGAACCAGTCTCCGCATGTGATTGGTCACAGCTCCCACTAGCTGTGATAATACCTCACCTCATCTCGTACCTCACTTGTCGACAACGTCAACAACAACACACATCTGCTTTAGGACAGAGCGAACAACATGTCCTCATTCACCCTCCGGCGCACACTCACAGCGCTCGAGGCGCAAGGTCTACAGAGTCTGCGACCTACACCGTCCATTCTCTTGTACCGTTCAAACTACACTTCTCTCCGCGCTCAATCCACGACCTCGACCTCGACCTCAACACCCACCAACAAACCCACGCTCCAACCAACACAAACACCAAACACAGCTAAATACACACCCTCACCTCAATCTCCATCCACCACAACCACAACACCCTCCTCCTCCTCCTCCACGACATCATCGCCCACAACCCCCAACATCGCCAAAACCGGCCTCGCCGACAAACCCCCCCTCTCCCCGGACGCCTCTTCAGAGAAAATAGACTGGACGCGGTCCTTCCACGGCATAAGCTCAACGCCGTTCTCTCCCGAAATCGCATCTGTGCTGTTAGAAGAAGTAAACAGCGACGACGTCGAAATCAAACCAGACGGAATCGTTTATCTGCCCGAAATCAAATATCGACGGATCCTAAACAAAGCGTTTGGGCCGGGAGGGTGGGGGCTTGTGCCGCGGAGTGAGAGTATTGTTACGCCCAAGACGGTGACGAGGGAGTATGCTTTGATTTGTCATGGACGGTAACCCATCCTCTTCTCTCTCCTTCTCCGTCCTAGAGTGTCTATGCTAATTTTTTTTTGTGGTGGAATTAATAGACTGGTATCAATAGCCCGCGGCGAACAAGACTACTTCAACCCAGACGGCATCCCCACAGCCACTGAGGGCTGCAAATCGAATGCGCTGGTCCGCTGCTGCAAGGATTTGGGTGTTGCCAGTGAACTGTGGGATCCACGCTGGATTCGACGCTACAAAGCGGAATATACAAAAGAAGTGTTTGTGGAGCATGTGGTAAATAAAAGGAAGAGTAAGATTTGGATTAGGAAGGATGAGGAGGTGGGTTATCCATGGAAGGTTACTAAGTAGTCCTTCTCCTTCTCTGGTAGGAAGGTTCTTGGGTGTACGATACTGGGATAGAATTTATTTTATGTTCGATTGTAATGTACAAGAATCGACTCGACAGTCATGTCGGACAGAACACAACTAAGCCTCCAACGTAACAACTAAAAGAAAACATGACAGCTTAGATAAACTGATACTGCAGAAGAAATTCTTTTGTAGGTCTATGATCAAATCCAGTTTGATATGCAGAAAAAGGATCGTTAATCCCAAGCTCGGTGATGAGAGTGATGACAAAGCAAGCGAATCGTTAAGTTAGTTTTCATCATCATCATCATCATCGACTTGCGGTGATGGCAGACGCGGTTGCGTCTGATGCTGGGCAAATGCATTGCCTGCCTGAGGTTGACCTGCGCGAGGGAGACTGGTACTCGACGCGGACGGCGGGGACTGGTATTGTGGTGGCGCAGGTCGGTATTGGCTAGCGGCCGTCGAAGGTGCGGGAGAAGCATGTCCATAAGTTCCGGCGTATGGATTGTTTGTCTCGTAGGGAGTTTCGTATGGAGTTGCGCCGGAAGGGGTTGGCTGCTGGGATAGTGGCTGGGGCGCTGCGGAATAGTAGCTCGGAATTTCGTAGCGATCCGTAGGTGTTTGTTGAGCCGCGGGAATCGCGCCAGTTACTGACGGAGGCACGAGCAGGGGCGAGGGCTGATGAAGGGTTGGGGCATGGTCACTGGCCTTGCGACGACCCGACGACGGAGCGCGGAGGAGCGATGAACGTTCATCATTTACGTCCTGGATGACGCTCAATTGATTCTCGTTGCTTACTCCAGAATTGGCAGCGCTAGGGATGCGATACAACTGCGCTGATTCTTCAGGACGCGCAAGGTCATAGCCAGCAGGGCGGCTGTTTAGAGCATCCACAAAATCGACTTCGCTCATTTTCTTGACTGATCCCCCACTGCGTTGCTGCAGACCATCAGTAGATGTGACGGTATCAACGCCGGTCGAAGCTCCTTCCGGCGACAGAGTCTGTTGGAATTCCTTCATAGCATTTGTAGGCACCAAACGAGCTTGCTCTTTCTTCTCAGCAGCCTTCTCGCGGTACTCTTTGGCCTTGTCGTCGGTGATGCTGACAGAGTACGATGGGTTTGAAGGATCGCCCAATGAAGCACCACCACCGCCAGGACCGATGATAGGCACCTTCCTAATAGCCAAGACCAAAGCACACATGAACTTGGATCGACGCGCAGCGCGGACCGTTTCGTTGGACCAGTTGGATTTATGGCGGATCTCAATACGAAGCTCGAGTTTGTCCATGTTTCCGACGCTGATCACTTCGATTTCAATGTCAGGTTGGAAGTCGCGGTTGTTGTCTTTGTCACGGACGAACTTTTCCATCTCGATTTTCAAGAGCTGAATATCGGCGAACGTAGTGCCGAAATCGACAAAGAGAGAGATACGTTCGCGCATGGCTTTGGAACGGGTGACATTGTCAATCCATGAAGTGTTGAGGACGTTGTTGGCGACTTGCGTAACTCGTTGTTCGGCCACGGTGCGGAAAGCAGTATATAGCAGAGAAATCTCCTCGACAAACAATTCCTGGCTGTTGATTTCGACACGGTCACCAACGTCAAACGGATGCTTGACAAACAAGAAAACGCAAGATCCGAGGACTTCTTGAGCAGTAACCGAGAAAACAAAAGACAGAGAGAGCAAGGATGTAGCACCAGCAGCAATGACAGTGGCAGCTCCAGTGGTCACAAACGAAACAAAAACAAGAATCATGATAATCAGAGCTACGGTCAACAGTAAACTGTCCAGCACATGGATGGCTTGGTCGACATCGTGCATGCTTCGAGCAATAGACTTGCGGACACGTCCAAACTCAGCAACAGTAAGAATCATTTCTTCCATACTGACATCGCCATTTCCATCGCGATCCAAAATATGGAAGCATTCTCTAGCCTCTTCCTCGCGTTGAGCGCCCATGACCTCGACAATATCTTCTTCATACAAGGCGTCGCGTCCTTCGACCACAAACGACATCCAGATACGTTTAGCAAGAGCTTCTGACGCATGGCGTTTATCCAATGCCTGAGAAACAATCGAATGAGCAGATCCAGTGTCGAAAATGTTTTTGCCAGTTATCTCGTGCGCAACATTACCAAACGCAGCGGTGACCTTGTCGCCGACGCGGCCGACACCACGTCCAACGTTGCGAATCAAGCGGAGCGGAGCAACAGAATCTCCACGCTTGTGACTCTTTCGCTTATCGGCAAGAATGGTGGCGGAAATGATTTCGTCTTCCTCGATAAACTCCTTGCAGTATTCCGGGAACATGGCGCGGGATGCATCGTACAGATGGCCCAGCAGGTCGACATTGTGCTTGGACTCTTTGATGCGCAGCTCGTACTGCTTGCGGTGGTAGCTCACAGAAATCAACTGAATAAGAGCCTTTTCGGCCAAAAAGATCAAGGTACAAATAAGCAAAGCAAACAAAATCTGCTTGACGGTTGCCTCCCAGCTCTTCTCACCAGTGTCGCGATTCGCCCGCTGCGTCGGGTTCTGAGTCATGATAGGAATAAACGTAGCCAACGAGACAATACACCAGCCCACCAGTGATAGGGGAATTTCCAAAGCCTTGATGATAAGAGCATACTTTTTCGTTCCGGGACTGACAAAGCCGGCAAAAAATTGAAACAAAAAAGGCAAGAAATGTGCAATCAGTTTAGCAATCCACAAACTGATCCAGACAACTTCAATCCAGGTGAAAAACCAAACAATTCTAACGCCGCCAATGGCTGCATGCGGCGCCGCCGTAGCACCAATAATAATAGGGATAGCAATCAAAAGCGCCAACGGCGAGACATAGATGAAATAACGAGTGATGACTGAGAAATTCAGAACGGCAAAATATATCCTTCCCATGGTGTTGAGGGCTCCTTCGCTGTCCTCGTTTGTCGTTGAGTCCCCTGTGCCAGTCTTTTTTCGTCGGCCGGGACCCGGTCGTTTCGCTGACTTTTCATCGTTTGAGCCATTGGGATAGCTGTCAGGCGAGGCGAGGGTATTGGTGTTGGTCTTGCGGGCACCGGTGCCGCGACTGGGGACGGTGGTCAGAGGGATGTCGATGGTAGCGTCGTTGGGGTTGGCCATGGTGTGATCATCCAGGAGGGGGTGGAATTTGTTTGCTGAAAAGCGCTTTTCGCCAATGCCAGGGCGCGACATTGACTAGATTAGAGAGATAGAAATGATAGCGAGAGTGAGAATATTCAGAACGAGTCAACGATAGTGCGGGGGGGGGGGATGCAGTCACGAATCGACGCAGTCGTTCCTCGATATATGTCGACTAGCTGATCTGAGATCTGTTCAGGCGGAAATTCGAGGAACCGACAAGAGAGACAAGTGGAGAGATGACGAGGGTGTCACCGATCGCGCAAAGTGAATGGTGGGCGATGGTGGACGTGGGGATGATCAATGGACTAATAATCACTAATGAGTTGGTGCAGACTAATGCATGAGTCGCAATTCAAACAGATCCCTCGGTATGATAAGACAGTAATGATGAAACAATGAACAAGAAAAAAGATGAAGAAGATGAAAAGAAGTTGAAGATAAAAACGGAGATGGAAAAAATCTAAAAGTTCGCAGACGATGCTTCATAATAAGAGTAAAACAAATGTATGGAGCGTAAGGCAGGTACGGTAAATTACTCGGTAAGGCTAAGACCCAGGACTGTGGCCGCTGCGGGATGGCGTTTTTTGTGCGTTCTGACTGGTCAGCGGCGTCTTTTACGATGGCTGATTCGCTGTTGGCATGTTTCAGGGCAGACGAGCCTCAACCCAATGAAATGCCTCAATTTCAATATCCATGACATAGCATGAGCTTCTCCTGATGAACACTCGACTCACCAGATGTTGTCAAGTTCTTGACAGTAAACAAGGCAAGGTGTGGTGTCGCAGCGATGGATGGACCGATCATCCTGCTCCATCGGTATGACGGTCGTGTACCAGCCAGTATGCAGTATGTAACACTTACTACATACTACGTACTGTGTATGTATATGTTCGAGATGATCATCATCTTGGCCGATTAATACTGCATGCCCTCCGACCTGCAGCACGTCACTACTTTGCACGAGCTATTACGTGCTAGAAAATAATCCATCTTGTACATAGTACGTCTTTTGTTCTATCAAAAAGGGTTACCCGTGGCTGTACATGAAACACGGGGGAATACCAACCCAACCGTGGACTTTAATACGGACCGTCAGCAGTAACGTAACCTGACTAGTCACATAGTACGTACTAAGTAGTAGTTACACAACTTAGGAGTTATTCTTAGACTGTCTATCATGTCATTTTACCCATGTGCAGTAGTTGTTGTGGGGGTTTACAACCCTAAGAGAAGCGCACTATCATCGCCCGACTCAACCCTCATCTGCCTCAACTCAGCAACAACTCTCTGCCTAGTCCACCTCTCTCTCAACCCGCGCCTCAAAACATCCTGCTCACTGTCCGGCGCAAGCCCGCTAGGCGCAGGGGGCCTGCGATCCAGGTTCGTCGGAAACGGGTATCCGTCCGCTATGGCTTGGACGAGGGACGATACTTCCAGCGATAATGATGCTTCACCATCAGAAGTAGAACAGGACGGCGATTCGTGTAACTTCAAAACATGATCCCAACACCTCTCCACCACAGGCACACAATCGACCATCTCCATCGCCTTCCCAAACGCGCAACTAATCTGCAATAGATTCGCAACCCTTTTGTTACTGGTTGTCTCATTCGCGCCCGCAGCATGGAACAGCGCCGGATTGAAAAACACGCCATCCCCCCTTTGCAGCGGGACAGTGACAAACCTCTCCTCGAAATATTTCTGGAATTCGGCGCGCCGATAAGAAAGATATCCAGCCTCGAACCTCTGGCTGAAAGGTAATAACCACGTCGGCCCACTTTCGACTGGCATATCTGTATGCGCAATCGCGCCTTGCAAGGTCAAGAATTGACTTGCAACGTGCATACTTTTCGGGTATTTCTGGCAGGACGCATCGTCTTGAAATCCCAGATGATAATCGCGATGCGGATTCTGCTGTTTCCCGCCTGGTTTGACGACGTTGACTTGCGCCGTGATCCGATACGCAGAACCGAGCCAGGCGGTCGATACGTGCGCGAGCCAAGGGTTGGAGTAGTACGCCACAAAACTCTCCGGGTTGAGCAAGGCGTGTTTGGCGAACGAATTCCAGATACGATCGTTTGTGCCCGGTGAGGCGGCGAAGTGATCTCCTTCCTGCTTTTTCGATTTGCTTTCAAGGCAGATGATTTGATCGTAAATTTGGGTGGTTGTGGAAAGGGTTTGTTCGTTGCGATACATGCCCCGTAAGACGAAGACGCCTGGCCCGGAGAGGAGAATGCGGTACCATTCTTCTTGTAGGCTGCTGATGACGGCTGACTCGCTGATCTGGGACTGGTATGCTGGGAGATTGTATATGGGTACGTTTTTGATGATTTCTGTAGCTAAAGGGTATGCCTCTGGGTCGGTGGTTTGGGAGCAGAGACGATCAAAATCCTCTAGTGACGGGGGTGCGGCGAATATTCTGGCGTTTGATGACAGCATTTTCAGTGTTGTGGTAACTGTCTAATTGAGAGTTAGTTGCCTGTACTTTGGTAAGTAGGTGTGATACTGACGGATATACCTCAAATGTTTCAGTACAGATCCTCGGCAGCGAATCGTCCCTCAATTGAGGCACAGAGTTATATTTTCTCACGGCAAACTTCGCGCAATCATGACTGTACGAAAATACCAATAGAGAAGAAAAGTCGGATTATATAGGGGGATCCAACTCCAAATATCGGAAACCTGATTCCGATATATCGAAGTCCATCACAAAAGCTAGGACTTGTAGCAAGATGACCAGATACGGTCATGACTGCGCAACGCAGTACGTCGACTCGGCCATGTCTATAATATCTCATTCATTCCCTATACACCCTATGTAACCTAACCACACCACCAACCGCAAGAAAACCAAAGCTGTGCAATGTACAAACCAAGTACCCAATCCAAAGTAAATTCAAAGACCATAAATCATAAAACATGCTGCGTGAAAAAGACATAATCCGTCCATGACCCATGTATAATGAAACCAATCAAACGCCGTACGATGGGTGCATGCAAAGCCAAAACAAGAGTGAGATCGTGCTTTTGGGATCCTTTCATATGACTCGTATGTACATCAGGACGAGGAGGTGATGTATATGTCGTAGTAATCGTGTATGTAAGGTGTATGTACGGCAGAAATCCATGCTCATATGTACGCTCGACACCTAAGGAGTCGGCTCAGATCCGTGCTGTCTCGTGCGGATTCTGAATCGATCGCGTAACCGCATCGCCAAATGTCGTCGGCGACCTTGGCTCTCTTCCGCAGTCGCCGACTCGTCTCCATTTTGGTGTCGTTGTGACTCGCGCAACCGTCGCAGAGCCTGAATTCGCTCTTCGACAGGCGCGTTGCGAGCGCGACGGATGTCAGATAAGTAACCCGTCAGGCCGCGGGAGTGTCTGTTGCTATTGTTCGTTTGGTGGGAAGAATCGGCGGCTTCTACAGTCTGTGGTGCGGCTTCACCTTCTTCCTGGGCTGCTTCGCCGTCTTCGGCTGTCTCAGCCGAGGCTGGGTTAAGGTCGATACGACAGAGGGGACACGTTCCCGATACGTTGATCAACCACGGGTCAATACAGTCAGGATGGAACTGATGACCACACGGTAAGAGTCGCACGTCTTGGCCTTTGACAAAGTCGTCTGTACAGATGGGGCAGTTGTTGTTTCCTGCTTCCATGTCGCGAGTTGCAGCAGCAGCAGCGGCAGGAGTAGTGGTAGTGGTGGCAGCAGCATCAGTGACATGGTCATGATCTGTTTCCAACTGAGCATCCGCCTCGTTTTCTGGCGAAGGCTCAGGCGTAGTGTCGTGACTGTCAGCCGTATGCGTCGACGAGGCCATCTCCAAATCCCTCTTTGCCGCATGTACGCCGTCCTCCTCCTTATCATCGCCAAACTTGACAATGGGAATCGTCTCCAGCATCGCTCTCGCAATCCCTCTCGCTCGACTCTGTCGTGGTCGGCCCGTCACATTTCTCGGTCCGTACCGCTCTGGGTGTCGATGAGCGCGGACAGCGCCCGTGACAATAATACCCAGAAACAGCGCCGTGATAATACCCGTGATGGTATACAAGATTATCATCGCGACGGCGGTGGTCGACCCCGAAACTGGAGTGCCCGTGCCCGTAGTAGTAGTCGTATTCCCAAACGACGAGGCGCTACTACTGGTAGACATATCGGCGGTGATACCCGCGGTCGCGGTTGTGTTGATACTCGACAAATGACTTAAAAACCGCAGCGATGAAGTCGAGTTGACGACGGTAAAGACGTTGCTATAAGAGACGGTCGGATCGTTGATAGTGTAGTTGCAATGGTCAGACTGTAGAGTGTACAGGATCACGGCGGCAGGACCCCCGCTGGACAATGAAACTACGGCTGAAACGGTGTCTGCGACATGGAGGTAGCCCGTGTAGGCGGACGGGTCGCAACTTATCAATGCGATGTTCTGGGTGGTGATGGAGGCGGTGTTGGATGCGGTGGTTTGGTAGAGGGTGCCCTGGATGGAGAAGCGCTGCGGATGTCAGCGGAAGGCGTTATACGCCTCAGGTCTGTGCCAATACGCGCGCACTGCGTATCATAGGAGTCTCGACATACCTGAAAAGAGGAATAGTCTAGCGTAGCTAGAGTAGAAGTCAACGGAGCGAGATTGACTGCGTCGACAGAAGGATTGGCCGCAGCATTCAGGAAGAATCGCAACGAGCCGAGTTGCTGGGTGAGGGCATTGGTGTCGTTGGTCGGGGTGGCGGTGACGCTGTTGGAAGCAGCAACGGACGATACAAGCAGGAAGAGACACAACAGGTGGGGGGAGAAGGGGATCATTGGAATCATAATCCGAGCAAGCAAGCGAAGGCTGACAGCCTGAAACACGCACTCAACTCAGCAAGAGAGCATCCGAGGGGGGAGACGGAGAAGAAGAGTAATGATAATCGATGACGAGGCTAGCCGGGTTATCACGGTCGGCGTTGTGTCTCTGTGGGGTGACGATCTGGAGTAGGCAATTCGCAGTAACTAATCGAGAAGAGGGAGCACAACGATTCCAGCATCAAAGTGGCAGTGTCTTAGCCAACTCAATCATCACCAGCTCGGTCAAGTGAACTTAATTAAACCAGCTGAGATCCTTGACCGGAGTTGCGACCGACCCTCGACGAGATAAGCCCACGGGCCCGGATCGCGCGGTAGCTTGCTCTCCTCTTGTTGGCTAATCCAGTTTCCTCATCGGGCTAATCTACACGATTTGCGTACGTACTGTAGATATCAATTAAAGCGTCACCGTCGAGCCCAAAGCTCGGTGTGATTGGTGCGATGGAGTCGGACGTCCGCATGCGGAAAATCCAGCCATGATCGACTCGTGCTTGGATTAAGTACATACGTCGTAAGAAGTAGGATGTGCCTGGCTGTGTGAACCAAAGGATTTCCGTGGTATCCGGTGAGACTCGATCTCCTGACCGTGAAGATCGTCCATGCAGCTGCAAACTGCGCTTCACACAGCCAATGGATTTTTAGTGCTTAGGCAGCAAATCAGCGATAATCGGCCCAGGGGAGTGAACCCCGTTGTCGATTCTCGATGATTTATTTATAAGATATCTCTGGGCCGGCTGTGTGGTTTGTTTGGGCAGGGGCAATTACCTGATCTTCCTGCCTCGTCGGTCAGGTGTCAATTATCGTGTCGGATCGATCAACAGACTAGTGTCTTCGCAACGCCTTCATCCCAACAATGCCATTGTCCGTTTGACTGTGCAACCTCGCTACATCACGTCTCCTCGGTCTGTTGGGCTTCTGGGAGAGCATTGTTTTATCGTCAGTATCTGGATGCCATTCACCCGCAATACTGGTGCAAATGTCCAAACAGAGTGAGGAAGCAAGCAAGATATCCAAAGGCCACAGGCTGGCGTGTCGAGTCATGAGGCCGATCACGAATACCCGGCTACCCTAGGCTGGTCTGGATATCCTTGCTGTGCGATAAGATCATTAGTATGGACAGATGGCAAAACCCTGCTGCCATTGGCTTCGGTGCTGGCAAGTATTATAGCTATCCCATGATCGATCTGATAATCTAGCTCCAAGCTCAGTCACGTGAGGACGTACTCTAACCCTGGTAATAAATGTTGTCGATGGATGGGCATACCATGATGAATGGTAGCGGGTACCTCCCACGCTTTACAAGTAATCAATTAATCAAGATAGCAATGAAAGTAGTACGACAGACGATCACTCGGCCAAAGCATGATGATCGATGTTATAATCTATCATGAAGTCATCTGCATACACATAACCTATACAAGAGCTGTTACATTCAAGATTCGTACATTTGTCAGTGATAACCCCCAAGCATTATTATACATACGATGTGTATACCCTGGTGAAAAAGAAGCACACCCCATACTTGGTTTGTGCATTGCGAACGGAAGAGAGGACCCCGGAATAGACACCCGCATAATAACGCCACTCCGAGATACTAGTACGTATGTTTACTACCAGTAGTTGTACTGTGTATGTACCCAATACAGAATGGACAATCAGCTAATCTACCAAGCGATCAGGATCAGTACTACATAGTATGCTACGGAGGCAAGTCAAAACGATGTTCTTCGTAAGAGACAGGCGCAACGCAAATAAGAATGGTCTGGACACAACCACTAATGCGTCAGGCCCCTTTAGGCTAGGCCGTAGTCCCGAACAAGCATAGCGAGAGGATCTTAGCCGGGCTAGCATGATATAAAATTGGATGTCTCAGTAACAGCCGTAGTAGTACTGCTGTACAGAGTACTGCTCGTAGTACGTGTAGTATGACTCTGTACGCACGGGTAAAATACACAAGGCGCGCCCCGCACAGTCTTTTTCATATGCGCCTCGATGCTTTTGTCGTATTCTCTCTCTTATATTAATCAGGCAATGAGCGCCTCGACCGGAGAGGCTATATGTCAGTCCCTGTCCAGCACAAACCATGGTTTACCACCCGCTTGAATCATCAAACAGAGCATTATGAGAATACATGTTTCGTTCTGTCATACGATAACCCTACTAACTACGGAGTAGGTACAACTAGGGTTAGCAGCAGACTAAGGCAGTAGTAGAACTGGGAGGCCAATCAGCACGCCCAGCAGAGTCTAGCCCCGTCTAGCCTCTTGCCCTGTCTGCAAGAAATACATAGATCCGATCACCTAGCTTAGCTGCTGTCGGCTTTTTGGCCTGTGGTTGTGAACCTGCCATACCGTTTCCCTCTGCCTCTTCGAACGGGGAGGTGCGTATTATTACACCGTTGATACATACATAGTAATACGTTCCGCCAGGGTCTCTCGTTCACCCTTCAAACTCTCATTTCCCCTCCTTCACCTCTTGGGCGCTCGCTGCTGTCAAGTGGCTTCTCACTCAGACTACGATATGCGACTGCGCCGTCTCGCCTTGTGCAGCCAACTAGAACGGAGCCCGCAGCCACTGCCAGTCAGTCAGACAGGATTAGTCTGTCTAGTAGCGTCGAGTACGAGTTCCACCACTTTCTATAGCACATAACCACGACAATCGTGTTCTATATACTCTCGCTCTCTTATATCGACTCGGAGTGATAGTATTTCGCGCTCTTTGATACATCACATAGACAACAAAAGCAGCACCATCCGTGACTACTGTGACTGCTCGGACTACAGCCAGGCTATAGACGACGTGACTCAATCAATGACATGACTACGGCAACTCTCCGCCAGCCCCTACAGAATGCCTCTTCCATCTTTGCACTCAAATCGAATATCCTGGCTTCTTCAATGAACATGAACATCAATGCCAACATGAATTCTTCGACCGGCACCTCGAACATGTAAGTCTCTCCTTGCTGTCTGTCTATGGTGCACTGGTGATCGTGTGGTCTGGGCCTCTCGTGTTCATTGATCCACATTCCACGCTGAATCCACATGGGGATCGTGTCTCACTTTCCCACGATATATGTTCGGCCCGTGGGACAAAACAGAACTAAACAATATTCTACTGTTCGTCGCCAAAATGCATACTGACAAAAAGCAGCACCCAAAATACAAAAATGAAACTCGAAATCGAGACAAGACAACTCCAACGGTCTTGGAAGGAATTCCAAGAATCGTTACGCTATCAAGAACAAAAACAGCAACCAGAAGATCTGATCAGAGAAATCGAGGCTGCTATTGAGTATTGGTCAACGCATCGACGGCGAGTTTTGTTCCGCAAATCAATCAAATGGGCTCAGGAATGTCTCGGGACCATGGATGGGCATGCTATCCTAATGCAGGCCTTGCCAGACCCGAAGCGCTACTGCGACTTGTTCTTTGGGGTTGTATACTCCATCGTTAGGGTATCTCTCTCTCTCTCTCTTTCTTTTTCTTTCTTTGTATGTGAGTGGGCGTTTTCATGTCTAATGATGGCAGGCCGCACGCGAGCAATACCGAGTAGCAGAAGCCTTTCTCAAATTCCTGGCTCGAATTAACCATGCCGTCACCTCAGCAGTTCAAATCAGCTCGACGACCGAGATGGTTGCCACGCTGTATGGCCAAATCTTTCTATTCCTCGGCGAATTTCTTCGCGACTACGTCGCCAAAGCCCGCTGTCGGCTATTGTACAGCCACAACGAGGATTTCAAATCAAATTTCAAGAATCTGGTTACTAGTGTCGAGAATCTAGCTGCTATGCGACTTGAATCAGCGGCCGAGTCTATCGACTGTGCAAATTCTAAAGCATTTGCCGCCTTCAACCATGTTGACCATGCACGATTGGAAAAAGTGGGATTGGAAGGGGACGCTCGAAGACATGCATCGCAGACAACGACGGTGTGGCAGTTGATCTGGAATCAGCGACAGCAGAAGCTTTTGAATGACAGACTTGCCGCCGAGCAGACCAGAATATTGGAAGCGTTTCTCGCCTCACTACAAGCCCAGGTGCATCAAATCGAGATCGATAATGATGGCCACCGGTCCGGTAACAGTGGTAGGCTCCCCCTGTCTACTAGAGGGAGGAAAACTGACAAAGAAGTCGTCCACAAAACAACTCGAGCCCACGACTCATCCAAAACGACCCCCAAACGCCGTCTCCTCAAAGTTATCCTGCAGCAAGACTCTTCTCCACTACAGGACTACTTTGATAATAACGAACAAATCCACCCGTTTGGTCGAGACCAGCGTCTTGAGATTTCGTCGTCAATCGCCGGGGCTTTATTCGATTGGACTCAGACTAACCCCTCCCTCCCTCTCGCCATCGAGGGTTCTCGACCTTTGGGTTTACCTGGACGACTGACTTTGGTATCAGCATGTTACATATCCGTCGCACGCAAACACAATATCCCCGTCATATCCCACTTTTGTGCTGCATCACCACGCGCCAACAAAAAGGCAGGACTTATCGCACTGGTTTACAGCCTTATTCGACAACTCATCGAACTCGTGCCTCCAATGCTGGATTGTGATAGCAACTGCGACCTAAGTGGTGAGCGCTTCCGTCGACTGAACGGCACAATAGCGTCGTGGAATGACGCGCTTGCGATTCTGGATACACTGCTATGGTACAGACCTCCCGTACTATTTTGTGTTATTGATGCGCTGGATGTGTTAGAGGAGTCTGGGGATGAGGCGTTACATCAGTATGTGAAGGGGCTTGTGACGACGCTCAGTTCGCATAATACGCGTCTACCGACGAGTACGCAGACCCCTGCTATTACAGTTACGACAACGGCGACGGAAGCTCCGAACTCTGGCAACGATACAGGCACAACGACCGTAACGTCAGCATCATCCGACCAAGTACCCAGCCCGAGTCCGAACGCCTTGTTCAAAGTTCTCTTGACGACGGCAGGGAAAAGCAAAGCCGTGCAGGAGCTATTCGTCGATCAGGGGTTGGGACAGGTCATTACAGCCATGGACACGGAGCATGTCAAGGCTGCTGACGTCAACCCTGCTCCTATCGTTGCCGCTGCTGTTGGCGCTGATGAAGACATCACTATGGCCGATGCATAACCACTCTTCACCAACTTTACTTACTTAGCCATGACAACGGCTCATATATAACGACATGTACGATCTTTTTTCCTCTTTCCGGCGTCTTGGACTTTTGCATTGATGGATCACGGGCTTCTTTTATCTCTTATGGTAGGTAGTTTTCATGCGGTTTCTGGGCGGAAGGACATTCTGGGCATTTTCACTTCCCTTCATTTGCTGCGTTGCGTTTGACATTGCTTGCGTTGTTATATCGCACCATCTACCGATGAATGTAATGCACGCGAACTTCGATGATTATATATACATACCGCAGAGACCATGACGACTAAATTGGTTACTTTCCCTCCCTATCTACTTACCGTCTACCTAGTCAGCCGATCTGTTTGCTACTTTCTGCTTTATATAGTTATCTAGTCACATAGGCTCGGCTAATTTGGATTTGCCTATGTATGTATCAACATGACATTTTTGTTGGATTTAGTTGTTGCAAAGATGAGTGATTGATTCTACGACTTGTTTGTAGATAGTGAAACAGAACTGATTCGAGCATCGAACGATTCAAGAGTTTATGGGGGTTCTCATTCGAATGTACGTAGTAGAATACTATGTATCGTTCTCCTCCCCCTTCCTATTCCCACTGCGCACGCACGAGGAAGATTCTTTTGATGTATGGATATTATGATAGGTTATTGCATCTGACATGTGCTCACAACGATAGTGATGACTGCTCACTCACCTAATCATATGTCACGTAGGTCATATCACATCGGTGAACTTTCCACCCTCCCCAAATCTCACCCCAGACTTTTACTTTTCAAAGTCAAAGAACAGAAAATTGAAGAAAACTCTTGAGTTTTCGGGGGACGCGCAGAATACCCAAATTGCCCTACCAGTAATCCCATCTACGAAACCGCGATTTGTGTCATTGGCTGGTTAATATGGTGGTGTGGCTACAGCCTTCATCCAACACACGAGTGGAGATGGAAGAGGAACTAGGCAGGTTTTGGGTATAACGGGCCTAATCTTATACTGTGTCAATGATGCTTGTGCAGATCAGATGTGTATCGAATTATGACGAGGTTGTTGGACTCGATGAAAACGGTTCATTTTTGGATGTTTTTGAAGGGCCGTAAGCATGCCACCATACATGCCAAGAATGGATTGCGATGATGGAATACCGAGGTTTACGACCTGTATCAGCTCGTGCTGTCGGCTTTTGATGTCTGTTTTCCAGAGTTTTTTTCATGTATTATGCCTGTGGCGAAAGGGGCCACAAGATATACCACTCGATTTCTGACGACGGCGCGCATGATGATGATGGGTATTACTTCTATTCTCCAGAATCTCGCCAGCCACGGCTTTATACCTGCCAGTATCAACACCACTGGGACGCAACGAAATGCGGCATAACAGACAATCTACATTAACTCGCTGATATCGAGGCAACAGCGGATGTCTACATGGCGTATTCCGCGGCATTTTTGGAGGGTCGTTTGAAAGCTGATGAGGAAATTAAGAAGGTTTTCACGCAGGTTACGTCGGGGTTTGTGGCACCGAGCCGTTGATATGTCCCTACTGGCCGTGCAAAGGACGAGGTGCATGTACATCTCCGTCCCTTGATCTGGAATCCTCAAGAGGATACCATCCAGCAATCATGCAAGCCATGGCCCGGGGTCAGCAAGCTCAAGGTACGAAAGGACGACGCCACCTTTACATTTGAAGGCAACGAAGACAATGGAACCAACGTGGCTGTGGCAGATCTTCTATCGGTTGGGCAACAGGTCGAAAATGAGCTGTT
The DNA here is from genome assembly GCA_022813215.1 of Talaromyces ruber. Lineage (NCBI taxonomy): Eukaryota > Fungi > Ascomycota > Eurotiomycetes > Eurotiales > Trichocomaceae > Talaromyces > Talaromyces ruber. The sequence goes on along the minus strand of JAKLMW010000035.1, from coordinate 77,261 downwards.
GTCCATGAGTTTTTCAGACAGTCCATCGGATCATCAAAGACACACAACAAGAAGCACACCGCTCAGCTGCCCTCATTTACCTCTACCGGGTCATCTACGACATTGGAGCTCCGCACGAGCTTAGGCTATCTCAGGTACGGCGATGCATCGACTCTATGGCTTCTGTACCTATCTCATCGTCTCTGATATCTGCCCATGTCTGGCCGCTGTTTACGGCTGGATGCGAGGCGACCGAGCCAGAGGACCACGAATCTGTCAAGCAGCGACTGATGACCATATATAGACTGAGAAAAATACAGTCATTACGAAAGGTGTATGAGTTAATGGAACAGGTGTGGCTAAGTAAAGATTACAGGCATAGTATGGAAGGTGCTGAAGAGATGAGCCGGGTTGGTTGTATTGAGGTTGTCAAGGGATTAGGAGAAATGTCACACCTCGTTTGATAGTACTAGAACTTGCCATTTCTAGTCCAGTTACGAAATAAATGAATGTATTAATAACACTTCCTCTCTAAGGTTTCAAGGAAAAGTCGTGATCATGTCTACCCTGCAAACAATCATACCCTTCCTCCACCCAGTCCACTTGCGCATCAACTCCCTCCCACCCCTTGACTGTTTCCTCCAAAGCCCCCGACAAAAGAATTTTCTGTTGACTGCGATACCAATGCGGAAACAGAATCGTGACGAGCATGACTCTCGGCTCGTCCGTAATGTTCGGCATTCCCGCATGCCAGAGCCTCATGTCGCGAATAATCAAGCCTGCCTTTGGCGAGTCGTTGTGGCTGGATTCCTCCCTTTCCAACCTTTCGGCGTTCATCGAGGAGATCCTCGCGCACTTGCTTGTGTGCGTACTGCGGATCAAGCACGTCCTTCGTTGTATCCGTATGGCTACCGAGCCACACCTCCGTAGCCCCATTCTCCGGGGTCGTCTCGACGAGATTGATATTAATCGCATATCGCCACGGGATCTTAGGCAAGTCAAAATTCACATCGACATGCACGGGCTGCCGATTCTTCGCCTTGAACGCCGTGTTCGCACTGTAGAAACGCAGTGAAGGCCGGGGACCAAACATACACTAGACAACCTGCAAGGCAAACGGGTTCGCGACGACGTCTTGGAACACATAGTCATTTTCGAGGACGGGCTCCTGTTGAATATTGCCGGTTTTTGCGCCGAAGTTACGGTGGGTTGAGGATCGCTCGTAGAGCGTTCTTGCCTCTGGGACCATCCGCTCATTTAGTTTGCCAGGTGGCCTGTAGGAACGGCATTGCTGAGGACGACGAGGCCATCGCGATGGAGGGCTTCAAGGGCGGATTGGGGGTTGTGTGAGGAGATTTTTTGCCTAGTGAGTTCAGCTGGAGTTAGGGTTATCTGAGTTGGTTGCGGGGACATGGTGGCTACGAGTCGCGTCGAAGAATTCGAAGGTTGAGTCGGGAGTCTTATCAGGAAGCACTCCTGCTTAGTTACATAGTATATATACATATAAAACACCAGACAGCTCCGCACAAGCCCAGATCCAACCTTGTGAACGGGGAACTTGAAGCCGCTGTAAAAATTACCGGCCTGGGTTAGCTTGTAGACCAATGGGGAAATTCCCCTCGTGATAAGCAGCTCAAGGCCAGTCTTGCCCAACAACGAACACTGCTCCAGCCTCAAAACTCAACTGTTACTTTTGCTGTATTCGGCTAGGCCAGTACAGCACAAGACTAGCGCTATCAACATCTCGGCAGATGCTCCGAGGACTGTTATAGTTACTGCTTTGGGCCATTGCCAGCTCGACAATGGAATGTCCTCGTGATAAGACTGGTCCTTGAGCAGGAGTAGATAACGTGGAATCTATAACTTGACCGTCTCTTCCGGCCATAAGCTACAAGTAGGTATCCTTGCAAATTGCGCAATCCAGTCACCATGGCAGACCAGCTGAGCAAGGACCCCTCTGCAACAGGCAAATCTCTAGATTATACAGCAGATGCCGTTTGACAGGCTGAGCAGTCGCAGCTATACAGGCAAACCCAACACGCGCTCGGCTTCTGGGAAGCTGTCAAACTGTACAAGCCAGCCGTCCTGTGGTCCATCGTGATCAACGTCGCTGTCGTTCTCAAAGGCTTCGATGGCGCTCTTGTTGGCATTATTGTCGGACTAGACCCCTTCAAGAGGCAATTCGGCTACTTGTACAATGACGAATATGTCGTGAGCGCCGCCTGGAACGGTGCGTTCAACTATGCCAACAGTATCGGGGGTGTCGTTGGCGTGCTTCTTTCCGGTTGGGTGTACGATCGCTTCGGACCAAAAATTACTCTCACTGCTTGTTCTGTGCTGTCCATTGCCTTTATCTTTATGCAGTTTTTCGCTACAACACCCATCGTACTATTCCTCGGCGAACTCTTCAACGGTACAGTTATCGCTTTCTACCCGATTATCGCCTCTGCCTACATTGGTGAAGTTTGCCCGCTCGTCCTTCGTGGCGTGGCAGGTTCAATGGTGAATCTCGGTTTCGTAGTGGGCCAACTGATTGCTTCCGGCGAATTGAAGGGAACAAATACCCTCTCGTCGCAATGGACGTACCGCATCCCCTACGCCTCGCAATGGGCGCCGGCCTTGCTCATCTTGGCCTTTGTGGTCTTCTGTCCCAACTCCCCCTGGTGGCTCACCCGTAAAGGCCAACTCGAGGACGCAAAGGAAGCTCTAACGCGCTTCACCTCCTCTTCGTCAAAAGTTGACGTCACGCCGACTATCGCCAACATACAACACTCCCTTCGCCTCGAGGCAGAACTGACCAAACACCATAACTACCTCGATTGTTTCCGTGGGCCTAATCTCCGCCGGCTGATCATCGCCATTATGGTGTACAGCTTCCAACCGCTCTCGGGCCAAGTTCTGTACGTCAACTACGCCGTGCAAGTCTTTCAGCGTGCCGGACTGAACTCCTCGGATGCCTTCTCCATGAACGTCGGCCTCACAGCGATAGGGTTCATAGGTACGATTGTTTCGTGGCCGCTCATTTCAAAACTCGGCCGTCGCCCCCTATACATCTGGGGGAACACTCGCCATCGCGCTGTTTCTGTTTTTAATTGGTATCCTCGACGTCATTCCGCAAGCCCACTCGAGCTCAGATAATACAGCACCCATTTGGGCACAATGCTCGTTAATCCTGGTCTGTCTGTTTACCTACGACATAACAATGGGCCCGGCATGCTTCACTATCCTAACCGAAATCCCGTCTGTGCAATTACGCGAAATGACAATCGGACTTGCGACGGTGAGCTGCCACATCTGGAATATCATCTTCGGGGTGAGCATCCCGTATGCGATTGACCAAGACCAGGGAAATTGGAGGGGGAAGGTGGGATTTCTCTTTGCAGGGATTGCGACTGTGTGTAGTGCATGGTGTTGGCTGTGTTTTCCGGAGACGAGCGGAAGGACATTTGAGGAATTGGATATTCTGTTTGAGAAGGGAGTTGAAAGTAGACGTTTTGGCGAGTATGTGCTGGGAGATCAAGAAGGAGAGACCGTTCATGTGTGATTTTTGTAGTTGACCGACTTTCAGCTTCAGCAAATGTAAGCTATCTATAATTTATAAGAGCAAATGTGCTAGACAGCTGGTCAATTCCTAGAGCTTGAATGACTGTGGTCTTCCATACTATGGAATAGCTATTGACCTGGTCAAGAAAGTGCAAGATGAGCGGATCACTTCTTTTTTGGATATACGTTGAATGTAGCGATAATACGATAGTGTATAATCCATGTAGGTGACAAAACTCGGAGATGCAACTATCCAACCTGATCAAGCACTGTTTCATGAAACTGCCCAAACGCTCAGGTAAGCCGGTTTCGTTGAGAACTTGATGTCCCACACGCGTAATTCCAAAGGCTATTAAAGCATTGAGGCCAGACCTGCCACATTTACAGGAGGCTGAAACTCTACTCTTTAAGTCCTTCATCTAATCCAAACCCTCCTATACACCTCTTAATCGGTCAATGAGCGATTCACTTATTGATTTGAATGCTGAAATCTGTAGTAGATTCGCGAAGAAACATGGTTGTAGGACTTTAAAACCACGCGTAATGGAACAAGACATGTCTAGGCCCTGTAGGATTTGACATTCGGAGATTTGTGTTTCTGAGCCTCACACTACATGTTGCCAGTATGACAAATCTTACTCTCAATCTATCAAGGTGTGATTGAAGGGCACTATGCTGTCGTACAAGTCCGTAGGTATTCGTTATGCAGGAATGTACAACCAAGTAGGAATCGGTAATACTAGGCAGCGCAAACTAATTGGCACAGCCATTAGGGCTCACAGGTACCAGAAATAGGATCCAAGTCTAACACGCCGCGCAAAATGGTCATTACTCAACCTCATGATGCCGTATCTTCAAGGAGAAGATGAATACTCAACGGATCAACGTCGATTGAGTTACTGATCCTTGTGACTTCAGTTATATGTAGTTCAATTGTCAGCAAGTACTTGGTAGTGCAGCCAGCCTACGACTCAAATCTGTAGTCTGCATACCGAAGGGTTTGTAACCTACTCGGGATTCGTGGAACGAGGCATCATGCACAGTCATGTTCAAGTGAGTACGAGGCTTAGATACTTGCCCACTATGCAGCTTATAAAGTCTGCTACTATCACTGGCGGTAAGAAATCGGTTTCTCTCCTGCTTTTATTTTGATGTTACCGTTCTTGATCTGAAGTATAGCGAAATGCCCCAAAATACCTCAATACCTGGAGCCTGGAATGACTCATGGGATAGCCCTGATCCAGCCATCCATGAATTCGACGTTTCTTTCCCAGGCGCAGCAAGCCCTCACTTCACTCCCTCCCATGGTGGATTCTATGAATATTACGAAGCTCTTCTTTCCATAGATGAAGTACCGCCACCTTATATTCCACGCACCAAAGCGATCCATGAGTCTAATACAAATAACCACTCAGTCCAGCGACGAGATTCTGGATACGAAGATATAGAATCTTTTCCTACGACCGACTGTCCGGAATTTCTCGAGTATCTCGATTCAAGTGACGACGATGCTACTGTACAAGACAACCCGCCGCCTACTGTGATAGCAGTATTCGGGCAAACCGGTACTGGGAAGACTTCTCTAATCAAAGCCGTGACTGGGAAAGATCTCCAAGTCGGCCACGATCTTACATCCTGTACGGTTCTTGTCATCTTATCACTAGAAATAATCACTAATATTGTGACAAGACACCGAAGCCGTCCTCGCCGTCCCATGCCGCATAAGCGGCAAAAATGTAGTCCTCGTCGACTCCCCCGGCTTCAGCAACACAAACCTGAGTGACACCGAAATCCTTGGACGTATTGCTGCATGGATGGAGGAAAACAACGATGAGGGTCTCTTACTGTCTGGAATCATCTATCTGCACCGTGTCACCGACATTCGCATGGAAGGTCCCAGTCTCAAGAATAAAGAGCTGTGTGGAGAAGGGTCGTTGGTGAATGCAGTTTTGGCGACGACGATATGGGAGAAAGTGAGTGAGGAAGAGGGGGCAAGACGCGAGGAGGAGGAGCTGAAACAGAGGTTTTGGAAGGACATGATCGATTATGGTTCTACGGTTAGAAGGATAATGACGGGGAGGGCGGATGATGCTCGCGCATTGGTCAAGTCAATGCTAAACAATAGGCCAACGTCGACTCGACTCCAGGAGGAGCTGCGTGATGGGAAGACTCTAAATCAGACAGAGGCAGAAATCGAGATCAGAAATGAGCCGGCAGGACTGGAGCAGAAATTAAAAGAGGAACACCGCTTGGAAATGAAGGAATTGAAAGAGGCACAAAATCAGCGTAAGAAACTCTCTTCTCAATGCCGGAAAAAAGGGTCATCAGACTGACAAACAGTAGCAGACCAGGAGCTGGAGAAACAAATTAGGGCTGAGATGGAAGAGACCGCGCACAGATTTGCACGTTTGGAGGCTGAGAGCAAGGAACTAAAGACACTAACGCCAAAAAGATTGCCAAAGTGCAAAAGAAAAGGATTCTTCGGCACAGGGAGGTACCGATGCTTATACTGTAAAAATAGACAAACACATCAAAGCGGCAGGTGGACTTGCCCAGGCTGCAAGAACACGCAGCTAAATGAGTTTTGAGAGGAATTTTTTCTGGCGCCATCACCCGGACGTATTTATCATGGTCAATCTGTGTGAGTAGCAATCTTTTCTAGCATAAATTTCATAACTCCTTGATTTTCATTCTCTTTTGTCTGGATATCAATCTACAAGTATGCTTCACTCTTACAGTAAGGGATTATGTGGTTAGAATATCTCCCTGTCCACGGACTCCTCATATGGCTACTTACTACTTTCTCTCTTCTTGAAACTTGCCTCGAGTCTAGTCACCAATGTAGACTGTTGACTGAGTCTCGACATTCAACTGAGATTTTTGAGTCTGCTCTCAATACGCCGTTATGGCTGTATAGTAGGACCACATCCGACTCCACTAGATGGTAGTGTATGGTGTACGTACGTACTTACAGTGAAAGACTGCGCCTGACCTTCACCAAGAGAATCCAATATAGGCAATATAGTTGGTATTGCGATGCATGCCTCTATGAGAGGGGCCGGAACGATTCCATATTGAACTTCGAGATGGAGGTGTTGGTCAAAAAAGAGCACATCAAGGGGTGCCCGTATGGTTGATTATTGAACTTATAACCTGTATGTGCTGGTGTGCTCGAATGCTCGAATAGACACATAATGAACATAATTAAAGGTGGAAGTCTCACGATTACTCCCACTCACTAGCATCATACTTCCTACCCCAAACCACTTCCCCCTTCTTCGCATCCATCAAACAAGCATAATGCGTCGACTCATTCAGCACTGGATACATCGTGAGCCACTCAATCGCCTCTTCTCGCGTAATCGCTAACTCCGCGCTTTCCTCTCGTTTCTGTCGTAGACGTAGCGACGACCGTGTCCCTCTTTGTGCCTGCTCCGCGTTTCTTGATTTTTGTTTATTGTGTCGTCGAACCTTCTCGTCCCATCGCGCTTGTATACACTCATGTCGCTCCGTACTCTCCTCGATCAGATCTTGAATGGATTGTACATCGGAGGAAATCAGGCTCAGACCTATATGATTCCCCATCTTCTTTTCTATTCTGACTCCATCCGTATCGGATGAAGGTAGTTGATCATGATTCGTCGTAGCAATAAACGACTCCGACGACCGTACGACAGCAGTCTTGTAATCCTTTTCCATGGCTAGCGTAGTCTCGCCATCGCTGAAGATGAGATATGCTGCTGTCGTAGGCACACGTGGAATATTTCGCTGTATGTTCCTCAAATCGGATATATCCTTGTTTTTTGTCGCAGACGAAGACTGGAAAGGAGCGAAAACGCACTCCCGCATCAACGACGCAATCGACTGTCGCCACCCCAGCAACACAAGTAGATGATTCACATAAAACGCTACATCACCTCCGAATCCTGGCTGCTTATTATGCACAGGTCGGAAATTCAGCGATGCGCTCAGGCCGCGTCGTACACCGGTCAAAATGCCTACGAAGCCGACGTACGTGACGCTCGACGCTAGCACTTCCCCTCGTTCACCATCTCCATTGACTGGATCACGCACAAAATCGAGCTGCACAATCAACTCCCTCAGCGGATCCATCGCCCAATCCAGCGTCCTGAAATGCACCATTCCCCTCTCTCCCCCATCTCTATCAGACGTAGCCGACCTGGGCTTGGTAAGGATACCCCCACTACTACACCCCATCAACAAATCCAACACCGTATTCAAACACACCAGAAAATAAACCTCTACGCCCGCCGCGCGCGCAATGCCGCGAATCTCATCTGTTTCTTCCTTTGACCATAACCCCCTCAACGCCAGACGCGCGAGAGTGTGTACTAGACGCAAGGGGATGTGTGGTGATAAAGAGTTGATGAGGTCGTCGAATATGGTTAGCATGGCGCGCATGCGGGATGCATACAAGGTGGAAAGGGTGACATAGCGTTCCAGGGGCGGGAGAGAGAGATTTATTGTGTGGATTGGGATGGGGTGGCCGGATGGAGGGGTGGTCCTCATTTTGATGAAATGGGATGTGGTCTGGTAGATGGATTGTTTGGGGAGGTTGATTTAAAAGTTAGAGCATGCCGTATGGAAGCCTGGAGGTATGGGGGCCGGGGGTCTGATCACCTAACAGTGGTCCGCCGACAGCTATTATAACGTCCTTTTCATGTAATATCAAAATACTCTAGAATCCTCGCGCTGACTATTTCTCGAGAGAAACAGATGCCAATCACAGTACTTACGATCTAGAAAAAAACGAAAAATATGTGCATTCTGAGGTATTATTCATCTGTATATTATCTCGAATCTACGTAAACCTATCTGCACCACCAGGTGGCCGCCCCGACTGTATAAGAAACAAAATTGAATTAAAAAAAACATTGGTGTATCGAATCTTTCCAAAACCTGTCCTGCCTACTTGCCTGCCTTCCTTCCTGGGTATATGTCTCCCCTGTATCCCGCAGACTCCATATGAACAAGAAACGCCGTAGGTATAGTGAAAAGATATAAACATCATGAAGTCGTGGGTTTTTACAGGCCATACTGCTGCTGGTCGTGTTGGAGGTAAGTGGCGGGGTCATTAAAGTTGATATGTGTGAAAGGACTATGTGAACTGAAAATGGAAAGTCACACGAGATGGTCAAACCTCAAAAAGAGGACGAAGATGGTAATAGCTGCGGCGAAGGAAACAGTCCAAACAGACACAGATACGGTCTGGATACCACCAGAAGGCGCCGTCTGAGCGGTGACGGAACTAGTAGTCGCATGAACGCTCAACGCCGTACTTGTCGCCGAAGCCGTAGAGCCAGGATCAGAAGTGCCCGTCGTGGTCGTGTTCGTGTAGTACGCACGGATGATGTTACCCGCTTGTTCCGCGACTCCGTACGTCGAAGCCATGAGATGCGTCGACAATGCAATCGGTACAACGCTGGCATCCGCGACGCGGACATTGGCAAGGCCGTACACGCGGAGGCTAGCGTCGACTACACCACCTTGACTTTGGGGAAGCATGGCGCAGGACGATGAAGGATGGAATTCAGAGCTGGCTGCTGAGCGGATCCAACCAAGCCAGTCGTCGTCGCTTGTCACATTGGAGCCGGGCGACGTCTCTGCTGTGAGACAGCCGCTTAGAGGCTCAGTGTTGCCGAGTTGACGAGCAAGTTTGAGGCCGTCACGGAGGATTTCATAATCTAATACATTAGTTGGTGAAATTGTATACCTGGAGAAGACATAGAAGACATACCGGCAGAAACTGCCATGTAATTTGGGTCAATCACGGGATAGTCCAACGGATTCGAAGAGTTGATGTATATGCGGCCATGGCTATAAGGATGTTGAAGGGCGGCAGTGATGCCGATATCACCATTTGAATCGCTGTTCATGAACAGAAGCTCAATCTGGCCGATAGAACTCTCGAGAATCGAAGTTGCCGTCATATTGGCTATTGCTTTGTATCCTGCAATGACACCTGCATCATATGTTGTGTTTAGGGTGTATGAGTTTATTTGGGCGGTGATGTTCTTTTGCAATGAGTTCAGGTTGTCACCGTACATCAGCGTGGAGTTGACGTAGGCAATTGCTGAGTCAATGTAGGAGAGGTAGAGAGTATCATTCTAGGATGGTCAGCACGTCTAGTTTGTTAGGTAGGACGATGACGAACCTTTTCAGACAAATTCTGATAGAAGATCGACCCAGAGGTCACAACGCTCGTGTTCCATTTGATAGTGGCGCTCTATTCACGTTAAATGCCTGCCATCAAAAAGAGAGAGAGAGAGCACTTACGAAATGATCTTGAACATGTTGACCCACACCAGGAAGTTCAGATACCAAATCAACTCCGGCATCTGAAAGAACGTCCTTCGGGCCGACACCGCTGTGAAGCAGCACCGCAGGACTGCCAATTGTACCAGCGGCCAGAATAACCTCCTTGTTGACTTTGACTGTGCAATTCGTCTTGCCGCTATCAAGAGTATACTGAACACCGTTTGCAGTCAGATTGTCCGAAGGAGACGAACTATCGAACAGAATGCGCATGACGAATGCATCGGCCATGACATCATAGTTGCCCTTGTCTGCCAGGGGATCGAGATACCCGGTCCGACTGTACGAGCGCGTCCAATTCGTAGGGTTGATAGCCGAGGTCGAGACCTCCCCGCCGTAAACATCGCCACCATACATTTCGTTGGACTGAGCAATGCCCATAGCCTCCAGGGACTCTATCCATTCGCCGACTTGGGGGAATGTACTACACAATCAGTTTGAATCGACATGCGAATAGAGAATGACTTACTATCCAGAATACGATGCATGGATCGGTCCCTGAGTACCACGAGTAGACAGATCCCACGTGATATTTCCTTCGGTTGCAACTGCATCCGAAGGAGGAGTAAATGTTTCACTCTTCTTCATTGCAGCGTAGAACGAATCCCACGACCAATTGTCTGCGCCGTCCATGTCTCCTAGCAGGTCTTTCCACGCATTGATCTCGTCTTTACCGGGGCGCGTCAGGTACAATCCATTGATAGCAGAGCTGCCTGGTTTTGGTTAGCCCTGCCCATTCTTTGGTTTCCAAAGGTGCATACCTCCGAGTCCTTTCCCACGGGGCCATTCCACCTCGCGATTGTCGGCATTGGATTGGGGGACGGTGTAGTATGCCCAATTCATCGGTGTTGTCCATAGCGACTCGTAGTAAGAGTATGCAGGAGTATCTGGAGAGTCAGCGCGTCGCACATGGCATCGAACAAAGATTTCAACAGACCTATGCGCTCTCGATACTCATCCCCATTGGTCCCTGCCTCCAGCACGAGGACGGTGTAGTTTGCAATTTCTGACAGACGAGCTCCGAGCACGAGACCAGCTTGACCGCCGCCCACCACGACAAAATCGTACTCGTCGGCAACCTGGGTGCGCGGTGCCAAGGCGTGCACGTGGGCGATAGCAGCCAGGCCTGCGCCTATACACAAGCCAGTTCGCATTCTGTGTTAGGTGTTCAGCATTGGAGGAGTTCAGATGTCAAGAAAGAATTTGAAATCGCGACGGTGTGCAGAAAGTCGACCAGCAAGGGACTAGAGTGACTAGACTAGCTCTTAAATATGTGATGGGCAGATCTGGGCCATCTGGCTGGGAAATGCCGGTGGGCTGGGCGATCGGCAGGGCCATTGTTTTTTTTTTTTTTTTTTTCTTTTCTGCATGTCTATATTACTGTGTATCGGCATTGTTCTGTACGGGGACGTATGGCGCATCGTGGTACGTGTGCGTATGGAGTACTCATAGTTCTGGCTACCCACGACTGATCGTGCGTATGTACTACGTATGGATACAGAGAAAACTCGATCTGCGCAGTCTGTGCGACGAGATAACCTGGCAGTGACGAGATAACGCAAATCCTGCCCCAGTGTCGATGCGCAAACAACCAATCACCTACAGGCTGCCCTGACTAGTCTCCATCGGGCAAGGCACGGAGCTCGATCGATCCATAATTCCAGCCAATCAGAGAACGCAAGGCCCACTATCAGCAGGTAGAACTGTGGAAACGATCCTGAGTGGAGCCCCCCACCGATAACAAAGAATAAAAACGCGCCATGATTGGATGCTGAGACGGTAATCGGACGGCACTACTGAAACACCACTCCATCTGCAGACGGCGGGAAATTACATAGCGGATGTGACGATGGGTCTGTTGATGTTGATCCTCCATACTACGTAGGCAAAGGCGACAGTCAGCATGTTCCTTGCATATTTGTGCTATACCGACTCTATTATGTATTACGTTTCATGATGCAGACCGACCGAGTGCCTCGACACACGAACGTCTACCGCTTCCATTGTGCTTGTACCACCGAGCACGAACGGTGGAACATACGGTCAACCGCGATGTATACACATGCATGGAATATTCAATGTGTCTGTGACCTGACCTCACGACACATCTTTATCCTGCATTCATAGATGCAGGAGATGACATCTGCAGTGACGTAGATTCATGACGAACAGAGCCCATGGCATGTGATTTGTGCGGAACCATGTGTAGACGGCAGTCGCGACTTCCTTATTCGGGTACTCGGTCGCTCCTGCCTCGTTGGCATCAACCTCGACAATGACAACGAGTAGCTAAGCTTGCTCAAGATGGACCTCTCCGCCCGTCACCGTTCCCTATCAAGTATATCGTACTTGACATCATAGACAGCTGTCCACGCAAAGTTACAGACTATTCTTACGCTTCAGCATGGCCAAACTATTCAGAAAGGTTGCGAGCCGGTTTAGAGGGCCAAAGTCTACTGTCTCGTGGTATGGGGAGAGATACCAGACAATCGGCGAGTCGGAGTATGTGCATCTCATCAAATGACTTCGACTGAACTAATTATCATAGAACAAATAAGATGTCCCAATCATCGACAGCCATTTCAGACGACATGCTCGACCAATCCGATAAGCAGTCGAGACTAAAGGCCTGGACCAACAGATTCAAAAAGACCACTCGACGCAGAGGCCTGATCCCAGTCGCCCCAACAAGCCCAACAAGTCTACTCTCATGCACCACCTCATCTTGCGCCACACTCCCATCTCCACCAGCATCATACACCGACAGCACCGCTATCGCCACTAAACAACCTTCATTATCCGAAACAACCGCTGAAATCGACCCCGAATTCGGTTTCAGCATGCGACGCATGAGAGGCGACTTTGGCATCTTTCACGACAAAGACTCGCCGCCACGGTTGTACCTCGACATGTCTCGAGAAGGCGACACTTTCTCTCCGTTTGGACCGTTCAGTCCGACCGTTCTACTTCCAACGCTGGATACGAGTGACGCTTCACTCAGTCGAGGTTCGCAGCGGTATTTTAGTTGGGGGTCGATTGATAGGTACAGAAGTATTTCGGCTACATTGGCTGCTGCTCCTTCTGCTGGTGCCACGGCGTCGAGCAGCGCTCTCTCAGGGGCCAAGAGTAGGTTCTATTCGCAATCGAACCTGGACGTACTCGGTGTTACGCGAGCGCTGACGGCAGATTCAGGCTTGTCGTCTCCCACGTCGCTTTTGCCGAGTGGTGCATGCAGTCCAGATTCGGTGCGCTCGTTCTCGTCACAGAGTCATGCGATGAGGTCATTGTCGGGGAGTTTGTTGAGTCGGAAGCATGAGTGTTCCGTCAAGAGTCCGGTTGGGTCGAGGATTACCAGTCCTTCGTATTCATTAGCTTCGCCGATATCTTTTTGTTGATTTTTTTTTTTTTCTTTTGCTTCTGTGTTATGGGTTATGGTGCGTCTTTCTTTACGCCGTCGAACTGTATAGTATTCTATTGTATACATAGTCTCTCAACATGACCGTCGCTTTGACGTAAGGATCATCCCAACCTAAGCGTAAACCCAGCCCCAGCCTCCTTGCCTTCAGTAGAAGTCGCGCCACCAAAAACGTCCGCAAAATCCAACTTGGGCGCCTCGTCACCGTACCTCGGTGCCTCCGGCGTCGCCCTTTTCCGTCTTCTTTCCTGGCCCGCCTTTGACGGGAACGTGGGGAACATTTCTTTGGCCTTTGGTCTTGGGTCTTCTCGGAAATAAGCGTGTCGAAGACACTCTGCTGCTGTAGGGCGAGAAGATGGGTTTAGTGCTAGAAGGGAGGAGAGCAGACTTAGGCCTGCGTTTGAGAGGTATGAGAATTGGGAGCGGGGGAGGAGAGGGACTGTGACTTTGCCGGAGGATGATGTTGATGAGGAGGATGAAGGAGGGAGACGCAGGGATTTGGCGTTGGGTAAGGACCGAAAACTAGGCCAGATTTGTTGCGTTGGTGGTCCGGTGATTGCGAATATCTGTTTGACATCAGCCACAATCCTATGACAAACTTTCATATAAAAAAAAAAAAAAAAAAGAAAAAAAGGGAGAGGCGAGAGTATACCTTGGATAACTGATCAACCTCATTCCTCCCCTGAAACAGCGGCTCCTTCTTCAACAACTCCCCAAATATGCATCCAACACTCCACATATCAATCTCCGCTCCATACCTCTCTGCACCGAGCAACAACTCCGGCGCCCTATACCACAACGTAACCACCAACTGCGTCAAATGCGTCGGTTTCGGGTCTCCAAAGTATCTCGCCATCCCGAAATCGGCGAGTTTGATTTCGCCGCGATTGTTTAGCAGTAAATTTGAGGTTTTGAGGTCGCGATGCAAGATCCAGTTTGCATGCAGGAATTCCGTGGCGGAGAGGATTTGTTGCAAGATTGTTTTAGTTTCGGACGGTAAAAAAGGTTCTTGCATGTCGTCGAGAAGGGTTTTGAGGTCGTGTTCGAGAAAATCCATAACTAGGTAGACACTGTAAATAAAACAAAAAAAGCTCCCTTCCCTTGTGCGGCAGGGAGGTTTTTGTGGACATAGGTTAATAATCTTGTATCTTGAACTTTTCATGAAGCCGCGAAAAGGATGAGGAGGGAACGTACTCGTTCATACTGTTTCCCATGACGATTTCGCGTAGATTGACGACGTTGACATGTCGTGCTCGCTGCAAGGTCTGTATCTCTCGCAATCCCGTAACGGGAAACCCGTCAGGCGCATTGTCAATCTTTAATTTTTTGAGTGCAACGATTTCACCGGTAGCCAAATCCTTAGCGCGCGATACCAGACCGTAGGAGCCTTCTTCGATGTGGTTCAGACGTTCGTAGTTGTCGACGTGTCGACATGGCGACCATTCCATGCTCGGGAAGCGTAGCAGTTTCCTGTCTATTGTGTCTGCTTTTTCTGTCGGAGCGCTGTCGGTAGATAAACGTCGTCGTTTCGTCGGTCGTGGGTCTTCTGATGCGCCATTGGGAGCTATCGTAGTTGCTGCTGCTGCTGCTTGTTTCTGTTGTTGTTCGTCCAGTCGTTGTCTCTCGGCTTTTGCGCGTTTCTTGGCTTCCTTTTCGCGTTTACGTTGGGCAAGGGCTGCCTCTTCCTCGGGGTCGGCGGCTGCCCATCTTGATGTTGACGACATTCTGTTTTGCTGGTGGTGGTATTGTTGTTGTTGTTGTGTGGTTGGTGTGACTAAAGCTTGGTGTGAGGTGACGGATCACGTAGAAAACTAGTCGGCTTCTTTCCGATGACCGCATGCCGAGGCCGCAATCGATTTCAAATCAACCCCTCCATAACAGCTAATAGCTACGCTCACGCTTCCTCTTTCTATTCTTTGAATCTATCTTGCATTGCATACTTCCCAGCGCATATCTATTATAAAATAATTCAACATGATCGAACCATTCCAGGTATGTCTATCTCATTGCATATCGTTGCCATTACTAACTTCTACAGACGACCTTTCAGGTCCCCATGACCTGCGATCATTGCGTGCAGGACGTCTCCGGATCCATACAGAAAATACCAGGTATTTACCAGCCACTTATCAGGGAAAGCATACGTACTGACAGAATGGGGTGATACAAGGAATCACCAAAGTAGAAGCCCGCCTCGCAGATCAACTCATCCTCGTCGAAGGCACCGCAGCACCCAGCTCCATCGTCGCCGCCATCCAGGGCACCGGCCGCGACGCAATCCTGCGCGGCAGCGGCGGCTCCAACAGTGCCGCCGTGTGTATTCTCGAGACGCACAACACGAGCGTACCTGAAAAGATTCGCGGTCTTGCGCGGATGATTCAGGTCAGCAAGTCGCAGACTTTGGTTGATCTTACTATAAATGGGCTTTCGCCGGGCAGGTATTGGGCTACGGTGCGAGAGACGGGCGATATATCGCAGGGCGCAGAGTCAACAGGTGGGATATGGGAGGCTGTTAAGAACAAAATACTCGGGCAGGAACAGCCTCGAGGCGTATTTGGGGTGGTCAACGTCAGCGACAACGGCAAGGGGAATGTGTTGATTGATCAACCGGTTGCAATCTGGGAGTTGATTGGACGCAGCATGGTGGTTTCGAAGAATAAGGAAGGACCGTTTAAGAGTGAGGATGCGGATACAATTGTGGGTGTGATTGCGCGCAGTGCGGGAGTATGGGATAATGAGAAGATGGTCTGTTCGTGTTCAGGGAAGAATGTGTGGGAGGAGAGGAAGGAACAGGTTACCAAGGGAATGCTGTAATCGAAGAGCTCGATCTGTTGTCGTCATGCGACAAATCAGATTGAAAACGTCTTAGCGTGTGAATGAAATGAATAAAGATGACAGACGAGATCCGTTCATGTCAGAAGTCAATCTCGTCTCCATCTGAGCCGCAATATGAAGCTCAATCTCGGGAGTTGAAGCAAACCCAAAACAGATGACTAGCGTAGCCCTCTCATTCAGTCCCGACTGCGAACACAATAGGGCCGAGATTCAAAGAGTATGACGGTACCGCCTCCTCGGTTTCTCCGTAAGGTAGGTAACAAAATAAGATGAAGCAAGATGACCGCATCCGATAGATCGATCATGCAACCCGCACATGGCAAAAGCCGACTCGGAAAGTCAGCGTTCTTCGATTGTCTGATATTAGTCTAGTGGCCAAATCAATCACCGTCTGCTATGTAGACGCTGTACGGTAGATAAGTACTAAGTCCCAAAGACCGGGTTGGGCACACACACCAATCGGCTGAAATTGCAAAACGCAACCTCAAACAATCCTCGCTTCAGAAGCGCCGCAGACAGCGACAATCTACGTAGTGTCAGACGCAATCTCATACAATGACCACATATCATCGCCGGTGAATCAATGTTGGAAACTGGATTATGACATTTCAAGGTTTCTTGAATCTTCTCTCCTCTTTTCTCGCGGCCGTTGATGTCCACTATGTATGTTTCCCTGCTCATGCAAGATCAATCACACATGGGCACGCATAGTCACTCACTAACAGTCAATAGAGCTATGTGATGTTCTATTTCTGAATTTCGAGAGTTATTAATAGTTTAAACATCGTCACGTCGAGTACTACCATCCCGCCATTCGAGAAGTATACCTAGGTACTTTAGTATACAGATGGCGATAGAGCATGATTGGTCTGTTAGGGCTAATTGCACTCGGGCCCGCTGTAGAAATTAGGGGATTCGGCCCGCTGGTTGGCTGATTGCGGTCTCGACCTTACTTTAGCGGCGCTTGAGGATACAATTGTCGGGGTTTAGTATTTACAGGAAAGTTGCTATTAATACTTATGTACGATCAGATGACTTATGATTGAGCGGTCAGTGTTACTGAGTTGGGTTGAGTCGAGATATACCGTAGGTATACAGATGAGATGGAAGATAGAATGCTGACCCAATGCAAAACTGAAGCGTACATCAATCACTTTGACATGTACTTCATAAGATGGCAGATAAGTAGAGGCCAAAACAGTAGATCCTGCATGAAGCACGCATTGACGCTCCCGTCCGTCCCTGCGACAGATTAGTAGCATGCATCACAGATTGGGCTACCTAATGGCTGGCACATTGATACTTATTTCCCCTCGTAGCCAGTAGACTTTGCCTGGTGGGTTGATGCTATTTTCTCTTCCAGTCTAATGGTCAGGTCTCTTCGCTCTCTAGTCTTGACTCTGGTAGTCCTCCTCTCTTCTATTTTCGGCTGCTTCCACTACTCAGTTCCAACTGACTACAGTTTGTTGGCTTGGCTGGTCCAGTCGATTGCATTCGTTCTCTACGATCCCACGACTCGCTCTTTTGTCTGACTCAATATACATAGTAATTGTTTTAATTCTACCTTCAGCTGGGATCCATCACAAAGTTGACGACTTTCGGATCGTGCATGAAGCCCCGCACTATTCAAGTTGCCGTCGCCAATCATCCTCCCCAGCCATTGCTCTATTAATACTACCTTGCTGCTGATTCTGTTGGTTGTTGAACATACTTCTAATCTTTGCGACTCTCTACTCTGCGTGAGAGGGCACTATGTCGTTGAAGCAGGTACGTTATACAACACCCTGTAAGCGTGCGAGTTTGAGCGTACTGACCCGAGACAGGAAATCGAGACATGGGTGCAGGCACTCGCTCACTACGACAATAATGAATTCGACGAATCTCTCCGCGTCTTTGACAATATCGCCGACACGTCCAAGATTTTGTTCAATTGCGGCGTTATCCATGCCACATTGGGCGAACACGAGAAAGCGGTGCGTGCGCTCTCTGTACCACCGGCGATAATACAGAACTAATTTGCAGAACAGGTGGAATGCTATCAACGTGCCATATCGCTCGACAACTACCTCGCCGTAGCGTACTTCCAACAAGGCGTCTCCAATTTCCTGCTTGGCGATTTCGAGGAGGCGCTCGCCAATTTCAACGATACCCTCCTGTACCTCCGCGGAAACACATCGATAGACTATGAGCAGCTCGGGTTGAAGTTTCGCTTATTTTCGTGCGAGGTGTTATTCAATCGAGGCTTGAGTTATATCTATCTGCAGCAGATAGAGCCGGGGTTGCAGGATCTGCAATTTGCGTCCAAGGAAAAGGTCACGCCGGATCATGATGTGATTGACGAGGCGATTAGGGAGCAAGCTGAAGTACTTTCCCCTTTTTTGTCTTTTATGGGCGTAATGCTGATTTATTTCAGGGATACACTGTATTTTCAATCCCCGTCGGCGTCGTCTACCGCCCCAATGAAGCCAAAGTCAAGAATCTCAAGACAAAAGACTACCTCGGCAAAGCAAGGCTAGTAGCGGCTTCAGACCGCAACAATGCATTCATCGGCTTCCAAGGCTCAGAGCTCAAGAAAGCAATGGCCATCGAAACAGCAGCAAAGGACGACAGACCAGCCGAGAATATTTCGTATGCCGCCACGAATCTCGTGCAAAAGAATCTCACGAGCAGAAGTCGACAACAGTCCGAACCACCGTTGGGTAGGAATACGTTTCCGCCTACGCCACCGCCAGAGTCGGATAAGGGTTCGTCTGCTAGTGGTTCTACTGGAGGGTTGACGCAGCGTGCCGCGTCGGTCAGGTCGGGGGCTGGTGGTCGTCCGCTCAGGCTGGAATTGGATCGACCCGGTGGTGCAGGCACGAATGGGCGGACGGGAGGTAATATGCCGTCTATGGAGAAGTCGAGAATTGGCTCAACTCGTACGGCCTCTGAGCCTCGAGGACCGCCGTCACGACAATACTCAAACTCTTCGCGCGCGAGGGATGGACGGCCCCGCCTCTACCGCGAGACAACAGGTAGCCGGCGCGGCGATGGCGGATTCGAGTTCGTCCCTGAAGAGGAATATAACGACGAAGTTTTTGATATGTACATAAATCCGCGCACAAACACCAGCGGCTTCGCACCCAAGACTCGCCAACAACAGCAACAACAGCGCTACATTGAAGAAGAACCAGAATACAGCAGCGAATACGAAGACGAAATCCCCGAAGACGCCGAATTCGAAATGGTCAATGAGCAGCCACTACCCCGCAAACAGCGTACTAGATATAGTAACCCACAGTCTCAAAGCTCCGGGCAAGGCCGAAGAGCACCTTCTCGCCGGCGCACAATGCTTGAAATCAGGAAATTCCGCGTCAAGGTTCATGCACTTGAGGATACGCGGTATATCATGATTGAAGCGAATATCGGATATGGCGAGTTTGAGGGCCGAATTCGCGAGAAATTTGGCTTTAGGGGCCTGTTGAGGATACGTATGCGCGATGATAATGATATGATTACGATGGGCGATCAGGAGGATTTGGATTTGTTGCTGAGTGCGGCGAGAGATGAGGCGAGGAGGGAGAATCAGGATATGGGCAAGATTGAGGTATTTTCTATCTCTGCATTCGGTATTGAATGATTGCTAACGAGAACGTAGATCTGGGTTGAAGAAAGAATTTAATTTGTCCATGTTCATGTCTATGTTGATGTCTATGAATTACTGTTTTGAGCGTGGAGTTGGTCAGATGGAGGGTTTATACATACACACTTTGTCGTCGCACTTGTTGCAGTGACTTGACTATCTTTGAGATATCCCTGGAGTATACATTTTAGTTGCATTGAAATTATGAAATAAATTCCTAGGTATACTCAATATAATCAGAGATAGCAGAACACCCAAAAAAGGAATTAGGGCACGCCAAGACCTCGGAGCTCCTCTGCTCCGCCGCTTAATTCGGTGACGTTTGACGTTTCCTTTTGTTGTTGACCTTCACCAGCAATCACGACTACTTGTACAGAGATGACAGACCTGACTCCTTCAGTCCAGAGCCTCTTGCGCGAAAGGCGCAAAGAACTTGCTACACAGACCGAGCTCCCACAGACACCACCCCGCGATTCGAAAAACGTCAATGAATTCCTGAAGGAGGCATACCGCATAGTCAGTCCAACCCTCAGCAAGCAATCGTTACAGCAATAGACTGATATGATATATATATGGACAGAACTCCCACATTCAATCCCTCCTGCATTACCTTCAATCAATCCGCCATTCCTACCTGTCTATCCACACCACCAAAAAGAAACCTGAAGCCGCCACATCATCTATTTCCCCGAATGCGACGACAAATCTACCAACCCAAAACCTGACCGACGCAGACCGCGACTCCATCGATTCCTCAACCGCGTTATTGCTTCGCGACTTGTCGTCTAGTATCTCCAACCTGCAATCCGCGGAACAATTACGACAGGAAACGGAGCGACAGCTACTACACAAAAAGTATGGGCATTTAAGAGGCACGGGGGTATTGTGGCGATGGGCTGCAGGTGCTGATTCAGCAGAAGGTAATGAAGGGAAATCAGATGAGCAGATAACAGCCGAAGAATCGGCGAGATGCGTATCCACTGTAAGGGAGAATGTGCTGTGGTTTCTGAGAAGGAATCTGGAGCGAGTTGCGGAGGTGCAGAGAGGGATGGTGGAGAAGAGGATTGAGCGAGTAAGGGAGAAGGAGAAAAGCGTCCTATACAAAGCTGCGGTTCCGCAGGAGCAGATGATACAAAGGCAACGGCAGCAGGAATGGGAGCAACCTGCAGCTGCTGGCAGGGAGCAGCAACGGAAATACGAAAAGGCGTCTACGCTGTCGGACCAGGAAGCGGCGACGATTGAGTCGCAGTTGTCGGCTGAACAACTCCAGCTTTTTGCAGAGGAGAATGATATGATGCTGAGACATTATGAGGACACCCTGAGTAAAGTCCAGTTCGTCCTCCTCCCTCCCCACCCAACTTTTCCATATCTGCCAAGATATTTTTACTAATGCCGAGCAGGAACGCAGAAAAATCCCTCCTCGAAATCTCCTCGCTACAGCAAACCCTCGTCTCGCACCTCTCCACTCAAGAAGAATTCATTTCGCAGCTCGTCACCGATGCATCCACCACAGCCGAGAATGTAGGCAAGGGCAACAAAGAACTCAAACGCGCAAATGAGCGAAAGAGTACGGCGCAGATGGTGTTTTGGTGTACGGCGGGGCTGTGTGTTTGGTTGATTATTTGGGATGCTATTTTCTAACCAGCCCTGAAACCATAGGGCTGGATGTATATATGTGATAGTGAATGCCGATAGCCTATCTACCAGCTGCCTATTTGAAATTGTAACGTACATCCAGTGAGCCGAAATGAAAAGAAAGAAAAATCCAATATGGTTTGTCTAACCAACCCTTGATCATACCCAACGATACCAAAATGGAAATCAAAATGTAAGAATTACTGAGTCTCGCGGACAACGCTATCAATGGCTTCCGCTACATAATCGACGTTGTGTGTGTTGAGGCCTGCCATGGATATACGCCCATTCTTTGTCTGTTCATCGTTAGCATCTCTATGTTCTCCAGCTAGGTAGTGAGAGCGAACCATATAAATGTGCCACTTCTCCCTCAGAATCTGCACTTGCTTCTCACTCAGCCCCGTAAAACTAAACATCCCAATCTGACTCGTAATGTGTGTCCACGATCCAGGCGTCTTTCGCGCCTCTAACCCCGCTCTCAAACCCTTTCGCATTTCGGCAATTCGGCCGCTCATCGTGCGTAGATCTTCCTCCCACTCGGCAAAGAGTTGGGGGTCATTTAGGATGATACTTGCGATTCGGGAGCCGTAGGCAGGCGGGTTTGAGATTTCGGATCGTTGCAGAATGGCCAATTGGCTGGCGATGTTTGTTGTGCTGGATGCCTGGCTAGGCGCGGAGATGAAATGGAATGCGCCGGCACGTTCACCGTACAGACCGAAATTTTTGGCGAAGGATTGAGCGACGCAGGTCTCGAAGCCTTGTTCGACGAAAAACCGAATTGCCCATGCGTCGCGAGCGAGGTCTCCCGATGCGAAACCTTGATATGCGCAGTCGAAGAACGGGAAGTGACCCTTGGCGCGGACAACTTGGGCGATGCGTTTCCATTGTTCGGGGGTTGGGTCGACGCCTGTAGGGTTATGGGCGCATGCGTGCAGGACGATGATTGAGCCGGATGCTGCGGACTCCAGCGAGGATAACATCCCCTCGATATCGAGACCCTTGGTCTGGGCGGAGAAGTACGGGTATTTCGCGATCGATAGGCCGACATTTGTGAAGATTTGGTTGTGATTGGCCCATGTAGGATCGCTCAGGTAGACAGTCGGAAGGCGTTGTTGGTTTGGATGGAATTTGGAGAGGAAGAGGGCGCCGAGATGGACGGCGCCTGTGCCGGAGATGGTTTGGAAGGATGCTACCTTTTGGTTGTTAGTATGACTTGAAATGAGTTTGTTGGAGAGAGAAGTACTCTGTTTTCTTTGATAGCAGGACTGTCAGCACCAAGGATCAGTTTCTGAGCTGCGCTGGTATATTGCGGCAAGCCTGCGATGGGTAGGTATTCATGGTTGAGCTCTGGGTCATTTCTGAGAATGTCGTCTGCCTGTGACTTCTTAGCATCCAACAATTGATATAAATACTGAAATAAGAGGGAAATACCTTCCTGACAACAGGCAAAATCCACGGCTTCGCGTTGTCATCTCGGTAAGCACCAATACCCAAATCGACTTTTTTCTCAGACGGATCCTTGCGATACGCAGCCATGAGCCCAAACAAGGGGTCCTCTGGAGCCTGGGGCACATTGGCGGCAGTAAAGATGCCAGCTGTCGCTGTCGAGCCCATAATGTGTGATGA
Organism: Talaromyces ruber; assembly: GCA_022813215.1. Classification (NCBI taxonomy): domain Eukaryota; kingdom Fungi; phylum Ascomycota; class Eurotiomycetes; order Eurotiales; family Trichocomaceae; genus Talaromyces; species Talaromyces ruber. The sequence goes on along the minus strand of JAKLMW010000035.1, from coordinate 54,270 downwards.
TAACTGATTCAGACGAGAAATCGGCGTTGGGTTTGTATTTGCAGCAGAAGAAAGGTTGTGGGGTGAAAGTTGGAGATGGCTCTGAGGGCCGGGCTTGTGAGGGGGAGGGGGCGGAGCCATTTTTAACTGCTAATCAGCTGCTGGCTAATTGCAATAATCGCGCAATGCGAAGAACAGGTGTGCGCCCAGCTCGGAAGAGACCCCGTTGTCTGCTGATTTGCAGGTCTAGTCGTGAGATGGCGGTTATTTGATTGTTTGTGTTCACCGGTGAGTTGGCCTGGACTCTGTCGGCGTGAAATGTGGTGATCTCGGGCTCAAGACCGACTGCAGTGAGTTCAACTATGTTCGAACGTAGGAATATGCGACGATCAGACAATTCAGCAGACAATAGTGAAATGAAAGAGAGTCACAATAAAGTAGTTGTCTATACTATGTAATATATCCTAGCTATGACAAAAGCCGAGGTCCGGGACAACAGCCTTGTGACGTCGCAAAATCGCTCACCTTGACTACGTACTCATAACTATTGAAACTGACATATTACTACTCATACTATGAGGTAGTGTAGCACTGAACTCGAATATAACCGACTAGACTTCGAATACACTACGTGTAGCCATCACATGCGACAGGAACACATACAATCAGCCAGGATAATAATCATCGATCTAAGAATCCATCCCCGGAAAGCTCGTTGATATACCCGAAGGTCCACCTGGTCTAACGCGGCTAAATACGGTCAACCCGTCAAAGCCGTCGGTCTGTGAGAATTGCAGATTGAAATAAGAAAATGTAGATGGCTCACCGCCACAGCTTGAAGCAGATTCAGGCCACATTGACGAGTGCTAGAGCACAATTTTTTTTTGTCATGAGACTATGCGCGTAATTTGTAGGTGCAAGTTACAAGAACTTGCGTAAAGCGGTAACATATTCCCCGACATTCCTGCAGACTCACTCCCACCTTACCCCATCTTCCGTGTCCAACGAGATCAGGTCGCGACAAGGACATTCTTGAAAGGTATACGTTCGTTCCGGGCAGGAAACCGTCCAGAAATACTTGTGCATCGACCGAATTTATTCTGGAAGCCGCTGGCAGAATTAATATCTAGCTTGGCTTCGCTAGTGTCTATCATCTATAATAGCCATGCTCAATTCCCGCCTTGTCTTCTTGATGCTGTTCACCAGCATCAACCCCGATGCAGAATTTATATCACCCGCTTTCACCTCTGGAGCTTAGGCCCCCGGGGCCCGGAAGACGAATATGAATCGGCATTACTGGATTCACCATGTCTTCACGCCATCGGGGTACATATGCGAGGTTCCTACGGAAGCAGGCCTGCGGGAAGATAGGCGAATATATACACCCCAATAGCTCTAAGGGAGCTTGTTGCAGGGATGATACCGCATTTGAAGAAGCTGGTCTTGTTTCTGTTTTCAGTGCCGTTAGACACTGACGGTCAGCCAATCCAGCCTTGGGTTGGGTTTGGACAGCAACCAAAAGCTCGGGGTTCGCTAGACTACCTGTCTATCCACGACGGGGCACAATTTGTCGAGCGACAATTAAAGTTATTGCAAGAGGACACCGATTTCACGACTTTGAAAGTCCTCAAACTTCCTCGCATAGATCTAGAGGCTTTGGAATATCTGATCGCTAATTGCCATATTCCTATACTCACACAGCTAGCTGTCGACCTCGGACCAGTTTATTATCGTAGTGTGAACCATGACTATTTCCCGGCCGCAAAGTCTTTTTTGCTTGGTCTGCCAGCTTTGTCTGTTTTGCATTTATCGTAATGGCATTCAGATCTTGCTACGAAAGCTGTATTAGAACATCATGGTTCGCGTTTATACGAGCTCTCCCTATCACCATAAAACAATCGGAGCTTTACCTACGGCTGTTGCAGTATTGCACAATATTGACAAGCCATAGTAAGCGGAGTATGTAAGACCCGTAGACATAAAATAGACATATTCCAGGATTGTTCTTACAGGAGTCTAAAGGGGATTATAAGGCACACTCTGGGACTCGCTTTCCTAAATAGGCAACAATCCTGTCAACTGACTGGAGCATTTTCGTGTCGACCAGCACGCGTTTCAAGTACATGTATCTATCTGGTTAATTCTTTGTGCTAACCTTGAAATTTTGACACCCCAAGCGCGCAGTAACGTACAGCACCCACAAATACATCGAAGCCTCATGTACAAGGCCTTATTTGGGGAAATGTAGTGACCGAATCTCAATCCTCTGGTCTAGGTCGGCATGTATAAATCTATCTAGGTGGGCTGTTGCCTCCATACTGAGCAGAATATATATGATGTATGGTTCTCTTCCCACATTTTCCTGATTCTATAAAACGCGACTCTGAAAACTTCCTTGTTTCGTGGAGACCAGCGAATTTGATTGATTGTCTGATCCCTGCGCTCCGTATCGATTGATCCGAACACCCTTGACTTGTAACACCATTAAATGTGGCTTACTTTTAGTTCCTGGGTCCTTCACCTGACATCTCTCGTCGCGCAACTGAGCAGCAGTTGAGTTGTTGATGGTTGAGAGATCAGGCCGAACAGGTGACAGAGCCAGACCTGCCGCTGCATGTCATTGGGAGGCTGTCCACCCAGCGCGTAGGTCTTGAGCAAGAGCAGTCGCTCAATACTAACGAAAAAGCAAAGAAGCCGCTGTCGTTCTGCATGACTTTTCTGGCGCTGAGCATCTGCGTGTTGCTCGTTTCGTTAGACGCAACAGCGCTGTCGGCCGCGCATTCCTCATAAATGCTAGTCAGCATATCGATGATGCAGACCTCGCTACCGACATCATGGTGTCGTTCCGTATGTTCAACAGCATGACTACTAGCCTTGCAATTGGATTGACAGTTTTCTACAGCGCATCGCCAAGCTCGGCCAACTAGCAGGCGAACTGGCGATCCTCCACGATGTACGGGAAGTAGTCGGGCTCGTCACCTTCTCTCCGCGAAATGAGCCATTTATCTGATCTTGGATCAAGTCCATTGATATCCTTTCATGAGCTAAAAGCGCGGATCAAGTTGATGTTCGCGATGCTGGATATTGATGCTCAAATCCATGAATGACAATTGAATTGTATGTCTAGTCTGCCTTTCGATTCATCGCTGCACCCAAAAATGTACCACCAACAGAATTGAATCCTCAGTCGTTCAGTTCGTTCATTCGAGTGTGGTCGAGTCGTGCGGATAAGTAGATCAAAGGACATGGAGGCGGCGGGTTCGGAGTAATTTATTTCTAGTTAGGCACTGCCGCCGAGATCTTCAAGCTGAAACTACGCAGAGCTCACCTACCCCATCAACGAAAGATCCTATCTTTACCCTCCCTCTTCGATTTCACTTTTATTGTATAGCGAACTCAGCAGTTTTTGGAAATATTTTTCCACCTTCAGCTTCATCACGATCTTTACATCATCCCATAATGGCCGCTAAAAAGGCAGCTGGCAAAAAGGCTAGCCGCCCGTCGTTCGACTCTATTATCGAGGCTGGTAAATGCGTACTCTCCTTGTGGCCTACCGCAAACTGGGACTAATTACTATTACCATTGAAGAACGTCTTAACCGGAAAAAACAAGAAAACCAAGCTCTAGCAGACCAGTTGTTGGGCAGTAAAAAGAGAAGAGCTAGTGCGCCAGGGCCTGGAGTTGGCAGCAAAAAGATACCTGCCGACAGGAGCCTTGCGAGCAGAATCGGTGTCGTGAAGGTGAGTGTTGGGACATATTGTTTTTCCTGTACCCTTACTTTTGGTAAATCCGTTAACTAATGCAAATTCCAAATTGCAGCGTTCAGCATCCACATCCTCATCCTCAAAGCCCAAACCCAACCCCATCGTTACAGCCCGCGCAACAGCAACACAAACCGTAACCGCCAAAACGACCTCCCGCCGCACACGAGAAGATCGCATGCTAGAAGATATTAGGGGCAAGAAAGATGTGAACGTGGCACCCCGCAAACAAGCAGAGATTTCTATCAAGGGAACTGCTGCCACGGGACCGTTTGTCGTCGTTGGAAGAAATTTCGCTCCAGGTACCAATGCCGCCGATATCGAAGCTGCGATGGGACCTGTTGCTGGACATATTGTTGGAGTTCATATAACATCGCATACACCATACGTCAATGCGCAAATTGCGTGCGCGGAGAAATGGGGCGCGGATGCCATTGTAGCGCAGTTCAATGGACAGAAGGTCGGGACTTCTGTTATTTCTCTATGCTCAAAACTAATGATTAACAGGCCGACGGTCGAATTCTATCAATCGAATACAGAGGTGGTGGCAGCCACTACTTCGCGCCTACCTCTGGCAACCGTGCTAGTAACTACGACGCCCTCAGGGAACAAGCAGACCGCGAACGCCGAGAGAGGAAAAACGTGGCCGAGCCTCAGATTCATGATGGAAGAAATGGATTCAGTGATCCGAAAGGGCGCCCTAGGCGAGCTGATGGTAGCATCAAACTGTACAGCGACAAAATGATGGTCGATGCTCCTACCATATCGACCTCAAAGCGTGGTCGTGGATTCCACTAATCGGTTTTAGTAGCATGCGCATACTATGATATGACAGATTCCCTTGTATAATAATATCTTGGCTTTTTTGGAGTTGTTGGGTAGTTAAGCGGCGTCATGATATTAGATGGACCTTGGTCGAGTGGGTGTTATGACTGGAACATGAATCATATGCATCACAATCTAAATGAATCAATGTAAATGTCTAAAAGATATGATAATGCGAAAATTGAGACCGACGAAATCACGTGTAATTTGCGGCGGAGATTCAATGCGGAGGTTGCGGAGAACCAAAGTCAAAACCAATCCTCATTTTTATTTCGAACCTTCTTATTGCTTGCCCAATTGACATACCCATCTTTTCGTTCGCATATAAGCTTGGAAAGCGTCAACAATGAACCATGGACTGAGACGTGGCACGCAACATTTAACGAGACAATGTTGCAAACAACTCTTTTCGCAAACCCAACGCAGACGCTATGCATCAGACATCGTAAAGAAAGAGTGGTCAACACCACTCGCAAAAATCCTTGCTGATGCGATTCGGGTATGTCTATCCCACTGCTATCCTACGAAAAAGACGCTATTTTAACAACAGATTCTAGACAACCGGCCCAATCTCCATAGCAGCCTACATGCGACAAGTCCTCACAAACCCCGACGCAGGCTACTACACCACACCAAGCAGTCAAAGCAAAACTGAGGTATTCGGCAAGAAAGGCGACTTTATTACATCACCCGAAATCACGCAGATATTTGGAGAGCTTGTGGGGATATGGACGGTTACAGAATGGATGGCGCAGGGGATGCCGAAGGATGGTGTGGAATTGATCGAGGTTGGGCCGGGGAAGGGGACGTTGATGGATGATATTTTACGGGTGAGCAATACCAAAATGATGCTGAAGGACTACTTGTCTGACTATTATTCTTTGGTGATTAGACGGTTCGAAATTTCAAGCAATTCTCGAAAAGTATTGAGAATATCTACCTTGTTGAAGCCAGTGCGCCGTTACGAGAAGTTCAGAAGAGTCTGCTTTGTGGGCCGGATGCGGTTCTTGAAGAGATTGATATTGGTTTTCGGGGTATCAATAAGCATACTGGAGCGCCTATTGTTTGGGTGGAAGATATCCGGTTATTGTCATACAGTGAGTGAGCTTATACTCAATCATGAATCTGGTTTTTGGCTGTACTAACACATGGGAGATGACAAAATGCCGTTTATATTTGCCCACGAATTCTTCGATGCACTTCCCATACATGCCTTTGAATCTGTCCAGCCAAGCCCTGAACCTGAACAACAACCGAAACAACGGATTATGACCCCAACAGGTGCTATCACATTGGACTCTCCAAGCCAGACCAAGGCCAACAATAAGCCAACCGCCGGTCCACAATGGCGAGAATTAATGGTCGCTTTAAACTCCAAATCCGTCCTTGAAGACGTCAAAGACGGACCCGAGTTCCAACTCTCCCGCGCCAAAATATCCACTCCAAACTCTTTACTTCTTCCCGAGATTTCAGAACGGTATAGAGCACTCAAATCCCAGCCCGGTTCTGTCATTGAAGTCAGTCCCGAGAGCAGGATATACGTCGCTGACTTTGCGCGAAGGATTGGGGGATATACACCCCCCGAACCGAAGCCACCAAAGAGGAAGCCTGGAGAAGTCGCCAAACCGGTTACTCCTATCGATAAGTCTGCAGCACTAAAGAGGAAGGAGCGTCCTTCAGGGGCTGCCTTGATTCTGGATTACGGCACATCATCTACTATTCCTGTGAACTCCCTCCGCGGTATCAGACAACACAAGGCCATTTCCCCATTTGCATACCCCGGACAAGTCGACGTTAGCGCCGATGTGGATTTCATTAGTCTCGCTGAAGCTGCTGTCGAAGCAAGCGAAGGTGTCGAGGTCCACGGACCAGTTGATCAAGCAGAGTACCTACATTCACTCGGCATCGCCGAGCGTGCGGAGCAACTGCTCAAACTCATGCCAAAAGATAGTGAAAAGCACAAGACGCTTCAGACAGCATGGAAGCGATTGGTCGACAAAGGGCCCAATGGGATGGGTAAGCTGTATAAAGCTCTGGTTATAGTCCCCGAGAATGGGGGAAGGAGACGGCCCGTTGGATTTGGAGGTGGTGTCGTGGGTTGATACTGTAACATATTGGAAAGTCAATGTATGTATAGAGCTATGTAATAAAACAATTATGGAGAAGAGTTTATAAAGGGTATCATTTATATAACCGCGTCCAGCGCATTCGTCACTTCTTTCTCTTATCTCCTCTCCTCGAAAAAGAAACATCAATACTCCCGCCAAATATCCTCGACATAGTCCTTCGTCAACCTCGTATCATTCCCAAACTTCTCCTGCCACTGCACAAACCCACCCTCCAAAACATAAACTTCTTGCTTCTTGCTCTCCTCTACACCCAAAGTTCGCTCGCGTTCGCGCGCATATCGAAGTGCGGCGGAAGGACCGCGTTGTTGGCTGAGAGCGCAGTGGAAAACGACTTTCTCTTTGTCGGCGAGAGTGCGCACGAGTTCGGGCATGCGGTAATCCAGGGAAGAGCTGCGGACCCAGGTTGAGGTGTGGATGTGGCCGCCTACGTGGTCTATGTCGAGTCAGTAGTTTTCAAGGAGCGAGTAGTGAGAGAGAGGCCGGAGGTACCGGAGTCTCGGACGTCTATGATTGCTAGTTTGTTGGGTGTGCTTGTTGAGAGGAGGAGTGATGAGAGGACATCGCGACTCATGCGGGGAAGTGTGCCGATTGTCATTGAGGACATGTTGTCTTGCTTGTTGGAGGTTTGCGGTATTGTAAAGGGACAAAGGTTACTTCTGCTAACGAAGTAGCAACATGCTATAAAATCAAAAGGACTTATATTTCCAATATCTAAACTAATCAGTCGTTAGATATTGCGGAGCGGCGGAGACGCCGTAAATTCACGTGATCTCAGAAATTCCACGCTTCTTCAATTTCCGCAACATCTCGATATCAACTCTTCAAACACGTATCTATGCTCCACACCCAACGCAGTTCGACTCGGCAGTGAATGCGAAGCGAAACTAATTCACTCGAAATATTGCTTGAGACGCATTATATACAATAAATTAGCCCGCCATGGCGGTGCAATCCTCTCTCCTGAGATGTGTTCGCACATCCTCGACACCATTCTCCCGTGCTCTGCCCATCCGCAGCCACTTTTTCGCAGTCAATCAAAGATTCGGCTACGCCACAGACAATGCTCCTTCAAATTCAAAAGCGACTGAAACAACAGAATCATCCTCCAAACCACGAACCTCCATATTCGACGGCATCAACACCACCAGCACCCCATCACCATCCAGCGAAGTCGCAAACGCGAATGTAAAACTCTCCGAAAGCATAGCCAACATCCGCAAGGACGTCCAATTCATCAGAACACCCGTCCAAAACAACCGCCCCACCCGCGAATTTACCAGAAAGCCGAATATGGCAGCTGCACGAGCCCAACAAAAAGCCAATCGGGAAATGGACAATCTCATGTCCATTTCCAGAGGGGGTATCTCTGCTGCTGCTACCCGCCAACAACAACAACAGGGCCTAGGAGATTCCATGGCGTCGTCAATCGACTCTGCAGAACCACCCTTGACCCCGAGGTTCCGCACTACACCCATGAAACTAGGCACAAAACTTGGTCGTCAGGTACTCGTCTCCGCTGACCGGGGCACAGACGTTGCAGCTGCCATTCGTCTGGTGCAAATAAATTGCGCGGTTAATGGAATTAGGAGACAGGCTGCGTTGCAGAAGTTTCATGTGCGACGGGGTCAGAGACGTAAGGATCTCAAGAGTCAAAGGTGGAGGAAGTTGTTCAAGTTTTCCTTTGATGAGACTGTGAAGAAGATTCAGAGGATGAGGGATCAGGGGTGGTAGTTTCCCTTTTGTCAATGTAAAGTAGTGTGTCATTTGGGTAAGGATCAAAGCTGGAGGGGGACTATGTTCAGATAGATGTATTATACATATGCATATTGTTTCTTTTTTTGCTAATCATGTACTTCTATCTAAAAATTCAATGTACAGAGGCATGATACAGTAAATAAACATAGCCATGTACGCCCTTTTCAATTCGTTGTCGTCGTTCGGTAAACAAAACCAAGTCAACTGGTTAATCCTTCTTTCCATATCCTCCATACCCATACCCACCTCCATTCGCAGGCGAACCCGTCACTGAAGACGCAGGCGAATAGCCACCATACCCATTCGACCTCCCACTATTCCCATACGTAACACCACTATTACTTCCTCGCCTCGTTTTTGTTGTCGTCATCGGACGTCCCAATATCCCTTCTCCCCTCCAAGCCCCCGGCCCACCGCCACCGTGACCACGCCTTAAAACCCTCTGATAGTACGACGCAAACAACGCCCCAATCCCCGCCGCCATAAAAAAGAACACCAACTTCGTCAACAAACCCAAGAAAGTAGTGCCGCTCTCTCGGCCATGGATATGTGGTACATCATACTCATGATCTAGCCAACCAAGGCTATCCGCTCCGGAAACCCAACTTACTCGAAACTTGAACGTCAAGGGTTCTCCACGCACAACTTTTGACCCATGGCCCGCCGTCCAGGGATTTCGCGCATTCTCGATTATGGCTGCATCTTCTTCCTCATCCGACAGTTCTGTGTCTGCTGTTTTCGGGGCATGCAACTCCGGCAATGAGTAAGCCACGCCGGCAACAACGTAACCGGGCGATTTCGCAGATCGTGGTGGCTTCTTTTGCTTATGTTTCTTTGCTGCTGTAACAGATGATAGCGCTTCTTCCTTGCGGGGAGACTCGACGGAGCTTAGACGGTGCATTATGAGGTTCATGTCTGTCCAGATGTGTAGGTGGCTCAGTTGCAACGTCCCTTGTAGGGCGATTGTGAGGGGCGTATATGGCGGGCCATTACCATTACCGCTTCCACCGTTCAAACTTCCAGCACCGTCACCGCTCACATCCACGACGTTGTATTCACTTGCAAAATCGGTTGTGGCGTCCAAGGGAATCGTAGGCACACGACATGTCAGCGGCGCATCGGAGTGGACGTAGTACTCTAGCAAATGATACAATTCGTCGGGGAGAGAATCAATTGTGCAGGAGATAGTTTCGGTGACGCCGTATTGTAGCGCGAGAGGGAGTGAGGTTTCGTTGCATGTTGGGAAGGGGATGTATTGGAGTCGGCCGAGGTCGTCTCTTATCTGCTGGTCGTTAGCATGTTTCCTAGACGATTGTAATGAAGAGTGTGCGTACATGTTCACCTGAATCTCTGAACGGTAGAAAAGAAGAATTAGCGATCAGCGCAATATTCTCAGACTAGGTACTCACATCGTCCTGTTCAAACAACTGACAGGAATCGACTGTCCGTACGCATATCCAGCGACATCTTTCGAGGCGGGAGAAGCAGCGAATACTCCGCTCGACAGGAACAGCCCAAGAACGGATATGTAACGTTGAGAAAACATATTCACAATACCGAGAAAAAAAAATCAAAATGAAAAAGGCATGACCGTCGTATATACTGTCGAGTGGTGTTGTTGCGAAAAGACCACGCCGCTTGTTTTTGGCTCATGCTTTTTGCGGAGAAGGGTCCCACCGGTTGTTGGCGGCGATTAGCTGCGGTGGCGAACTGAAAGGGGCCAAGTTACATGTCTATAACAACATTCATGAATCTGGCTTGAATTATAACATTATTTTTCGTATTCAATTCTAATCATTGCTATTGGTTATTAAGGAATATCATACTGTTTAGACTGTATCACCCGAATTAGGCAAGGTTGGCCCTGGCCTTGAAAGCCTTGATGAGACCGGCAGTGGAAGAATCGTGGGCACTACCTGCACCAGGAGTCTCGAGCTCCTTTTGAATGTTCTTTGCAAGGACCTTACCCAACTCGACACCCCACTGGTCGAACGAGTTGATGTTCCAGATGGCACCCTCGGTGAAAGTCAAGTGCTCGTAAAAAGCAATAAGGGCTCCCAAGGAAGCAGGGGTGATCTTCTGAGCGAGGATAGAAGTGGTTGGTCGGTTGCCAAGGAAGGTCTTGTGAGGAACCAAGTCATCAGGGGCGTTTTCGGCCTTGACCTGCTCAGGGGTCTTTCCAATCATCAAAGCCTCAGCCTGAGCGAAGAAGTTGGAAGCAAGCATGCGCTGGTGCTTGCCGCCCTCGACAGGGTTGTGAGACTCGACAGCAAGAAGGAAGTCGGTGGGAATGAGCTTGGTGCCTTGGTGAAGAAGCTGGAAGAAACTGTGCTGGGCATTGGTGGCGGGCTCACCGAACAGGATAGGGCCGGTGGTGTACTTGACGTAGTCACCAGAACGGGTAATGGCCTTTCCGTTGCTCTCCATGGACAATTGCTGAAGGTAGGCGGGGAATCGGTGGAGGTACTGGTCAAAAGGAGCGACCAAGTGTGTCTGAGCTCCGAAAAAGTCGCTGTACCAGACACTCAAAAGACCAGCAATGACGGGAATATTCTCCTTCAAAGGAGCCTCTCGGAAGTGCTTGTCCAAGGCATGAGCGCCGGCCAAGAACTGATGGAAGTTGTCGTAGCCAATGTAAAGGGCAACGGAGAGACCGATGGCACTCCAGACGGAGTAACGTCCACCGACCCAAGATTCGAATTCGAACATGTTCTTCTTGTCAATACCGAACTTGGTGACCTCAGCCTCGTTGGTAGACAAGGCGACAAAGTGTTTGGCGATGTGAGATTCGTCCTTGGCAGTTTCGAGGAACCACTTCTTGGCCGAGTTCGCGTTTGTAGTGGTCTCAGCGGTGGTGAAAGTCTTGGATGCGATCAGGAAGAGGGTGGTTTCGGGGTCGGACTCTTTCAAAGCCTCAGCGATGTGAGTACCGTCAATGTTGGATACAAAGTGGAGCTTCAAGTTGGGGTGTCCGTAGGGTTTCAAGGCCTCGGTGACCATGACAGGGCCGCTGCGGATGATTAGTACACTTTCAGATGAATTGATCCAATGGCTTACAGATCGGAACCACCAATACCAATGTTGATAATGGTCTTCACGCTCTTGCCAGTGTATCCCTTCCAGTCACCGCTGCGCACCTGCTCGGAGAACTCCTTAATGTGCTCCAAGACGGTGTTGACACCTTCCACAACGCTCTTGCCATCAACTTGCATGGGCTCGTTGCTGACATTGCGCAGAGCTGCGTGGTAGACAGCGCGGTCCTCTGTGAAGTTGATGTGCTCGCCCTTGAACATGGCATCGCGAAGCTGTTCCAAGTTAGCCTCTTGGGCAAGCTTCACCAAGAGGTCAAGGGTCTCGTCGGTGACGAAGTTCTTGGAAAAGTCGAACAGGATATCCTTGCCGTCCACAGTGTTGGTGAAGGTACGGCTGAATTTCTCGAAACGGCTGGGATCTTTTTCGAACTCTTCCTTCAACACAATGCTCTTGCCAACAGAGGCATGGTGCTGCTGGAGCGCTTTCCACGCGTCCAGATCGGAGGCTTGCTTGAAACCGGGCATCTTGATGACAAGTCTGTAGAGTGGCGCGGACGTCAGTGCGGGGTCTTTACTTTTGCTGCTGTTACGAGAGAGCATGGTGAACGTCTGGCACAACTTACATGAAAATCAATTGACAGCAAAGTCGATTGACAGTGGGAATCAAGAAGAACAGAGAGGTATTTTGCGAGATGTTGTTGTCTGGAAAGTTGGAAGAAGGTGGTGGGACACGGGTATAATAAATAACGTCACGGGTCGAGGGGCAGCGGCGGCGTGGGGGAAGGCCTAGCTCCTGATCGGGTAATTGCGACTTGCTCTACGTACTATGAATATTTTTATTTTTCCCTCTTTTCTTAACGGTCTTGGACTCCGGGAGACCGCGGAGAAGAAAGACCGGACAAAACGTCAGTCATTCGTGTAAAAGATTTATGTTAAGACTTCTGTCGATTACTTATTCGACTGCTCTGGACCGACTCGAATTAGATTGTTCGATGTACCAAATCGACATCAACACGTTTGGTATGAATCAATTAGCAATGGATTTATTTCTATGAGGTACTTTAATTGATCAGAAAATAGGGTCATACCCAGTGTCATTACACGTACAACAGTGCATTAACCGACAGGGTCAAATTCACGGTGAGCTTTCCGTGCCCGTCGGATTTGCAGGATAACGTATATCCGAGTCCTAGTCAGCACCAGCTTATTCATACTTATTCATGCTTATTCAGATTTCCAAAGTGATGTCATGTAGTCTCTCATGCCTATAATCTATTCAATTCTTCGTAAAGCGTAATAGTAGTAGCTAAAATGTACACGCTGAAATGTATCGAGTACAGTGGCCTTTGATTGGTTGGTTGAAGGCTTGGTCAGCCGAGCTCCCGTTGGTCAAGCCTGACAAGCTAATATTTTGCGGTTGGGTCTTTGGGAAGCTTCCTTCCATCTTGGTTACCGGCACACAAAATTAACATCACACTGAATGAGATCTTCTACTGTCCTTGCTTAGTTGCAGTCCTGTGATTCATTTTGATCGCTCTACTGGCTCATTCTGACTTGCGCTAGACTACAGCATCCAAGGCAGCATCTGTACTATTTTCTATCAGCTGGACGACTGGTGAGGTCGACTGTCAAAGATGTACAACCCTTATCAAGGTAACAATCCTGCATACAATAACATCCAGACCCTTGACTGACTTCTTATGTTGTAGGTTCGCACCTCTATGGCCGGCCTGGAGAGTATGGAAGCTATCCTGGTGCGCCTCCAGGCATGGGTAAGTTTACGACGTTCATCTTAGGTCGACTGTCTCTAAATCTTATAATTAGGCGCCCCTCCAGGTATGGCCGCTCCTGGGACGTCCCTCCCCCCAGGGATGCAGCAAGCGAACGCGCAACAGCCAGGTCGTCCCGGTGGCTTCCCAGCCAACTTTCAGCCTCCTCCCAATATGCCAAACATCAACTTTTCCGCACCAGTCATTCGACTCGGTACAGCAGCTCCTGCGAAGTCGGCGCCACCCGATGGAACCGGAAGAACCGGTGAGGCGACTCGACGAGCAGGACTCGGCGCTACCAGCTTTGAATCACAGCGTCAGAATATCCGCGATGCGATGATGCAGCTCCAGCCGCCGACAAAAGAGGAAATCCTAAGAACTATATTCGTTGGTGGTATTACGGAAGGAACAGGTGGCGATGATGGTGTCGAGCGTATTCTGCGTTGTGCGGGCAATTTGAAACGCTGGATTCGTGCCACTGATGCTGATGACAAGCCTTGCAAGTTTGGATTTGCCGAATACGAGGATCCCGAAAGTCTCAGCGTTGCGTTGGAAATTCTGAAAGATATCGAGGTTCCAGTGAAACGACAAATGCCAAAAGAAGGAGGCGACGAGGACGCTGCTGAAGTGGAAAAGGCCAAGTTACTGGTATGATCTTTGCGCAAAAAAGGAAGATGCATTGGATATATCTAACTTTTACAGGTGGTATTTGACGAAGGCACTTTAAAATACGTCGAGCAATACCAGTCTACTAGGAATGAGGAAGATGATTCCAATCGCGCCGCCCGTCTAGACGCTGCCCGCCAATCGCTTTCCACCGTGCTGTCAGAATTGACGCATCCAGTCGTTCCTCCACAAGCTGAGGATGCATCTGCCGTTGACCGCGACGGCGACGTGTCTATGCATGAAGCAGGCAAAGACTCCGCGGAAGTCGTTACTATTCCCATCGCCGCCGAGGACGAGCTATCGGATATACCAGCCGAGATGCGCGAGACAGTCGCCAAGGAGATCGCTGCTTTCAGAGAGCGTAGTAACCGTCGCGATCTCGAGCGCCTTCGTCGAGAGGAGGAAATCGAGTCAATGGAGCGTGCGAGAAATTCCGGCGGTCGTGTGAACAGGTTGGCCTCGCCTCCTCTATCGGCGCCTAGTGGGCCTGCCGGAGGAGTTAACGGAGTTCCTCTTGGACCCCGCGATCGTTCTATCGCTAACGCACCCTCGGGGCCTAAAGGATTTGGCGTGCAGATTCCCAAGGAATACCATAAAGGGGTTTCATTTGTGAATGGCTATGGAGTGCCCGTTGGCCAGGAAGATGAGGATACCGATGCCAGTGACGAGGAGCTTGAGCGCCGGAGACAAGAAAAGAGAAACGCAGAGTTGGAGAAGCAATTCCTAGACCAGGAACGCAGATGGCTGAACCGTGAGCGCAGTCGTACAGCCGCCGTTGAACGTGAGAGGAAGCGTGACAAGGAAGAGGACGCCAAGCTTGAGGAAGCCAAAGAAGCTATGGCGAAGCTTCTTCGCGAGTGGGATGATGATGCGGAAGCTAGTCGCAAGGTGGAGGAATATTATGCGGACCATGGAACCTGGATGCGCAACCGTGCGGCTGTTCGGGGACGTGAGATCAAAGCCGACGAAGCTGATCGCGCTGCCGAAGGACGCGAAAAGGCCCGATCTGCTCAACAACGTGAACAAGCTCGTGGCATGGCGGACGACTTCCTGGCTCGTCAGGCCGAAGAGCTTGAAGCACAACCCCAGGCACCACGTGAACCTCAGCGATTCAAGTTGTCTCTTGGTGCAGCGGCACAGCAAAAAGCACAGGCTGCCACGACCCGCCGCACTGTTGCTGAAGTTGAAGGTCTACTAGAAGACGAAGAAGAGAGCGCTGCTACGACAAAGCGTACTCTCGTTCCAATCAAGTTTGATAGCGCTGCAGAGGCATCCGGTCTCACTGACGAAGAAAGAGCTCAGGCTGTCAGACAGCTTGCTGCAGAAATTCCTTCGGATAAGGAAGGTCTATGGAAGTGGAATGTCAAGTGGGAGTTTGTCGACGAGTCTGTCCTTGGCGAGCAGCTGAAACCGTTTGTCGAGAAGAAGATTATGGAGTACCTTGGTGTGCAGGAGGAGATGTTGGTTGATGTTGTTGAAGAGCATATCCGCCGCCATGGCGAGCCTCAGGAGCTGGTCGAGCAATTGGCCGAGGTCAGTTTTTTTCTCTATATTGCGTTTAAAGTTGTCTGCTAACCATCTATCTACAGGCATTGGACGAGGAAGCGGAAGTTCTAGTCAAGAAGCTGTGGCGTATGATTATCTTCTTTTCTGAAAGCGAGAAGCGAGGTCTTTCGACATAAGGTACCTAGCAAATTCCTTTATCTATCGACTGTGTGGCGTTCTCACCGAGAGCGCTGACCCTACCAGCTTCCGGATAATAAAAGCACAGCACACGTGAGCTATTCTATCATTCTTCCAGGACAGTCAACCTTGGATATAAGCACCTAATTCAGACAGCCGAAAAATGTGCTATAACCCAGGTGGTACTATATCTCGAGTGCCATACAAATAGTAGAATTTGTTAGTAAAAAATGCCTAGAGAAAGGAGAGATTCCTAGGTATTGATTACATAATCATATAGTTGCTAAGGCCCTCACTATTCTCTAGCGTATCTGGCTTATTATTGATTGGTTAATATTAACCATATTAACCTCTCCCTATGTCTGGTTATAAGCACTTTTGTATGAGAGGTTTGAAATTTTAGGTGCTTGTGCTAATAGCCAGGTGTAAAGCGCATTTGTATGAGGAATGAAAAATTCTCAAATTTTTGGTGCTATAAGTCAAGTTGCGCTGATATCCGGGGATCTTATATCTTATACCCAAGGTTGACTGTAGCATCAATTCAGTGATTTATATATACATCGGAGAAAACTGCGAGATGTATCAGGCACCCCGCCCATCCATTGGCGGAAAAACCACGGCCGACGTGATTCCGCCAACCAGACGCAGTGGGGGATTGCTCGGGCTACTTTTTACCCGCAAAACGACCCCCGCATACAAAACATTCTCTGCCGCAGTCACTCTCGTCATTGGAGGGATTCGGCTTTTTTTTTTTTCCAGGCACGGGTATATACGTAGTACAAAATGAGAGGGAAAACAGTGGGCGTGGGATGCTGTAGTCCAGCGGATTTAAATATCTCATGGCGCCTGATGGAGGCGGCATTTGTGGTGGTTCTGGAACGTGGTACTTATAGCTTGGATATCCCCTCAATTTATATGGACCTTTCTTTTTCTTCTTTTCTCTAGTTTATTCCTCATTATTTTTTTTTGTGTGCTTTTGTATAGTATTGAGTCACAATAATACCCTTACCTTGGTACTTTTGAAGATTGAAGTCGCACACAATGGTCAAGATCACAGGCTTTCTCACGCGAGACGTGAGGTTTCCTGTAGGTGTCGTCATCTTGCTGTACAGGATGAGTACAGAGCATTGACATGACTGAAACAGACCTCCCTCGATAAAACCGGCTCGGATGCCATGAATGCTGCTGGTGATTATTCTTCTGCATACTGCATCATCAAGACTGATTCGCAATACGAGGGTCACGGAATGGTAAGTATCCCCACCCCCGCCGCCAAAATTACATGCTCACCATAAGATAGACGTTCACAATTGGCCGCGGCAACGATATCGTCTGCGCCGCCATCAGCACCATCGCACCCCTCATCGTAGGCAAGGATCTAGACGAAATCACCGCTGACTGGGGCAAGACATGGCGCTATCTTGTTTCTGACAGTCAACTCCGCTGGATCGGGCCCGAAAAAGGTGTCATCCACCTCGCTCTCGGCGCCGTCGTCAACGGTCTCTGGGATCTATGGGCCAAGACCCTCAACAAACCCGTCTGGCGCATTGTGGCCGACATGACACCGGAAGAAGTCGTGCGATGCATTGACTTTCGATATATCACTGACGCTTTGACGCCCGAAGAGGCAGTGGCGTTGTTAAAGGAGGTTGAACCCACGAAGCAAGACCGCATCAGGGATGCAGAACAGAATAAGGCTGTGCCTGCTTATACGACTAGTGCGGGTTGGTTGGGATACTCACACGAAAAATTGAGGGCGTTGTTGGAGCAGAGCGTCAAGGATGGCTTCAAACATTTCAAGCTCAAGGTGGGAGGAAACTTAGAGAATGATAAGATCCGTTTGAGGATTGCGAGAGAGGCGATTGGGTATGATAAGGGGAATGTTTTGATGGTTGATGCCAACCAGGTATGTCTCTTTACTCTTTACGTGTGATTATTTCGGCGGTTTCTGACTAGGGTAGATTTGGTCCGTCCCCGAAGCCATCGAGTACATGAAAGAACTCGCCCAGTTCAAGCCCTGGTTCATCGAAGAACCCACCTCCCCCGACGACGTCCTCGGCCATGCCGCCATCCGTAAAGCCCTCGCCGACACCCCTCACGGCACCGTCGGCGTCGCAACCGGCGAAATGTGTCAGAACCGGGTGATGTTCAAACAATTCCTCCAGGCCGGCGCCCTTACCGTCCTCCAACCAGACGCCTGCCGCGTCGGCGGCGTAAACGAATGTCTCGCCATCTTGCTACTGGCACGCAAATTCGGTGTTCCCATTGTGCCCCATTCCGGTGGTGTCGGATTACCTGAATATACGCAGCACTTGAGTACTATTGATTACGTTGTGATTAGTGGTAAGAAGAGTCTGTTGGAGTACGTCGATCATTTGCATGAGCATTTTGAGCATCCGGCTAGTGTCAAGGATGGATATATTGTTACGCCGCTGGAGCCTGGTTATAGTGTGCAGATGAAGGCGGATAGTATGGATGAATATGCGTTTCCTGGTGAGCAGGGCAAGAGTTGGTGGACGACGGATGCTGCCAAGGTTATTTTGGATGGGCCTCGTATTTGATGAATTGGATATAGCTTAATGTTAGTTCGTATATTGTTAAGTCAAAATAATATCTTTGTTGGCACTTGTTGATGTTACCTAGATAACATAGGGCGAGACGGGGTTTGCCTATCCCAACCCAGTTCGTGCGGCCACCGCTATGAGGTGCGGCATGAGAGCGACCAAGATGCGGTAGCAAGGGTTAAGTGACGCTGCCTTACCTATTCTTGGTATCGAGCTCTCGGTGGTAGACTCCTTATCTGAGACGGAGAATACGGAGCCAACGCCGCAGAAGTTGCTCGCGCCAGATGAACGACATTTTCGAGTGCAACAAAAAGGTCAGATTGTCACCGTCTCAGCCTCTATGAGTCGACATATCAATTTTCACAAAAATTTGGAGTGCATTTGCAATTATGGAATAAAGTAAAGTGATGATGTATCATTTTGCTTCCTGCAGAACGCCGAATACAATCCGTACTAGCTTGTGACGATGCTATAAAATTTAATGAACAATGGACATACAGCCTACTGTGGTCCGCTAACCTATAATTAGCTTGTAAAAATAAATGATAGATGGAACTAACGTGCAGGAATAGGAAAGCATTGTACAGCAAACGTCAGAAGGGGCCAGGACTCAGAATCATCTCGATATTGCGTTGGCATGTGACTCCAGACACTGCCCTATGGACATCCGGATGCAGCTTCGCATATCTGGTTGAGAGAAAGGATAGTGTCATCATCGTCCTGAAGATCAAAGAACAGGTTCAACCGAATTCTATCCACATAGAGCTTATTGTATCAAGGAAGATCGAATCAAGAAGGAAAGGATAATGCGAGTCGCTTTAATATGACAATGGCACTAAGCCAAGTTTGGACAAGGGACGCTGCTGGCTGCTTTAGGCAGACACATCAGAAAACTGACCTATCTTCTTATAAACGGAAGAGAGGAACGACCATCATACCGACAGATTATTCCTTCTCGAAGAGTTCGTAAAAAAGGATCCATTGATGTGTCATGACCGATGTGGAGAGTTCTTCTATTGTGCGGCGATGGAGATGGTGGAATTCGGCATAGTAGTTCGATTGTGCGATCAGAAGGCGAAGGAGCCGCTGGCGACAATGGATCAGTACGCCTGTATCTTATCACACTGTCTCGACTTTCTCCACAATGTGCAATCTTTCATCTCTCATGGAAACTGTCATGATATGAATACGAGAACGGAACGACCGGCGTGAATACCTGGCCAGAGCGATCGTAATCAAACAGTCAGCAATATTCGCAGGCATAGGACGACATCCTGGAGAGATTTGGCTTACAGTGGAAAGATCTTAGTTCGAGAACTGTGCCTCACGCGGAACACATCTAGCGAGTGAGCCAACAGCGTGGTATCCTGGTCAGATACAGACAGATGAAAGGGCGAAGCTTGACTTACAGTAGGAGAACACAAAGTGATGATCAAGACAGACCTTGGTTTCACCAGCAGCCTGGCTACTCACAGTGTGCACCACGAGGAGGTGTCTGGCCTAGGCAGAGCAAGAGAAAGTAAAGGGCCAAAAATGGGTGCCGCTCTCCTGGCTGGGGCTGCCAGGGTCCACGCACTTGAATACGGGCTGGGCATGTGCTGTGCTTCTCGGAATATCTCTGTATATTTGAAGGACTCGGACATTGGCCTCGCCAAAGGGATGCCTCTCCCTGTCCTTGATCTTCCTCAGTGAAGCGAGCACATCTGGAGAAAGGAAAAGAGGAAAGGAAAAGGAGAAAGAAGAAGACGGAATGGAAGAAAGGAAGCGGGAGGTCCACTGCTCGACAGGAAGGAGCGTATCTGCATCGGCAAGAACCCCCTCAGGTGCATCTAGGGAAGGTAGTCGCCTAAAGAGGAAGGAAGCATTGTTCCTATGTCGGCGTACTAATATTCTCTGATTGAACAGTTCATACTAAGATACATTTCTGGTAAGAGCGTTGCCTTGCAATTTTGTGTTTATATGGTAGAGTATACCACGAGTCCGAGTATATCTATCCATGAATTTGCCTGGCACTAGATCTAGTATGTATAAATCAGTCTACTATGCAAAGCGGAATATGAACCAGTGAAACACAAAAAATGGAAGCGTTAACATGGCTTCTGTTTTGGACTGCTAGGAGTATAGGATCAGGAAGACAAGAATAACATCATAAAACGGGCGGCACCTACTATCTCTCGTAGGTAGGGTTGCGTGTCGACGTATTGGCCGATCTCGGCTTCAGCTTTACCGCTCCAATGTTTACTAAGCCATCTTAACAAATCAACAACACAGTCCAATGCATTGCCAGCAAATCAATTAATCGGTCCAATTCCACACTTCTTTAATAAAGTCAATTTAACTACATGAAACAGAGGGTGCCCTCATGAATTCTTCCTGTGTGGCTCTCCGCTTTACTAGCTACTCTCTGCGACGGTCAACATCGACATCGATAATCATTCCGAGGTTGAGACAGCTTCATCAGCAACACCAAAAACTCAATTCAGCTCTTCGTCCGCTCAGGACCCCAAGAAGTTTCAGCACTACTCGCTACAATCGTAACAATATGACATCCACACCATCAGAAACACTCGAAGATCTCTGCGCTCGCGTCCAAACCATTCTCCCAGAACAATTCCGACAAGATGCATGGTATCTCATCGTCGTGCGTACACTCCACCTCCTTTCTGCATTTCCACCAGTCTGAAAATTGAATAGACAGCAGCCCTGGTCGGCTGCAACAAATCCACCGAAACAGGCACGCTCTACACAAACCTCGTAGAAACCGTCTCCGAAACAGAAGAAAAACGTATCAAAGCACGCCTCAGCGATGTACTAATGAAAGAATGGACTCTCGTCGGCGTCACCCCCATCGTCTACGCAGTAACTGCACTAGGTAAAGCCGAAACCGCTTTCTACGAAAAGCGAGGTCTCAAGCTTGAGGAAGCTCCTCCTTCAGAGGATGGGTTACTCGATTTTCCCGATAAGCGGAAAGACATCGATTTCAATACGCACATTCCTGACAGAGGCACCAAGTTCTTGCAACAGCTATATCGGCAGAATCTAGCCCCGATTTGTGCTTCGTGGGGCTCTTTTGCAGCTGATTTCATGTGGATGGAGAGAAGTGTGATTTATGGGTTGTTTTTGTCGGATCATGAGATTCTATCGGCTGTCGAGGCGGAGTTGGTGATTTTGACGGGGATTATGATTCAGGGGCTTAGTGCGCCGACGATCTGGCATCTGAGGGGGTTGAGGAGGTTGGGTATTTGTGAGGAGGATACGGAGAAGGTGCAGCTGGCTATTGAGGCGGTTGCAGGCTGGTCAGGGAGGAGTGTAGAGGGCTGGCCTAGAGTTAAGGATATAGGTGATATTTAATCAGCGAAAATTTAGGTTCTTGGGCACTTTGCGAGGATGCATGGGTTGGAACACTAGGCTTTCAATCTTAATATGATACATATTTTTCGGAGTAGGACTCCGGTCATCATCGTACAAGAACAAACAACAACTGTGTTGTTTTGCTACACCAGCGAGGCTGCTCGACTGGTAATAAGTTCGTGACCCAGCTGTCCATCAGCTCTACGCAGTCCTTGATACTGCGAGCCAAAATACATGCGAGTCATGGGATGTTGTTCCATTGTGATGATCACAACTCAACGCCAGTTGATACCAAGAATCTTCAACGGACTCTTCTTCCCTCCTAGCGCTTCATCACTGGACTGCTCGAGGATTATTCGTGGGTGGCCTGGCTAAAGTCAGTATGGAGGTTGTCTGTTTGTAATCCATCAGAAACATACCCTTCACATCTAGGGCCAGCAATCGATACTGGAAGTTCGGTTCATCCAAAGGCTTGATCATATGTACATGCACAATGCCCTCATTCAATGGTCCCTCCACCTAGACACTCTTCATCAGTATGTTGTGACTGAATATTGTTTCAAGGAATGACCGACATGAAAGTTGATCCTCATATGCTCTCTACCCAGTGTATCTTTCTGCATAGATGTTCTGATCGGTCGTTAATTGGCAGCCCTAAAAGAAGGGACGGAGACGTACGCAATAGGTCTGTTCCTAGTCCACCGATTACCCGTCGGTTCGCCGTATGCTTTGATCTCCTTGCTGTTTCCGAGTAATGATGTGCATCGTGGATCTTCCTTAATACGACTAACGGCCTTTTCGAATTGCCAGGTTTTGCTATTAGGTGAGAAAACGTCGGTATATAAAAGTGTCAAAACGCCGCCCTGTGCCACAAACAAATTAGACCAACTCACAGACTCAAGCTTGAAGACTGAGAGTTATGAGTCCGCACCGTCATGACAACACCAACAATTACAATCACAAAATTGAATGATTGCTGCGTAGCTCGAGCTACTTTTTCCTTTCCGCTCAATTCTGCCCATTTATATTGGCCGTCGTCCGACATGACGGATATCTGTTTCCTAGTAGGACCGGAGCCATTGCCGCCGAGACTATTCTGTGTTGCATAACGCCGTGTTGTATGCGATGGTGCTGGTGAAGCGGTAGTAGATGTAGAAGCTCGGAGGATAGGTGTGGTCGTGGTTCCGCGGACCGCGAGTAGAGTTGGGTTATGTAGGAGTGAGCGATACATTCTGATATCTGGTCAGAATTGGCATCAGATACATTTGACGCCTGATGCTTGAAATGCGTGGTTGATATAGTCTGGAATTGCTATCGTTAAATTTTGACCGATGCGGAGACTCTCATTGCGGAGATGAAGGACTGGCCGCGAAAGCTTGCAAAAGCGGCGCTTTGTCAGGTGCCTGTTGCAAACGCGATACGCTAAACTGAGCTGGGTAGCTGCAAAGATTGTTCTGCCCAATCAAGGATCGTTCCGTAATTTGCAGACTTAGATCATCTCCGACCACGTTCGCTCTTCGCTGCCAACTTGGATGTCATCTTTCTTACTTGTTTATTTGCAACAACACAGAAACCACCACCCACACCACTTATACCACCCGAATCTACACCTGCTCTCAAAATAGTGTATTAGTGTCAACAATCACCATGAGTGCCACCAAGGCGCAGTCGCAGAAAATCTTCGAGAAGTTGAAGACAAAGCCAGCAAACAGGGTAAAGTCACCCCGCCAACCAAGAAACCCCTTTCACCGAGTCGAATCAACGCATGCTAATTCTCCGGTTGTCTGTAGCTATGCTTTGACTGCGGCTCCAAAAATCCAACATGGTCGTCGGTGCCTTTCGGTATTTACCTATGTCTGGATTGTTCGTCTCATCATCGTAACCTCGGGGTCCATATCTCCTTCGTTCGCTCCACAAACCTCGACCGTATGACTCTCCCCCGTTAGTAAGAATCGTCAGGATTGTACTGATAGATGCAGAATGGCAATGGGAACAACTTCGTATAATGAAAGTCGGCGGCAATGAGTCGGCCACCAAGTTTTTCCAATCGCACGGAGGTTCCGCCGCATTGGCCAGCAAGGATCCTCACGTCAAATACGAATCGAATGCCGCTGTCAAATATAAGGAGGAGCTTAAGCGAAGGGCTGCTCAAGATGCGAAAGAGTAAGTTTGGTTGTTTCGGATTCAGATACGTAACGGAGATTAAGAAATATGCAGTTATCCAGGTGAAGTTGTTGTTACAGACGTCGCGGGCACGCCCGGCGACGGCGCTGCAACACCTGCTGGTGAACCAGACGACGACTTCTTCTCTTCCTGGGATAAGCCCGCCATCAAGCGCCCCAGCAACCCGCCTTCGCGTGTCGGTACCCCATCAAACGCCAGTCGCACCGCCTCTCCCTTCTTGAACGCTGGAGCCAACGGAAATGGTGCGAGATCCAAATCGCCTCTTTCTGCGAGTGATAAAGACGACACATCATCACCTCCCCCTACAGCCGTTCGAACGGGAAATGTCGTTAGAAAAGGTCCCACTGGCGCTGGTGCTAAGAAGGGCAGTATATTGAGTTCTAAGAAGACGCAGAAACTCGGCGCAAAGAAAGTCGTCAGCGCCGACGCAATTGATTTTGAAGAAGCTGAGCGCAAGGCAAAGGAAGAGGCGGAACGTATAGAGAAATTGGGCTACGACCCGGAAGCTGAACAAGCCGAGTTGGAAGCTAAGGAGAAGGCCGCGGTTACCACCACGATAGCGTCTCCCACCCCGATTAGCCCTGCTAGAGGAGGCTTTGGCGCGACTGGAAAGGCACCTGAAAAGAGCGCAGCCGAGATGGAGCGTCTTGGAATGGGTATGAGCCGTCTGGGCTTTGGACAGGTTTCCAAGCCCGCAGTTGCGAAGAAGCCTGGCTTTGGCGCTGTGGCTCCTGCCCAACGATCGACTGCCGATGGTATGATATTATTTTTTAGGTCTCTTGATGCTCTTCGATACTAACAGACATATAGAAGAAGAAATTGAACAAAACAGAACACGCTTCGGGGCACAGAAAGGTATCTCATCCGACGAATTCTTTGGCCGAGAACAATTCGACCCTTCAGCACAGGCAGAAGCCAAGACTCGTCTCAACAACTTTGAAGGCGCCACATCCATTTCCAGCAACGCATACTTTGGCCGACCTGAGGAGGATTTCCCAGCCATTGACGATGGATACGGCGATCTCGAGAACGCAGCTAAGGATTTCGTCCGCCGATTTGGAATCACTGCCGGTGATGATTTGGAGAACTTGACGCAAGTTTTGGGCGAGGGTGCTACGAAATTACAAGGTCGGTTTCTCTCCAATTCTACGTGTCAATAATACTGATGAATTTATAGGCGCCATCCGTAGCTATCTTAACAGTTAAATGATTCACGACATGTTCTTGCAGATACCAAATTTGTCATTCAGCTTCCATTTCTCCGGCCCCCTTTTGCATTAATCATGTTGCTCGCTCCGAAAATCGATATTGATATTGGGTTCTTTGTTTCCAGTGCTAGCATGTCAAAAAGTATACCGCTGGCTATTCCCGTTCAGTTTTATATACAATATTGTCTTAGTAATAAGTTCAAGTTGAAATATAGATACACGGAACGCATTTTATATACAAACATACTTCATAAATTCTATTTTGGATTGGTACAAACATCGCCTCTGTGCAGCTCATTAGAGCCAACTTTCAGTAACGATAAATAGCATCAGCCATCTTAACAACCTGCCCCATCTCCCTAACATCATGCACCCTCACAATATCAGCCCCCTGCTGCACACTCGCCGTCACAGCCGCCGCCGTACCCCAAACCCTCTCATTCGCCCTCTCAACACCCGTAATGTGTCCAATATACGCCTTGCGACTCGTGCCAATCAGCCAGGGGAAATTCTCCAGCCCTTCAATTCCGTGTGTCAGATCGGTCAGGTTGCGTAACAACTCAACATTCTGGTCCTTGAGTTTCGCGAACCCCAGTCCTGGATCGAGAATCATGCGCCAGCGCGGGATTCCTGCTTCTTCAGCAGCACGAATTTGAGTGAGAAGCTCTGTGCCGACGTCCCTGATAACGCCGTTCGGGTATGCGGTAAGCTTATTCATTGTCGCTGGCGTGCCGCGCATGTGCATCAATATCACTGATTTGCCTGTGGCAGCCATGGTGGATAACATATTCGCATCTAGCGTGCCCGCGGATACATCGTTGATAATATCCGCGCCCGCCGCGCATGCCTCTGCCGCGACGCGCGCGCGATATGTGTCGATGCTGATGGCTACATTTGCTGCCTCGGGAAGGGAACGAATATGTCGAATTACGGGGATCACGCGGGATAGTTCTTCTTCCGGGGTGAGTTGGGTCGCATTGGGACGGGTGCTTTCACCACCAACGTCAATGATTGTAGCGCCGCTTGCGAGGAAGTCGCGAATTGTGGAGGTTAGTTGCTCGGCGTTGAAGTTTTGGGCGGAATGGAAATGTTTCCCCCCGTCTGAAAAGGAGTCTGGGGTCACGTTGAGGATGGCCATGACATGGGTTTTCTTTGCTGGGTTGGATGGGGTCAGGGGAGGAATGTGTGGTGATAAGGGGCTTGTGATGATGGGGACTGTTTCGGAGGGAGGGAGGGAGTGGAGGGCAGAGATGTATGTGAGGTTTGTGCCCGGTAAGGGGACTCGCTCATGCGGTATCAATCTGTAATTACACGTTAGCTAGTTGTTCCACTGTTCGAGGGGGGAAACTCACTGGCAGAGTGGCCGTAGGACAAATTCCCTTTCAAGCATCAATTTGTGCGGTATATTCAATCGAGGATGAGACACTTTCTCGTCGTTATATAGCAAAATATCAAGATCAATATTTCGTGGACCCTTGTCAATGAGCTTCTGTCTTCCAAGACCATTTTCAATCGCTTGCAGGACATCCAGTAGCTCTATGGGGCCGAGGCTTGTTTCGACCTTTCAAATATAATAAGTCTTAGTTTTGACAGAAGTTTTGGGCAAATAACAAAAGTGAAAGCATACCTCACAAGCCGCATTCAAAAACGGCTCTTGATCAAGAACATACATCGGCGCCGTCTCAAATAGCGAACTTGTTCTTTTGACTTTGATACCTGCCCTGTTCATTTCGGTGCATGCTCGCTCTATCATTGCTATGCGATCACCTATATTGCTACCCAGAGCAATGTATGCTTTGTGGACGTTGCCGCCATTGCCGTTGCTGTTACTAGCTTGTGTTGCCATCGTCCTGGACTGTGAGGTCATTGGATCAAAAAAAGAACCGATATCCCCTGGCGCATAGAGAGATTGTGCGCGAATTCCGCTTTTCAGCGAACCTGGAGATAGTTCTTAGCTGGCCAATTCATACGACGCCTGTCAAGGAATTGGCATTGCCACACGTGGCGTACGCCATTTGTGCATGTCACTAGTCCATGAGGGATGTAAGGGGAGGCTTACTTGAGCCATTCATAACAAATTGATATCTGTGGACTGTTTAGAAAGACGCTGCAGCATAAGAAGAATGATCAAATACCCTACTTACCCTTTAGCTCTCGTCGCTGAAAATTGTCGAACCCTATCTGCCGAACGGAATGAATGAAAGCCAATATATTTTGAATGTAACTGTCTGGTGATATGCTGGCATCTATATACAGCCCTGGTTGCCATGGCTCGTGCCTGGCAAAGAAGAGATCAACAAGTTTGCGACCTTTTATCAGATCGTTTGCTGGGGGGAGTTTCTGGGGGCTTTCTAGAAAAGGCGGATTTGGTTTGGCCGATCTGGTCGGTAGCCGGAGCGGGACCCACATACAATCGGCATACACAAATTTAACCCTAACTTTACTGCAAAAGAAGACGGGACTATATGATTCTATAATCAGTTCTTTCACTTGTTAATTTATTTTTTCTTTTCTACCTCATTTAGTGCTACACAACCAGTTCTCCCTATTTTGACATTCGGTCAATTGATCTACTGCCCATACTCAAATATAACAGACTGAACAGCTTTGTACTGAGCAACTGCGATGTAGTCGTCATTCAGCCTTGGAGCAAGTGTTAGCGACAATTCTCGAACTGCACGATAGGAGGACACTCACTGGAACGCGGCCGGTCCACCAATTTTGAGGCCTTCTTCTTCAGACCACTGGGGCGATGCTACGAGAACAATCACCGAAACATGCAGTCCATATCGGTAATCCTGTGTGCCTACCGCACTGCCAGTCTCGCTATCAAGGACCGTGATGAGATCAGGGACAATAGCCAGAGTCTTTTCTTGACCGGTCACACGAAGGTTCTCGTTCTGGAACTCAATTCTCACTGAATTCGGAGCCTTGCCCTCTTTTTTTACTATACCGAGACCGGATTGTACTATGTCTATGTAACCCCGGCTAAACCCACCACTCATATGCCGCTTGACTTCCACAATCTTTCCGGAGTAAATGCATCGTCCGGGATAAACTTTGAGAATAGAATCGGGAACGCTGATTTTGTCGTGGCGAGCAATGTATACAGCTCGGCCCAGTCGCCAGGCGAGGGACAATGTATGATGCACAGTGCTATTTCGTATTTGGTCTCCATTCAATACAGAAAATGAAATCCCTGCCGCATTGCTATTCATTTGTCCATTAGTTACTTTTTTCTTTCTTTCTGTTGCTTCTTTGATTTTGAAGATTGTCTTACCCCATTTCGGAACATAATGGTCGGAGGAAGTTCTCGACATCTTGATGACTGGCTGCCCGATGATGGATAAGCGTATTACCCTTCGCATCAGATACGGCACAGGGTGTTTCTGAAATACATGCACGTGTAAGAGTCGTTTGCCACAAATTAGGGTAAGCTCGGCCCATGAGATCTGCGTCGATGACTGGTGTCTGTGTCCACGCTGCGGCCTGAATGCCCCGGACTATGTCACATTCCATAAGGAATTGATTAGTATACTTAGCTATACATTTTTTGCACGTAGGTGGTGGTTAGAGGAGTGGGACTTACGCCCGTTAGATCCGCCAACTTCGAGAGAAATGACACCAGAAAGGGTTTGCAATGGCGCAACTGCTTGCACTGAATGTTTAAGTCTAGTCATCGGATACGTGAGTTAGGTGACTCTGGCGGAATGCTGGCTGACCAAGTAGTTGGTTTACTCACTCTTCCCCAGACGGTAAACGCTCAGATAATATGTCTGGTGATCCCATAAAGCCCACTGCCGGTACAACCGCACTGGAAGGGACACTCGTCGGGTCAACAACGGTTATCGTTTGTCCTGCTTGAACCAAAGATAGTGCTGCAAGGAAGCTAAGATATGGGTCACCTCCTCCTCCGCATCCAAGAATACCACACCCTTCTGAGATGAAAACTATATCCGTTTCGGAAAGCTGCCATTTGCCCGAAGAAACCGATGGGCGATAGTCTTTGACATTTTTGGCAAGATCGGGTATAACCGAGGAAGAATGCCTTGGACTGGCATTCACACCTTGATTCCATTTATCGTCTTGATTCTGTGCAGAGATTTCGCCTGTGTCGTTCTGTCCGCTTTGTTCGGTTGGGGTGCCTTGTTCGACTAAGGTGTCTAACGGTGCATCCCCTACAGCGGTAGTGATGATCCTTATTTCTGGAGTCGTTGAGTATGACAGAGCAAGGGTTCTTTTTTCCACTACTTGCGCGTTGACAATACCCTTGTGTGATGCCTCTTCCAAGGTGCGCTGACATTGCCGTGATAGTTCCTGTGCCTCTGATGATGTTTGTGGAATGGAGACTATTTGGTCAATTTTGTGCGATACCCGTGCCATGGCAGCACCGACCGCATTTGCAACATGTCCATATCTGGGTCTAAGGATTTTTGAGACGCCATGGATATTTTCTGGAACGAGATATATTCCTCCACCAACGAGTATTATATCAACTAGTCCTGCTTCGGTTTTCACTTCATCAATCACTGTTGCGAGTAACCTGGCGATTTCCTTTTCAACCTTGTCCAACACGCTTGAAACAACTTCGATGGAGCCTTCTGAGGATTTCTTTGTCAAGTGTTCCAAGATCGGAGACCCCCTCTCAGTGGTAGAAACCACGTCAGTGACGGTCAAATCAGGGCCACCAAATATTTGCGATCTCGATTCGAGTTCATAGCCCACAGAGTCCGGCCCAACAGTGACATTCCCCGTTTCTTGATCAACATGAACCAGAGATCCGCCTCCTAGACCGATACTTCGAAGATCCGGAACTGAGAAATTGGTGCGTGCTCCGGAGAGCGAAGAAAAAGCAGCAGCGGGTCGTGGTAGACCTGTGGGTTGAAGAACACAGGTATCGGTGGTCGTGCCCCCAACGTCAACAACAATAACATCCTTGTCAAATGGACCTTCCTTTTGACACAGAAAAGCTGCCCCCGTCAATGAGTTGATCGGCCCGGATAAGTAGGTCAGTATAGGGAGTCGCTTAGCTTCAGAAGCCGAAATGAGGGTGCCGTTGTTCTGCGTGAAAAACCTAATTGCCCCAAGGTGAGTACAAAAATAGGTAGTGTCCCCTTAAAGGCTTCTTACACAGGTGCTCGAACGCCAAGCGAGGAGAGTGATTGTCTCAGATCAGCGACGGTAGTCTCTGCCAATGGTCTCAAGGCTGCGTTGATAACGGTAGCATTTTCCCTCTCTAGCAACCCGAGACCTGCGATGTCACGAGACAGCGTTATAACTGCAGAGTCGCCCAGTTCTTCTCTGAGGATTCGCTGCACCGTTTCTTCTTGTCGATTTGCAAAGTCAATTGACGTATGGACGCCAACAACGGCAATGTTAAACAGCCTCCGGGCTCGCAAGTCGGTTGCTACCTGCCGTATTTCGTCTTCATCGACCGGTGCAATCAGCCTACCGTTGTCTGTGGGATAAATTAGTCAAATAAGTATACTGTAGGTTTTAGAAACTGTGGTAGAATAGTTACATTCCAGACCACCAGAGAGGTACACCGAAAGCCCCTCGATGATGGCTCGCAGTTCGCGCGGAATCCCAGCAAAGCCTGGCAATTCGCGAGTGTACGGCCCACAGAGACGTAGAAGTGCAACACGCGACAGCTTTTCTGAGTCCCGTTCGATGACAGCGTTTAGGAATTGCTATCGAATTCGCTGTCAGCTTGTCTTTCTTTCTTTTTTTCCAATTTCAAATCACGATCAATGGATTGCATCAAGTTTCACACTGCATACCGTAGTGCCAATGTTAATCCTGACCAGACTATCAACAATTGCCTGGCGAGCGTCTCCAACCTGCTGCTCCAAAACCTTCTGGAGAGCAATAGCAATGCCCTCACCAACATGACGTGTTGTAGGCGTCTTGCAGCTGGCTAGTACACTCGACTCAGGATCTGCACGAGCTGCTTCCGCATCTATCAGGACGGCATCTGTGTTTGTGCCTCCTATTTACCTATCAAAACAACGCCCTTGTTTGGAGGAGTGGCACTCTGGTGGACGTTCACTCACCCACGTCGATACCAATTACGGTACACAAGTGCGACATTGTATTATCGCGTGACATCTGTGGCAGAAACGAATAATTTCTGGAGACTCCGGCAAAGTCAGTACGCAACTGCCTTCATCGTATAACTATGGCGACAATTTCTGTTGCCTACTTGAACTTATGTACTATCGCCAATAATCGTATGCGTTGCTAATTCCTAATTCAAGTAATTCCTGTCGGGCCGTGAGAATGGCGTGATAGACCCTAAGTCTGCTTAGACTACCCAGCAGTCTGGTCTGTCGCTACATGTGCCGACCTGGTGCCAACCAACTCTGAAAAGCGTCCTTTAGCGTGGTGTTAATGTGGAAGGGAGATGTTATCTAACTTGATTTAAGTGGGCTTTCGCTCCTCATTAGCAAAGCTAATCCAACAAAGAGGAAGCCTGTGCCGATAAAGCCAGGCAGACACACGTGGAACTTGAAGAAACACTCTACCAGCGCAATGCCGCCGGAATAAGACGTGCTTGATCAGGTGAAAACTCGTTGTCAGGTCTTGACTCTACGTTGGACGGTGGCGGCGTTTCCTGCCGGTGATAATAAATATCCATGGCTGGCATCGAGACGCATGGCTCGAGAGTCACGAGCTTCATGTTCGCTAGGACTACGACATAGTAGCTATCCCGCTAAGATGCCTACCTGGAACACCATTTGTGCTGCACTGCGAGTCAGCGGGAGCGACACAGCTAACCACTGGGAAAATCCCGATTTAGTTCCCTTGCCTGTCGGTATGTACTGAGCGTCCTTTGGCCGATCCGAGTGATGAGTCTGATGGAATGGGCCTTTAGCACGCCGAACATGGAGAGACTTGGACTTTATCGGTCTATGGAGTACCGCGTTCGTGACAATTTTTGGCTGGCAGGGTGTGTCCTCGCTGCTGTCCATGGGCCTCAGTGTTTGGCAGGCTATTGTTTGTAATTTTGTGGCCAAGTTGATCCAGATTGCCATTGTTATCAGCTTGGGATGGTTAGTTTATCGTTTCCTTATTGTTGTTCAAACAAGACCTAACACAATATGACACCAGGATCGGCGCAGTGTGGCACATCGGGTTCACCGTCAATGCACGCCAATCATTTGGACTATGGGGTTCCTACTTCCCCTTGCTTATGCGAGTCTGTTTATGCTGCGGTAGATACAGCCCTCCATCGGCTTCAAGAAGCAATATGCGGTTCGCTGATGATCAACGAATATCTAGTATGGTTCGGTGTACAGGCATTCACAGGTGGACAGCTGGTATCGACATTACTGTCAACTGTCTTTTCCGGATACCAGCACATGCCAAATACGCTACCGGCATCGGCCAGCATGACAACCAAGGAGTTTGTCGGTTTCTTCATTTTCAATATCAGTGCGTCTCCCTGGTGCCCTCATAGCTTGCTCCCTGTTAACCATGAAGCCGTAGTTTGTATCCCGTTCCTCTATATACCGCCTGAGAAGCTGCGTATTCCGTTTCGATTTACTCTGACCATCAGTGCAATCACACTGATCGCCATGTCGATCGGTCTGATGGCAGCCGCAGGGGACGCCGGTCCATTGGTGCACACTGGAGTTACTGTTCAAGGAAGTTCTAAGCTTGGTTGGGCTTGGATTGATGGTATCACCACCGTCATTGGCGGCACTGTGGTTGGATCAACAAGCCAATGCGACTTTTCTCGTTTTGCTCGTCGACCTGGCAACCAGTTCAAGGGACAAATTTTTGCTTTACTTTTCTTCGGTAATGTCATTCCCGTATTTGGGCTGCTCGGTACTTCAGCTGCCTCCCAGTTGTACGGGGATGTGACTGATCTAGGCTTGTGGAACCCACCAAATATCATTCAAGTATGGTTGGATCGCGGTTACGATGACCCTAAGATTCGAGCTGCAACATTCTTTGTCTCGCTAGGCTTGATTTGTTCAATGGTGGCTATCAATACTGTTGAAAACGGAATATCAGGTGGTATGGATGCTGCCGGATTGCTCCCAAAGTATATCAACATTCGACGTGGTTCCTATCTGATAATGGTTATCTCTGTCCTCATCCAACCATGGCAGATCATTGCAAAGGCATCCACTTTCACTACTGTTTTGAACAGCTTTGGAGGTAAGCTTTCATATTCTTCCTGCTTTTTGACTATGTGAAAGTCCTAATCCGTTGCTATTCTTATTTCCAGTGATACTTGGTCCCTTGATCGCAGTCTTTACCTGCGACTACTTCTTCGTTCGTCACCAAAAAGTTAAGTTGACAGACCTGTACCAGCCATCATCTCAGAGCATCTACTGGTTTTGGCACGGTGTGAACTGGCGTGGTTACGTTTCCTGGATTGCTGGTGCCGCGCCTTTCCTTCCAGGACTGGCGAGTCTAGATCCCAGCACCGCGGGAAGTATTCCTGCTGGCTTAGTCAAAGCATCGTATGCTGGGTTTTTATGCGGCTATGTCATCTCGTTCACTGTGCATTATCTGCTCAACAAGATCTTGCCGCCCCCTGGTCTGGGAAGTTATGATGAGGTCGATACGGTATGCTCCCTTATCCTTGTTTTTCATTAAATATGAAGCTGACACAGACTGCATTATCACAGTTCGGCACATTTAGCGATGAAGAAGCAGAGAAACTGGGTATACGCATCCTGGGAGCCAGTGAGGTATTATATGAAACTGATACTGTAATTCCTAACAAGTCATTGGCATAAAATACACTAGTTTTGCCTTGGAGCGGTTTTAGGGGAGATATAGTTTGATTGACTGTATGAAAAAGTTTGTCTAGTGCTGTTGAAGTATTCGTAGAGGCTCTCCCATTTGTCATACCAAACAGGGTATATTACCGAAAACGAAGTAGCTCCGTCATGCAAGATCTGTGTATCTCTCTGCTGGCCATTCTATACACATAAGCTGCCACAGAGCCCAACAAAATCAGCCCCAAAACAAGCACATCTTGAACAATGCAAAACTAAGGTTTGCGCCATGCAATACTGTTAGATCACGCTATCATTATGTGTTCTGCCGCCATCGCTATTCCTGCATGCTCCACACCCAACCCAGAGCTCTCCAGGCGCCATTATAACTAGAGTGACTTATCACCAACAATGGAAACTTTTTAGGTACACCATGCTACCATCCAAGTTCTAAGATTTGCCTATAGTGTCAGCAGATATTCACTCATCTCCTTTCAAAATGGTGAATGAGCTCAGTTCCCTAGCAGCTTACCATGAGGAACTTCAAAAGCCTGGCATTGTGGTAATTGATTTCTATTCACCCACATGTGGGCCTTGTAAAGTGAGTAGAGAAGCTACTCGGGATGACAATTATTTGACTATAGTCTGACTTGTGTTTGCTGAAAACCAGGTGGTGGCGCCTCTTTTCAATGAGCTAGCATCTGAGATGGTGAATACTAATGTTAGGTTCTTCAAGGTAGGAGATATATCGTCTTTTCATATATGTTACACCAGCTAACATCCTACAGGTCGATGGTTTGGATGACGAAGGGGCCAAAGTGCAAAAAGCTGCCGACGTTACATGGTGGCCGACGTTTGTGATTTATAAAAATGGACAGGAGCAGTGGCGTGGGAAAGTTCCAAATCCACCGGACCAACATCCCATCGCGGCGTTGGCTAGTTCCCTAGCAAAAATAAGGGAGGAATAGTCGATCTATGTCAGGTTTTTTTTTTTTTTTTTCATATAGCATTGTTATGTGAGTGTATCAATTAAGACATAGATATATACTAGAGGTCTTCTTCAGTGTGCATGGGGAAGATAACCTTGTGGATTTATTCTCGGTATCAAGATATAATCATCCTTCCGGTCTGGACCCATCTTTCCATCCGATCCTTACCAAACGTCGC
Source organism: Talaromyces ruber (assembly GCA_022813215.1). Taxonomy (NCBI): domain Eukaryota; kingdom Fungi; phylum Ascomycota; class Eurotiomycetes; order Eurotiales; family Trichocomaceae; genus Talaromyces; species Talaromyces ruber. Next base: position 19,462 of record JAKLMW010000035.1, on the reverse strand, counting down.
TTCTAAGAACACCTTCATATAATCATCAACTTCCTCCGGTGCAGCTTCCACGAACAACCGCTCAGCTTCTGACATCCGCACAATGCCCAGCTTTGTCTCCAGACATAGTCTGCTCCAAGTCTCAGCCGATGAAGCCTCCCAGATCCCTAGCCCTGTAGTGATCACCATGGATCCGGTACATTGCGGTACTCTACCCAGCTGCACTATTGAGTAGACTGCCTGAATCCCAGCGGCCATCATCCACGTTCGTTGGGTGCTTTCCGCGACTATCCAACAATGCCAATTAAGGTTTTCACGGTCGTTGACATTCGGGACATTCAGCCGGCTGTAGAGCTGGCCCTCTGTGGTGGCCGAATTGGTACTAGTGGATATAATCTGGCTGGAATGGTCAATCATTGCGTTCACCCATTGGTCAAGAATCGGCATCTGGCTCTCCGTGAAATGACGGAGACGGATATCTCCGTCAATGAGTCCCATTGTGAGATATATTAGCAGGGATTGGACTCTAGCTAGATGATCCATTGAGTGTAAGACATGATAGTCTTTTCCAGGTGAATCCTCGAGACCATCAGTGGCTACCAGCCGCCGCACTCGTTCTTCAAGGATTCGAAAGATTATTTGCTCGTTGGTGGCTTTTTTGTGAAGATAAGACGATAAAGTTGTATACGCATCCTGCACACATAGAGGCATTCGTGCTTTGTAAAGAATTGCATGGATAAATGGATTGCTGCCTTGATCCACCCACTGCGCGAGCCATCTGTGGAGCATGGCAACGTAAGACAATAGTCGCTCATTGTGGACAGGTAGACCTGCAGAGACGCTCGTAAGATTGGACCCAGATTCTAGTGGGCATGAATAGGTCCAGTTCGGCGGTGGCGGTGTCTTGGGACCACTGATACAATCATACAAGCCATCTACTTCTTCCAGTTCTGACAACTTGACATACGAATAGGGCGAAAGCTCAGAGCCACAGGTATTCTTTAGATGCCGACTATACGGTATATTCGGCATATTGTCGTAGCCATGAACTGACGCATTATCGTCTTTGTATAAGACGAATGGAGTCTGCTTTGCGGGAGGGTAGGTGCATTCGATGCCTTGTCTGCGGCATCGCGCACACTGTGGAGCTTGTCTTTCGCACTTCCGCTTTGCTCGGGCGCAAGGCGTACACGCATTCTCCATTTGCTAGCGTCTTGTATTATTCATAAGATGCAGAATGAACGACAATGACTGAACTCACATACAAGTGATGGTCAGGAGGATGGGCGTTAAGCAGCGGGAAAGCGTCTGCCAGTCTGCGGGCGCTACCCGCTCTGGATTAGCTTCCGCAATCGAAATCTTGCATCAGCCAATAAAACTACTGTATGGTCAACTAGTGGGTGCGATGCCCTCGCGGGATAGTCAAGCCCTAAGTTCACTACTCCGCTCCTGGATGGATTCTGTACTTTGCTGAGCAGGTCAATCGATTAGTTGAAATTAGTTAGCTGTTCATGAAGGCTTCATTACACTTGGGCGGTGATATTATAAATATGGTTTCTTCGCCTCACACTCTTCGCACTCGTCCTACTCTTCTGCCGCCGACAAATGTTCGTTTCTATATCTTCATAGCTAGAACTTCCTTACATCAATCAAAATGGATCCGGAAGTTTTGATGCAGCTCTTTAAGGGGCTGTCTGCCTCAAATGTCACCAAGACAATTCATACAGAGCCATATCCAGCCATCTCACCATCTCGGCCTGGACTAAGCCAAGCTGGAAAGATCGTTCTGGTCACCGGCGGAGGGACTGGAGTAGGCTTCAACATCTCAAAAGCATTTGTTCAGGCATCAGCCGCCACGGTGATTATCATCGGCCGTCGTGCAGATGTTCTTGCGAAGGCTGCCTCGGATCTCAGACAGGAAGCTATATCCGTCGGCACAAGTACCAAGATCATTGACCGCTCTGTTGACGTTCTTGACTCGGTGCAGACCGATGAATTTTGGGATTACCTTGCTACTCAGGGCATTAAAGTCGACGTATTTGTTGCCAATGTGGGCAAGAGCTCGGTGCCTAAATCGTTGATCCAGCTTGGTGCAGCCCGTGTTTGGGAGGATTTTGAGATCAATGTCAAATCGCCGCTGTTCTGGGTGGAGAAGTTCCACAATCAGGTTGGAGATAAGAAAAAGGTCTGTAATTACTACATAATACTACAGCCACGTACTAACGCTTGCTAGTATCTGATCAATGTGTCATCTTCGGTCATTCACATGGCAGGATATCCAGGAGTTGGCGACCGACCTGCGTATGTCTTGACCAAAATGGCAGGCACAATGCTCTTTCAGCTTACTGCTCAAAATTTGTCCCCTGAAAAGATGCAGGTGATCAGCTTTCATCCTGGTTCCATCTACAGTACCGGTTGGGAAGCAGTAGGACTCAAGATTCCTAGGGAGTCATTTGACAGTAGTAAGTCCTCATCCCAGCTTGGAAGGCGGAAAGATTAGTTCCAGATGATCTTTGTGGGGGTTAAACAAACTTTATAGACGATCTTTGTGGTGCCTTTGCCGTCTGGGCCGCGACTGACGAGGCCAAGTTCTTACATGGTCGATTTGCTTGGGCGTCCTGGGATGTTGAGGAGCTCACTACTGGAGAGCTTAGAAAGAGAATTGACGAGGATCCCTATTTTCTCAGAGCCACGATTTCGGGCTTGAACGGCGCCAACTTAGCATAAGCAAGAAGATTGAAGACAGGTGCGTCTTTACCACACCATTTCCATACTGTCTGTCTAACTTTTACTGTCAAAGTTGAGCAGCACCTTATTTCTGAAAACGACTACATGTGGGTACGTAGATAATTTCTCAAGTACTGTGAATTCAATGGAGGAGAACAAGATATATGTACTCTCATTTAAAGGGCTTTAGAAAAGTGAGAAGTCAAAGGAAGCAGCCGAAAGTAGTCCTTATGTCCCGAGATCACCACTATCTGTCCTATAAAACCTCATTGGCTATTCTGTAGGTATGCTTTAGCTAACTATCAGGAAATCAGATCAACACATTCGTTGACAACGATGATATCCAGCCTCGTATCTACCTGAAGATGATCGCTCATTATGTCAGTACTAAAAACCATGTATTCCATTCCAGATCATAGAATGAAATTCATCTTTGTGTACTCGGGATCATTGTTCAATGCACCATAAGTGGTTGGGACCGTATCATTACCCATGACAAATTTTATCAAATTTTGAGAATGCAGATATTTATGACGCGAGAATAACACAGCCAAGATGCCCGCTCTTTGCAAATCCAACTGCTTCTCGGACGCTATATGCTCTTCTGTCACGGATTTCACTAGCAGGTGGGAGTACGGAAGACGTTCATCGATTGTGAACACCTTATCTGTGTTCTTCGAGTCACTTTCGATAAATCATCTCAAGTAAATAGTGGCATTCATTCACTTTTCTATTTTGGCCTTGGAAGAGTCTCTATCAATTTACCAACACTCAATCATCGTTGTCTGCATTTATGATGAGCCTGACCTTGATCGAAGATAGACCTTCCGAGTTAGGAAATGTGTTATAATTAGCCCTAAAAAGCTGTCTCCCAGCCTGTCCGACGTGTTGATAATCTGCCGGATCGAAATCTCCGTGTCACATAATCACATATGAATCGTTTTGAACTGTTGTCCAATATGGGTTTTTATTCAGACAGTCGACCTGCGATGAGCAACCACTCAAGCATTTCCCAATTCCAGAGCAAAACCATGCCATTATGTACGTAAATGCTATACTACGTATGATTACTGATCAAGCAATCCTCTAATTTGAATCCTCCATGAAAGGAATGCAACAACCAACCAATCACAGGTGACTTCCCCAGCTTTCGGGGAGCCGAGGCATTTTCATCTTGGGGCCCACCGGAAAGGCGCCCTTCATAAGCTGATCCGTCGTCACAAAGTGCCTCGGCCGTCGCACTTCCTCACGCTTATTCACCTCCAACTGTTAGCCGGACTCCACGTTTACTTTATCTTCTCCATCTTCATCTTCTTGGTCCTTGCTCTACATTTCAACCTTTTTGTCAACTTTTACTTTCTACATACTCCTCTACCAACGACAGACGTCGACAGATTGACACCATGGCATCTCCACGTGGGTTATCTCATTCCCGCCACCAACATCGCGTCAACGAGCGCAAATGGGAACAAAAGCTGACGATTATTGTCGAATAGAGGTCCTCCGCACTCCCATCACCGATCTTCTCAAGATCAACCACCCAGTCCTCCTGGCCGGTATGAACGTGGCCGCCGGCCCAAAGCTGGCTGCCGCCGTCACAAATGCCGGTGGTCTCGGTGTCATCGGCGGTATCGGATACACCCCAGAGATGCTCCGCGAGCAACTCAACGAATTGAAGGGATACCTCACCGATAAGAATGCGCCATTCGGCGTTGATTTGCTTTTGCCTCAGGTTGGTGGTAACGCGCGAAAGACCAAGTGAGTTTTTTCTCGGATCACATGACAAATTCTCTCGCGCTAATTTCGATCTAGCCATGACTACACCAAGGGAAAGCTCAACGAGCTTATTGATATCATCATCGAGAGTGGCGCCAAACTTTTCGTCTGTGCCGTCGGTGTGCCACCCAAGCACGTTGTGGAGAAGCTCCACAAGGCCGGTGTTCTCTACATGAACATGATCGGACACCCCAAACACGTCAAGAAGTGCCTCGAACTCGGCGCCGACATTATCTGCGCTCAGGGTGGTGAGGGCGGTGGTCACACTGGTGATGTTCCTACTACCGTGCTCATCCCAACCGTTGCCAAGCTCGTGCAGGGACACAAGAGTCCCCTGACCGGCGCTCCTGTGCAGGTTGTTGCTGCTGGTGGTTTGTTTAACGGCCAGTCCGTTGCTGCTGCTTTGATGCTTGGTGCTTCTGCTGTCTGGATTGGTACTCGATTCATTCTCTCTGAGGAGGCTGGTGCTTCCGAGGCCCACAAGGAGGCCGTCCGCACTGCTGGATTTGACGACAATATCCGAACCATCATTTTCACTGTACGTTCCCTTCCCCTCCTGTTGCACTTGCTACAGATCACTAATGAATACTAGGGTCGTCCCCTCCGCGTCCGCAACAACGCATACATCACCAACTGGGAAGAAAACCGCGCACAAGAGATCAAGGAATTGACTTCCAAGGGCATTATCCCCGTCGAGCACGACTTTGAGAACCTGTCCGATGACGTTGATGATGAGACTCTGGACAATGCGCGCCCCTTCCTCATGGGCAAGGTTGCCGCTGTCGTCACGGAGAAAAAGACTGCCAAAGCTATCGTTGATGAGCTCGTTACTGATGCTTCTGCATGGTTACAGAAGGGTAATAAGATGATTGCTAAGTTGTAAACACTATATTACTATGATTCCTTTTTGTGTTTAGCATATTCTTATTGCATGAGTGATTGTTGTCTAAATTAGTTTGAAAATGTACAAACTGGACTGGATAGGGTCATATCTGAATACCCATAAGAGTCGTACGATCTTTCCCCCTAATGTATAAAAACACGGAGGCAGTAGTCCATAGCAGTCCTTCAAATAGTCCCCTTCGCATTATACACAAATTGCAAGACTGAGCAACCAAATTTGATCATCATTCTATACCCACAATCCCATTAACGATACGTAGTCTAAGAGAAAAAGGTAAAGAACCACGCCATTCTGGATTCACATAATCTCAATAAATCTGTGTGAAACAGGCAAAAAAACAAATAAATTGTCTTCCCATCATAATCAAACCCTTCCATCCTTCCCTTTTTCGTCCATCCATCAATCAATCACTCGAGGAGAAAACCCTTGCTTCGAGCACACACGAGGGTTCTTTTTGAGAAAGAGGGCGTATGATAAAGAGCTTTTCGTCCATGCCATGCCATGCGCGCTTGTTCCAAATCAGATTTGTAGTCTCATTTATTTTCTTTTTTTTTTTTTGAGGTGAAGGCGGAAACAGAGAAAGAGTCGAGGCGCTTATCGGTACTTGACGAAGCCGATGTCTGAGGACTTTTCGCGGAAGCACTATTTACAAAACAAAGTCAGCGAATATGTTGTAAGCTGGCGAAGGGTGGTCAGAAGACTAACCTGACGGCAAACCAACAATCCGTACTTGCGGATGAGACCGGCCTTGTGAGCGCAGACACGGCTGGAAAAGAACATGTTAGTACATAGTCATGAAATTCGTGGCAGTTTTTTCGCATTATTTCTGGCGCTTGATGGTTCTTCCAGATGTCTCGCTTCGTTATTTTATTGCGTGTAGCGTGTGGCCTTGATCGATATTTCGACATGGTCCATTCCCTGCAATCCCTCTATCTGCTGCTCTTTTTCTCATCCTCGAAATCTTCAATTCCGGCTCTTTCAATAGTTCTCCATCATTTCCTCCAACCATCAAGCCCAGACCAAAGCGAAACAAGGACAAGGGCAAGGGCAAGGAATCCTTACCATTCACGGCTGCCCTTGCCGTATGTGCGAGGGCGACTGTACCAAACGTTCTCGTGCGCCATTTTGTCTTTTCGAAGAATTGATCTCGTCGGGAGAGAGATTCGGGTTTGCTGGCTGCGTGGGATTGGCGATGAAGGGTTGTCGACGTTCACGAAGTAGCAGTGTAGGCGAAACGCTCGGTAAGGCGGGAGTAGTTTTGTGTGCCCTTAAACCCCGTTTGGTGCAAGAGGCTTGGCGCTATCCGCGTCGGGAATTATTGGATGTAAGCGAACGGGCGTTGTGGGCTATGTGTCACGTGATGAGAAGCGGAAAGGTGGGTAGGGTATCAGCCCTAGGTTGAGACTGAATTGGGAGTTGTCTTTGCTGCATTGTCACATGTCAGTGATGGCTGTAAGTTTTACATATGGTTCAACGGACATTCATTGATGTTGAATTGATATCAAAGTAATTTTAGACTTTTACAATGTCTATCCAATTGACTTTTCCCTGCTCTAGTATACCTCAAGACTTGCCCGTAGTGCAGGCATATACAGTCTGTGCAGCAGTGTGACACTAATTTTAGTAAACAATGATTACTTTTGAGTCTGATGAAAATCCAAGATGCATTACTATCAAATATTCTATATACTAAACTAAATCTATCGTCCAAATATTTTCATCTCAATAGGACGAGTAATCAAATATCCAACCGCCGCAAAAGTGAAACCCAACTCAAAGCCAACATCTCCGCCGTAAGGAGCATCACCGGCATGAAGAGCAATAGGTCCGACCCACCAAGTCTGGCTCATACCAGTGACCATACCAGCAACACCGCAGCAAAAAGCAAAAACAGCAGCGATACCAGGGGGAAGCTTGTCTGGCTGGTCGTAGAGTTCAGGTCTGTATCCGCCGAAACCACGCTTGAAGACGAAATGATCAGTGATGGCAACACCCTCATAGATAGCCAACCAGTATCCAATAAAGTCCATGAAGTTCGACAACACAGTTTCGTAGTGAGAGTAACCAGGGATAGCGATGGCAATGTAGACGCCGGTAGCGATGATGGTGTAGATGAAGCGAGGAATGTTGCGAGTCCAGCGGGCGAACACCATCAGAGTGAGACCGACGGAGTAGATGTTGGGGCAGTTGTTGGCGATAATTGACAAAGCAAGGATGACAACACAAAACTTGCCGAATCCACCCAAGGGATCGAAGAGAACGGCTCCCAAAAGACCACCAGTACCGGACTCAGCATAACCAGCGGCATACTTGTTGTCACCGCCGTTGATGCTAGTGGCAGTCATGACAGCAACACCGAGCATCTCGACGAACAACAAAGGGAAAAGCAGTCCAATGGCGGTCGAGAAGAAGATCCAGAATCGGCTGCGGTTCGATGGCTGGTAAACCGTGTAGTCAGCAGCATAGCTGGTCCATCCGGTAGCAAAACCGTAGACTGTTGCACCGAAAGAGAGGACGGAACCCATTTCAGCCTTGCCGACTTCCCAGGGGACGTTGTAGAAGTCTCCAGAATGAGCAAACACTCCCAAGACGATCAAGAAAATGATGAAAGTAGGGATCCAACTCCAGAATTCGTACGCGTGAACGACCTTGTAGCCGAAAAAGGTGATGAGCATAGTGCAGATGGCAATGATGATAATACCAACAGCACCAGGCACGTTAGGGTTTACTGCAACGATCAACTGGGCGCCGACAATCGAGTTGGCAGCCGACCAGCCGATACAAGCGAGCACGTTGAAGAAGGCGACTGTTTCAGTTTGTATCAGCACAATGTCAGATCTTCATGCGGAAAGGTCGGCCATACTGAGTTTGACACCCCACCAACCGAACCAGAAACGGGAAACCACCATTTGACGCAAGCCGAATTCAGCACCGAAGATGGAGAAGAAGCAGACGGTCAAGACACCGAGCAAGTTGAAAAACAACACGGTCAAAATACCGTCGACGAAACCGCAGTAAAAGACCGATTGTCCGAGCACTCCGATCGCAAAGGATGTGACGACCATGTTGGCGGCGAGCCACTTGAAAAGTCTCAGTATGTTAATGCGCTATGCTATTTCAGTACAACGCACCATGCTTCCCACGTTCAGATACGAGGTATCTGTGCGCTCATTGTCCGGCACTCGCTCGATACCTCTCTGTTCGACGTTGAGCTTTCCAGCGAAACGCTGCATTCTGGCGTACCAGGAATCGCCATATTCGAAAGTCTCCCCGGGAACGGCGCCGGAGTTATCCTCATAGTATCTGTTGACGGGATGTTTCTCAACATCCGCGGCCAAATCGCTTCCGGACATTTTGTAGTGTAAGAGTTCGTCTATAAAGCCACGAGACTGAGTAGTACGACCGCGTCAAGATGAACGTGTAACAGCAGAGGCACACAGGCCGAGGTGAAGCGGGATTGGCGATGATCAACTCAACGACACGAGGAAAAAGAGCAAGAACGGACGAAGCAGGAAGGCCGAGTAGATATTATATATTAACTGTCGAGTCGCGTGTGCGGACCTGAACAATTTTTTTCTCAGCGTGCCAGTATCCGTCTGGTTCCCGAGATTATCTCGAGTGGAGCCAGCATCGGGAAGGTGGTATTCTACATCTAGAAGGAAGGAGCGGACCATTATCAGTTGATAGTCCCCTCTGCACCAATCAGCGTTGTGGAACGGCCAATCTAGGGTTAGAAGTGGAGCGCCAGTCGCGTGGGCTTTGACCGCGCTAGTCCCGGTTGGGACAAGCAGCCGATCTGCACTAACGCTGATTGGCTGGCTTAGTCAAGTTGGTGTACCGACGGTGGCGTCTGTCTTGGCCTGATAAGCCAGGCAGCCAATCGGAGCCTGCTTCAATTAATCACGTTAATGACTGCGCAGCTTCCTTGCTGTCAGAGATAACGCTCAAGCTATCGCTCCTAGCTCAACGCCAGCTCTGTGCCTATCTGCCTGCTCGCAACACTTCGGCCGCTCCCGCCCCCATGCTGCTGTAGGCACAGTGTATGCGATGTGCTTGCGTGCATGAATCGCATGGAATCGCCCCGGAAAGCAACTGGTTTGTGCATCATTGGGTAGTTACTCGAATCTGACCTCAAATCAAGGCATTGCGAAGCACAGATGATTTTCATCGTGACCACCATCCACCCGTTAACCTTTTTACGTAACACGGCGTTTCCGACTGATCGGTTTTACTATGGAGTACATAGCACGCTGACAGGGCTTTGTACGGAGCGCAGGTTACATTGGGGAAACGAACGATGTTAATAGGCGGCTACTAAGATGCTAACTCTATTGTACGTAAGTGATAGAAGCCTCGTCCAATCATGTTCTTGCGGGTTTTTCTATCAAACAAACAAACACAGTTCTATTCATTATACAGGGGGTCTGATCCATTCTCGACACGTTGTTGATATTCATCTCATTAACTCTCTTGACGATCGACAGTCTCTGTTTCCGGCTCAGCGTGTTAGATGAGTTCCGCACGCATTGCATCGACCCGGGCGACGCATCGAAACAGTGACGGAACTCCCCGATCCCCTGTCCTGGCGGAGCCTCCCTAGGACTAACCCTAGTATTATGCATAGTGTACGGAGGACACTCTGTTAGTCTGGGGTAGACACTAACAAGCTTATCACCACCATGTACTAAACAGAAAGGGAGATCGCCTCGCTCACCCCACTGAGATGCATTATCTACAGACTTACCGTCGCATGGGTGATATGCTATGTATTAGGTATCCGGCTTTATTAATGTGTTCTGCTTCGGGCTATCGAGTAGGGCGCCTCGTTGGCAATTCTAGAGGGAGCCTACCTGCATCCAACACTCTAGGCAGGTGCATGCCCATCCACGTGCCTACGAAAAGCAAGTTCACCCTCTGCAGGCTGTTTCACAATTGGTACAACCCACAACTTACTTGCGTCGATCATACAAGCCCTGGGCACCTCTCAACCACGACATCGACACTAATATTCGAAGCGAGATCCGCCGATATCAGATCTTCTAGACTCCAGAGCTGACTCCATAATATCTCCGACACCGGCCGGCTCCGTATGCGATGATGAAGCGTGGGTAAGATCTTTGTGATTAGGACTACGTAATATCAGACTGCGAGTTGTCTACGATTCTAAAACATATGCTGCATATACGAGACGGACCATTTTAAAGGAATATTGATTGATTCTCTGTCGTAGTCAATACATGCCTGGTTGTGTCTAATGATTGCTGTCACTCATCAAGGAATGGGGAGGTCCCCGAAAGACATTATAGGGTGGTAGGAAAGGCCCTGGCGGCTCAAGATCGAGATACAAATCAACTGTTACCAATCAATCTACACGGTTCTGTTATTTTGCCAACTCTACCAATTCCTTCAACGAAGCAACCGCATCATCCTTGCGCATCATCACCTCAACCATACTGAACCGCTTGCCTGCCTTGAGTTGCGGATAGTCGATGATCTCAAGCACCCCCCCCCCCCATTGTTTGTGCGTTTCGTAAAGACCAGATAGGATGGGTCATCCTTTTGCGCAGCCAAAAAAAAAAAAAAAAAAAAAAACGTTGATTCGATATATCTCCAAGGCTACACGTCGTTGTAATCGGCGTCTATACTGTTGATGACTCGCTCCGTGGTGTATCCGTCGTTGTTGATCAGGAAGATAATCACATCGAGTTGATTGCGTATTATGTCACTGACTGCCTAGGCCGTCATCTGAAAGCTGCCATCACCGTCAAATAGGACTGTGCGTCCTTAAGAAAATAGCCCTGGATGTCCTGAACGCCATTTCTCCCATTGAATTCGACCTATGGTCGCTTCAACACATGCACTAAGCGCATATTCAGTCCAAAGCCAGGCAGCGGAATTTATCATTCGGGAGTACTTTGAACAATGAAATCCTGACCTCCAGACGAAGCCGTTCCTGTTTCTGTCAAGATAATGTCACCTAGTTGAAAGAATTTGGAAATGCGAAACAAGGAAGCTGTCTTGATCAATCACCGCATCGGGACAGGGCTCGGGGAGCTGGTCTAGCTCTTTCTTTCGATCACGCGTGCTAAAGTGTGAATCCAACTTCCTTAGGCCAGTGTGGGTAGGCGAGGCGACAGGCAAGCCCGCCAAGTGCAGAGGAACCGGGGTAGCCATAACTTTTGCCATAGGCCGAGACGTCGTGCTGTCCAATCTCGATAGTCTTGGTCACGTCGCTCAACGCTGTGAAGCAGCATGTATTGGTGTTGGTCTTCAATGGCGCGATGAGGATACACAAGCTAGACTCAACCCCACCGTTTTTGGTCGCCTTCTGACCACCACACGTCCCCTGTGTCTATTCCGTGGAAGTTTGGAATAATTTCGTCTACTGCCCCTTTCACAAACGGCGTTGTAAACGTAGATAACAAACCCGCGTTTGCCAGCTGCTACAAAGATACATATAAACAACGACTTGAGCCGACTCGTGCTCTAGAAAGTGCCCTATTTGGTAAGATGTAGCTTCGAGAATCAAACGTCTACTTTTACCGCACAAGGCGGGGAGATTCTATAGAAGGGGAGCACTGTGGTTGAAACGAGATTTCGGCTTTCTTCGATCAAATTGATCTTTTTTAATGGAAGTAATTTCGCTCAAGGAATTTGAGTATCTTGTGAGCTGCAAAGAATACCTACGTAGACATGGCCCGGTTACTGCGCGCGAGTAAGCTGAAATGAACGTTGGCTCCAGTCGAGGCTCCAGATGACATGAGCGGCTTGTGATCAATCTGAAGAGTATATCAGCAACTATAATAGCACATATTCCAAGATTCGGCTGCATCGACATGGTTTAAGATATTTAGCCCAAAGGAGTGGCCATCAATTGGCTCTGATGCAATGTGTGATCTTTATTCTCGATCAAAATACAGATATATTCCCCCACGCACTAACTAGATGGAGGTGCTCAATGAACTGATGCATCTCTTTCAACTGAATGAATCAATCAGCATCCTGATGATAGCTTGAAAGAAAACAAATGTCTCTCCTCCTAATTCATGATTTATCTTCGAAAGAAGCAAGAAGCTTAGTGTGAGTCTTCATGTTGTCGCCGGGAATTGTTTGATATGTTTGCAGATAGCACGTGACATACTCGCTAGCTCTAGCCACAGCGGCGCGCCACCGAGGCGCAACGGTAGAAAATCAAATCCACAACGCTCCGCTCTGTTATCAAGAAATTTGATACAAGATTCACACGCTTCACAAACCACAGCAACCATGTCGAAACTCGAGAAGTGAGTTTTTATCTTTGATAAAATATCTATTGACAGCAAATGCTAACGTCTTCCTATTTACAGCCGCGCCGACTGGGCCGACGACGAGGAGTTTGACGACCCCTCCGCGCTCCCCGCACAACAAATCATAGCCAACAAGGATGGCACCAAGACGATCGTATCGTACCGCTTCAACGATGACGGCAAAAAAGTCAAAGTGACACGCCGAATCCGCACAACCATCGTCAAAGAACACGTAAACCCACAGGTCGCCGAGCGAAGAGCATGGAGCAAATTCGGCCTCGAAAAGGGCCATCCACCCGGTCCTTCGTTTGATACCACTTCTGTTGGCGAGAATATTATTTTCAGGCCTAGCGTTAACTGGAAAGTGCATGCCAAGGAGGCGGAGAAGGAAGGCGAGAAGGGTAGTGTGAAGGAGCAGCTCAAGGATAAGAAGGTCAAATGTCGTATCTGCCAGGGAGAGCATTTCACTGCTCGTTGTCCGTTCAAGGATACTATGACACCCGTCGACGAGGGCGCTGGTGGTGCTGGTGCGGGTCTGGATGATGAGGAGCCTGCTGCTGGTGGTATGAATACTGCTGGTGGAAGCTATGTTCCTCCTCATCTGCGCAAAGGAACTGCTGCGGCTGCGGCTGCTGCCGCCGGCGGCGGCGGCGGCAAGTACGAGCGAGACGATCTTGCTACTCTCAGAGTTACGAACGTGAGTTTTTCGCTTTTTATATGGTGTAATAACGGTTATGAGCTTCGACTTAACACAAATGATGTAGGTATCTGAATTGGCCGAGGAGCAGGAACTCCGCGATCTCTTCGAACGGTTCGGCCGCGTCACCAGAGTCTTCCTTGCCCGCGACAGAGATACACAGAGAGCCAAGGGGTTCGCATTTATCAGTTTTGCAGACCGAAGCGATGCAGCGCGCGCCTGCGAGAAGATGGACGGATGTAAGTTTTTCTTTTGCGACTCCTCCTCTTGCCATTTACTAACGTTCGACCAGTCGGTTATCGCCATCTCATTCTGCGCGTGGAATTCGCCAAGAGGACTTCATAAAAAGTTTTTTTCTTCTTCGACATTCGGTCGTATGCCTGTGAGACTGGCCTCTTTTGAATGAGCAGGAGGACTGGCATGTGGACGGCCGGCCTTTGTTTCTTCTAGATTTTTTTTTTACTTGGAAGAAGTTTTATGTACCTAGGTAATGCTCAATGAAGATTTCTTTTCGTCATACTAGCTTCGAATGCGATGGCTTTTTTTTTTTCTTTTGGCGATAAACTTAGATCTGAAAGCAATGTTCACTTGTGTTATGACTTGTGTTGTTTTTTTGCTTCTGCATGTACGTAGTTGGGCTATGTGATTCGAAGAACAGATGACTCACCTACCCATCTACTGGCCGGCTACCTACCTACCAGGCGTACCCCCTTGCTGATTCACAACTTCACAAAGTTGTGTAAGAATATCTAGCTAGGAAGAATCCTCGGAAAGCTGCATATACCTGTCTCGGACTATATCGAACCTTGGAAAATAAATAGAGGGTCCTCAATTTCTGCATTCACAAAAAGAAGCAAATGCGGCTGTCATAAACCAGGTCCAAGTACAAGTCGGATGTAGTCCCACACAGACCTCACGACCCAAAAAACGAATTCGTAATATTGAAAAAAGAAAAAAAGAAAAGAAAAGAAAAGAAACAAGACATGAAAATACTCTATTCAATCCGTCTGTGGGCTGGATAGTCTGATAGTACTCGAAGAGGAAGGTGCGAAATGAGAAGGCGGAGCGGGTTTTACCGTCAACCGCCCATCCCATACCCAAAGCTCTGTCGTTGCTGATGTAGAGTAATGCAGTCCACAGCTCTTTCATATCATTACACAACCTCGTCCAACGTCCAATGCCTAAACCCTGTCGAATTGTCATATCCCCTGCGCCGGCGCACAAATGCGTCGTTCCGTCGAAAAATTACTCGTCTAGGTAAAAACTTACTTTCTACGGCTGGACCATCGGGATTTTTTTTATACTTTTCTTTATACGTATATCAGTGGGGTTTCTTGCGTTATGTAGGATGACGCATGGATAACACCTGGATAAGAAAGAAAAAGAAGAAGAAAAAAAAAAAAAAAAAAGAAATTTAGCTTCACACAACCAGCTTGAGAAGCAGAACACGAGGTCGGCGTAGCAGCATGTGACCATGATGTTGTATCCAGAACCTGGAACTGATTGATTCATCGCGGACCCCTGAATGGGAGAAAAGCGCATCGGTTCATTATTGTTGGTTTTTCCAAAGGTTGTTCCGGAGACTTTACTTACTCACCTGCCTCTTTTGAAACTTTCGAACTATCAAGGTGTCTATGGTCTGTCTATCTGGCATCAACCTAGATCATGGTGCAGGCCTGGCACTGCCCAGCCCACTACCCAGTGCCCAACCGTGCATGGACAGTCTCAGCACTGAGAAAAAGCTTATACATACCTGGCATGTCAACTAGCCTGTTCAGGAACTCCGTACTTACTATGTACATACCACCTGGGCAGCATTAGGATTCCAGGACGGATTCTATGCAAGGTGAGAACCGAAAGAAATCCGACACTACTCAAACGTATTGATCCAGATGTCGTAAAATGTAGAAAGAAGGGTTGAGATTAGGTTGGGCGAGAGCACGAGTCGAGGCTTTTCCCGGGTTGTGACGGGGTTGTTTGATTTGGACATGTTCCCATCACTATGAGGATGTGTGGATGTTGTGAAGGAGGTGCTTTGTTGCTTGATCCTGTACGGCTGGCTTGGTCGATTGGTCGATTGATTGATTGATTGATTGCTAGGTCTATGCTTCATGGATCCTGGAAGCCAGTCTATCGATCGAGGCTGAATGCTACACTGCCGCTACTACCTACCTTAGTCTTGAGAAGCACATGGGCTAGCTGCCTGCCATCCGTCTCGTACCTACCTAGATATACAAAAACAGCGAAAGGTGAAGAAGGACACCGTCACACAAAGACAGGTAGCTGTTATTGATACAATCTTGATGTATTCAGCTGGGTAGTACATAACTAGACTAAATGTTCAACGCAGTACGTCCCTTAGTACGTACCTAGGTAGTGATTGACTGTCATCTTGCTGGATGCAGGTCTCAGACGACGGAGGTATATCAGGGGCAATTGGCATTGTGATTACAACTCGTGTCAAGCGTTAAATAGACTCACCATCAGGCTCCCAATGGCATGGCCGCAGATCCATACATAGTTCCGACTTTTGCGTTACGTACGTACGTCGAAGTCCCTTTGTTCTGTTCTGCCGGCGTTTAGTCGTATGGCTCGCAGAAGGTCGCCGTTTAGACCTTTTCTCGAGAATAGATTGGTCGCTTTCTGGAAGAACAAGACATTATTTATGATCGTCCTAGCTTCAACGGTGCCCATTCACACTGAAAGTCCCAAAACCCGCCTTGGTGGCGTTACACATCCATGCCGTCCTCTGCAGAAAGTGCGGGAACATTACCGGTCTTCTGGAGTGGTTTTTTGGGCCCGGATATGTCCATCCGTGTCACTTTGTTTAGTCTGTTGGAGTCTTATCTGATTCTCTGTTGATTGGATCTTTGGTCATTCAGGCTGATCCCCATGGGTCCAAGCTGTGACGTCGAATAAGGAGGCAAGCAGAAGACGGAACTCCATTATACTACTGCCTAGCTTGTCTTATGGAACCGTAGGCAAGGCAGCTGGAACTTCTATCTGTTGCATTAGATGTCGGAGAAAGCCGTCAGTATCTATCTTATTCGTCAAAGATTTCTCAAACCCTATTCACCGCCACTCGTACCGCACCCAATTTCAAGACATGATCAAAGCTGAATTCCCAATCCTAAAGGATGTTTTGTAATCTTGTCTGCAGCTGCAAAGCTTCATCCAACCAGGCTGTAGCACGTCAATGGACATCTGGTCTATTGCTCAGGGAGGTTCGGTGTTTTGATATCAACCGATTGACCAACGAATAACTGCAAAGAACGGTGACGGTTCAGCGACTCAGAGATCAACCGATCTGTTTTGAGCATGCTGAGCATGGCTCTTCTTACAAAAGAAGGAATCGGCCAGATCCGCGTGCAAGTTGACGTGACCAAGTGGGACGGAAGAGGCAAGCTTTCAAAAGCTACCAGGATAGGTCAACATTGTGGCTCAACAAAGAGATCAAGAAAAATAAAGATACAGCCTAGCGGATATTGTTTGTCATGCCCATGCTATGTCGAAAGACGGACAAAGCTTTCTTCGAATTCTTCGGCAGCTACCCGTTCGACTAAGAAGGTAGAGCCGTACTCATCGGCTTCTGATAGGACGAGGTAAGTAAGGAGGGCGTTTCGAACCGTGGAATTCTCGCTGAAAAAGAAGGTTAGACGCTTTTGCAACACCGTCTTGATCACTGCGGCACGCTAGGGAAATGAAGGTTGCATTGCCCGGTGGCCTT
This sequence comes from Talaromyces ruber, assembly GCA_022813215.1. Classification (NCBI taxonomy): domain Eukaryota; kingdom Fungi; phylum Ascomycota; class Eurotiomycetes; order Eurotiales; family Trichocomaceae; genus Talaromyces; species Talaromyces ruber. The sequence goes on along the minus strand of JAKLMW010000035.1, from coordinate 2,366 downwards.
GGTGCTACGTACATTGGCGGTTCCAGACGTAGCTCGAATAGACGTGATAAAAAAAATAAAAAAAAAAGGCTGAGTGCTAGCCGTCAATAGTACATTTTTCGAATCTAGGATCCCATGTCGATATCATTATCTCTTCACTTTTGTAGATAGTCTAGCGATGTCAAATAGTATGCACTCGACAGTCGAAAAGGATCAGGGGCGGTGCTAGCCTGAAAAGGGGCTTACTATCTATAATGGTCATCGCTGTCAATCATCCAGGTGCTGCAGGCTATGAGGCAAAAAGGAATGACCAGATCCTCGACGCTTTGACATCGATCGCTGTGGACAGAGAAATCGAGACGAGGCAGAGAGCTGTTTGGGCCAAGAAGTGCGGTCTGGAGGAAAGGACGTCTGCTTCGGGGAAAGAAAAAGGCCGGCGCGCCGATGGACATTGCACGGATTTAACGGCAATGGACCAAGCAGGCCCCATTCGGGCGATGAAGACAAAGCCAGTCTTCACCAACGATCGTTGTAAGAAACGGGAAATGAATGGTTTTGTAAGTCGTGGGTCGTGGCTGGAAGCATCAAGAATAGGACAATTCAAAACTTAAAAGGGAAGCTGAGGTCAGGGCATCGCAGAGTTGCCCAGGTTGTAGCATAGAGGTCTGCGATAGCCCCGGACGGGCACGTGACGGTGTAACGACTGTATCACGCTGTACAGGGCCAGACCCTGATACACACGGTCCTTACCGTATGGTACGTATCAGCCCGCACTAGCATCGACGATCATCAGCCCACACGCAGCTGCTACCGGGCCCACCTGTTTCCTCGGCCAGCGGGCCGCTAGTGAAATGACGTACGGTTAGTGTACCGTACGAACCGCTACTTCCAAATGGGTATGTCCTTAATTGTCAATACGGCCACAGACAAGACTCAGCAGGAGTCTTGCTTGGATCTGTCAGTGTAGTACTATGTATAGGCCAGTCCGGACTCCCGCCGTAAGCAATCGCAAGCCAAACAGGAAGGTGGTTAGTGAGAGAACGAGGACACAAACATGAACTAATCTCAACCAGCGCACTTATTTCCTTCCTCCACAGCAAGGTCTTTGTCGCCAAAGCTACAGCATATCCTTTGCTACTCGCCAAGTCCTGTGTCTGCACAAGACACATCCTGCTAGGATGCAGTACCTCCAACTCCGTTCCCTGGGACTACGATCCCCACTGAAGCCGACCTGATCTCTCTGAACGAAATGACTGGAGAGCTGAGCTGCCCTGCTAAGCTAGTCATCAGACTACCAGAGTATGCCTGTCCACCAACGAGCCTGGTCCGACCATATTTTATTTGTCATCCCGTCAATACCACGGCCATTCTTGTCGTGTCGGCAGCGTAACAAAAGCTCACGACTCCCAACTTTTCTCAATTAAGCATTGCGATGGCACGTATGTTTACGTTGCCCTGCCGGGAGTGGCTGACTTGCAATTTCCGGCGCGTGCTGGCTGGGCGGGGTCTAGAAGCGCCCTCGCCCTTTGCTCCCAGAACTGGTCCCATCTAATCGCACATGCTGGGCCCTGTTACCCTGCTACAAATCGCAGCTGTGGGCTTTTTATTTGCACTGTATTATTTTATTCAAAGCGGATCCATCGGCCGTCGCTCCATGAACAAAGTCCGTCCTCGTCTGCCTCCGTACGACGTAGTACGTAGTGTTTGGGTAGAGCTGTTGAGCCATCTAAGAGCTGCCTTTCAAGCCTCGTAAGTGGTGAAACTCCGCGCTTACGAGCTGCCCAATTTCTGGCATTTCCGGACCCCCATGCCACCAAGAGCTTGTAGCCGCACGCACTAGATTCATAGCTGTGTACGAGCTGCAAACTAACGTCGCCATCGAGATACTTACTTGGAACGAACGAACCCCCGGAAGACCCCACCCCATAGTCCACATCGCTCCTCTACAAGGCTTTTGTCGTTGTCGCCAGGTCCACAAAAGTCGAATGAAAGGGTTGGCAAATAAGATGGATGATACGAAGCGGGCGCCTTACGAGGATGTCAGAACGAGGATCCGGATACCTTCCATGAGGCTGGCTTAATTCACCTATTAAGCATCAAGCACCAAGCACAGAACCAGGTCGATCTGGCCGAATCTGCTATACATACCCACTAGGGTCCAGTGACAGATCGTGGCCCAGTGAAAGTGGTGCGTGTGGATATGAGCGTAGGTTCAGTCATCGGCAAGCTACTCCGCGAGATCCTAGCTGACTGTAACAAAACGGGTTTTTGCGTATCGGTGGAAAAAAAAAAAAAAAAAAAAAAAAAAAAAAAGAAAAACAAAAATGGAATAAAATAAATGATCCACCATTCTCCGATCTTAATTGCCGCTTTGCCTTGACGTGACT